>CM075727.1:1781672-2163390 GCA_037974335.1 Prionace glauca | reverse complement strand
CACGTGCTCACTGTGTCCCCTGTTCAGACTGAAATCTCTGCTCCAGTGCACTGCCCTGACAGCTGTAAATACACTTCTATTTGTCATTGTGATCAGTATTTTATATTTAGAAGTAGAAAGTGAACAGTCAAAACTATTATGTTTTTTTAATTCTTTTAATCTCCCATCAAAGTTTCTGCATTTTTGTCTCTGACTCCTGTTTGCTCTGATCCTTGGCTGATAGGCTCCCTCTGAACCAATCACAGCTCCTCAGAAAAGGTGCCTGTAAACAGGTCCCCCCAGATCCCCCAAAACTCAGTTGGGTTTAATCCTTTCCCAGATTCCACCTTCTGTTTCACAGATAACCATTGGCCACTCTCTCTCTCCCAACATCTCCCAGCTCTGCATGGAGACTCCAGTTTGGAGCCCCCCTTAAACCTCTGCAATCCAGCTGTTGTAGGTACACCCACAGTGCTGTTAGGGAGGGAGTTGCAGCATTTTGACCTGGCACCAGTGAAGGAACGGTGATATATATTCAAATCAGGATGGTGAGTCTCGGAGGGAATCTCCAGGTGGGGGCATTCCCGGATATCTGCTGCCCTTGTCCTTCTAGATGATGGTGGTTGAGGATTTGGAAGGTGCTGCCTAAGGAGCCTTGGTGAGTCCCCTGCAGCACATGTTGTAGATAGTACACACGGCTGTTACTGTATATTGATGGAAATGGAGATGAGATGTTTTAAACGGAGACAACATTGACTGTTTTGTGCTGTTTTTTTCCCATTTATTGAATGTTGAAGGTGGACCCTTATCCAAGGACCCCAGTTATAATTGGATGAAGGGAGAGTTGTATGTTCCTGAATAAATGTTGGTAAATAAGCCAGAGACAGACTGTATGATGTTGCAGAATGCTGACAGTAACCATGATTCACTGAACAGAGGGTGAAACTGATTGTTCGGGAGCGTGGTGCTAAGGGATGGCTGTTACTGGGTATTAACTGACTGGACTGTGCTGAATTGAAACAGTGGTTATGTCCCTGGACTAGAAATCCAGAGAGCCGGGTTAATGAGCTCATCGGGAAAGATGGGTTCAAATCCCACTGTGGCAACTGGTAGAATTTAAAATTAAATTAATGAATATGGAATATGAAAGCTGAACTCTGGAATAGTGACTATGAAACTATCAACTGTTGTAAATGTCCTTTAGGGAAGGAAATCTGCTGTCCTTACCTGGCCTTCACATGACTCCAGACCCCAGCCATGTGTTTGACTCTTTAAACGTCCTCTCAAATGGCTGTGCAAACCATGGGGGCAATTAGAGATGGTGAATGCAAATGCAAATAGCAAATGCTGGCGATCCCCACGTACCATGGACAAAGTATAAAAAAACTTATTTTTATGTTAAGAATTTGATTGTTCCTTGCCTGAGCGCCAAACCGGGAATACTTGTTCCAGTAAGTGAAGGCCAGGAGCCGGGGATTTCTATGGTACAGTTCGATAGTTTAGAAGATTTTGGGTTTTATTTGTGGCACTTTTGTAAATGTGGAAAATGATTGACCCCAGGTCCTGGGGGGCTGTGGAATTTGGAGAAAGGAAAATTCTGTTACTGGAGAAATTCTTTATTTTGAAGCAGATCGTGCTGCAAAAATGGCACGAGGCGTTTGTACGATTCAGAAATTTGTAAACATTTTTAAACTCCTGCTGGAGTTCAGTGTTGAGAATTCCATTGATTTTATCCAGACATTTGGAACGTGTGGAGATTCTGAACCAACTGAGAGCAGTCATGAACTTGGTAATAAATGTCAACTTGAAATATTTGCCTGGAGCCTGTTTTTTATTTTTACGTATTTCTAGTTTCTGTGTTTTACAAAGTAAGGATAACATTTCAGGAATTAAACTACAATTGCTACTGTTCAGTATCACCCTCACCGCCCCCGGACCCCCCCCCCCCCCCCCCAAGCCGGGGAGAAAGGGTCAACTCTCAATTCATAAGGAGATAAAATTTCTCCCAGGTTTCTGTAGCCATTGGACTGACCAGTGACTGAAACTGGAAATCCACTTGTATGAAGCACTGAAAATGTTCTGCTTGGGAACTCCGTGTTTCAATTCCTTCCATGAAAGACCCCATGGATCCTAATGGATATGCGGGAACTAGAAACTCGAGACTGCTCAGTGTGTTTTCACCGTCTTCCAGGATTTCCCTTTTTTCCCTTGACTTTTTTATACCAAACAGCAAAACATTTCCTCTTTTCAAACATGCCGGGTGCTGCCTGGAATCTCTGTCGTTTTAAAAGAAAGGATTTTTTTTCCGATCAGAGAGATTCCACCCTTTTCAGTTGGACATGGAGTCTCCTGCTCTGCTGCTACACATTACAACACCAACCTTGCAGCTTAGGAGTGTCCACCCCATTTATTTTCTGGTAAGAATCACAATATTTTTTTCATTTTCGATCCAATAAGATCATAGCTGATGGGACTGGGATCTCAACTCCACATTCCACCCAGCCCCAATAACCTTTGACTCCCTCATTACTCAAGAATCTACCTCGAAGGTAATGATCTCATGATTACTAACCGTGACATGTGCTAGGCAGAGTAGAAAAAGCAGAATATATCAGATGAATACATGGCTGAAGAAATGGCGTGAGGGAAAGGGAGAACACATTGACGAAGGAAGTGCAGTGGACGTGGTGTACATGGACTTCAGCAAGGCGTTTGATAAGGTCCCCCATGCAAGACTTCTTGAGAAGGTGAGAGGGCATGGGATCCAAGGGCTTTGGCCTTGTGGATAGGTCACTGACAATGGGACGGTGGCGCGGGCTCGTTGGGCCGAAGGGCCTGTTTCCCGTGCTGTGTTCTTTGTCTTTGTTCTTTATAAGACCTTTGTCAGGCCTCATTTAGAGTATTGTGCGCAGTTCTGGTCGCCTCACTATAGGAAGGATGTGGAAGCTATTGAGAGGGTGCAGAGGAGATTTACAAGGATGTTGCCTGGATTGGGAGGCATGCCTTATGAAGATAGGTTGAGAGAGCTCGGTCTCTCCTCCCTGGAGAGACGAAGGTTGAGAGGCGACCTGATAAATTAAGGGATGGTAGTTATAGGACAGATGTCAGGGGTAGGTTCTTTACCCAGAGGGTGGTGAGGTTTATGGATGAAAAGGGATTGGTTTAGGTTAGAGGATCATTGTTTTTAACCTGGTCGGCGCAACATTGTGGGCCGAAGGGCCTGTTCTGCGCTGTAATGTTCTATGTTCTATGATAGAGGTTTATTAAATGTTGAGAGGAATAGATAGGGTGGATTCTCAGAGGCTATTTCCCAGGGCTGAAATGGTCACTACGAGAGGACACAGGTTTAAGGTGCTGGGGAGCAAGTACAGAGGAGATAACAAAGAACAAAATCAGCCTGGGAAACAGGCCCTTCGGCCCAACAAGCCCGCACTGCCATCTCAACACCACCAGTCCCCCTCTTCCCCCACAACCCCCTGTCTAATGTTTTATGGCCATCCAGATTGAGGGAAACTGATTTAGGGACAATTTATTCCTGCCAATCAGCCTAACAGCACATCTTTGGGGTGTGGGAGGAAACCGGAGCACCCGGAGAAAACCCACGTAAGCACAGGGAGAATGCCCAAACTCCCACAGACACCGGCCCAAATCCATGTGTCTGCACAGCAATCAGCGATAGTCACTGAGCTGTTGTCTTGCCCAGTATCTTGTCCAGTTTAGGCACACACTTAACAACATGAAGCACTAGGCCAATCTCGAACAACCGAGAGCAGCCCCAGTACGACCCATTGTGTGTATGCCCCTCGTTAGACTCGAGGTGGACTCACTTAAAACCTGTGAATGAAAAGAGAAAAACATTATTATCATACTATACCCCATTTACATTACCAGAGACGCCCCAATGCTAATGACCCTTATTTAAAAGGTTCTCTCTGTATCCACCCATCTCCAACTCAGTCATGTGCCTGTCTAAGTTACTCTTAAATGACTCTAGCGTGTTTGCTTCCACCACCTTACTAGGCAGAGCATTCCATACCCCCCACTACCCTCTGTGTGAAAAACCTCCCTCTAATATCTGTGTTGTACTGCTCCCCCCTCACCTTAAGTCCATGGCCCCCTTGTCCTACATGACTGTATTATAGGAAATAGCTTGCCTCTGTTTACTCTATGTATACCCTTCATAATCTTATATACCTTTATTAGATCCCCCCTCAGTCAGCGTCTTTCAAGGGAAAAGAGCCCCAATTTCTTCAATCTTTCCTCATACCCCAGTCCTTCCATACCAGGCAACATTCTGGTAAACCTCCTCTGCACTCTCTCCAGAGTCTCCACATCCTTCCGGCAGTAAGGCGACCAGAACTGGACGCAGTACTCCAAATGCAACCTAACCAGCATTCTGTACAACTGCAACATTAGACTCCAGTTCTTATATTCTATACCCCTTCCTATAAAGGTTAACATACCATAGGCTTTCTTCACCACACTCTCCACTTGCACTGCCACCTTCAAAGACTTGTGCACTTGCACCCCCCAGGTCTCGCTGCAATTCTATACTCCTTACGGGTTTACCCTTTATCATATAACTCCCCCCTACATTATTCCGGCCAAAATGCATCACCTCACATTTATCCAGATTAAACTCCATTTGCCATGTATCTGCCCAATCAACCAGCCTATCAATATCCCACTGTATTGCCAGACACTGCTCCTCACTGCCCACCAACCCAGCCATCTTGGTGTCATCAGCAAATTTGCCGATCACACCACCTACTCCCTCTTCCAAATCATTTATATACACTACAAAGAGAAGAGGTCCCAGTACCGAGCCCTGCGGCACATCACTAGTGACAGACCTCCAGCTAGAAAAAGACCCCTCCACTACTACTGACTCCTCTTTTCAAGCCAGTTCTCTACCCATCTAGATACCTGACCACATATCCCATGAGCTTTAATCTTCTGTACCAACCTACCATGAGGAACTTTGTCAAATGCCTTACTGAAATCCATATAGATGACATTCAACGGCTCGTCCTTCGTCAACCGTTTTTGTCACCTCCTCAAAGAATTCTACCAGATTCGTAAGGCAAGACTTCCTTGACAAAGCCATGCTGTGTATCCTTAATCAGATCGCAACGCTCCAAGTGTGCATTCATCCTATCCCCAAGAATCCTCTCCATCAACTTACCTACCACTGACGTTAAGCTCACCAGCCTATAGTTACCTGGGCTATCCCTCCTACCCGTTTTAAACAACACGGTACCACGTTCGCTATCCTCCAGTCCTCTGGGACCTCACCTGTGTCCAAAGAAGAGACAACGATTCGCGTCAGAGGCCCAGCAATCTCATCCCTTGCCTCTAAGCAGCCTAGGATAAATGCAATCGGGCCCCAGAGATTTATCGGTTTTAATGCCCTCTAAAAGCCCTAACACTTCTTCCCTCGTAATCAATAGATCTTTCAATTGGTCTACTGCTCCCTCAATGACAGTACTAGACATCAAGCCCCTCTCCTTCGTGAATACTAACGTGCAAAGTATTCATTCAAGATCTCCCCCATTCCCTCTGCCTCTCAGCAGAATTCCCCACGTCTGTCCCTGAGAGGACCGATTTTACCCCAGCCACCCTTTTGTTCTTAAGGATAGGAGTAAAACGCCTTTGGATTCTCCTTAACCCTACCTGCCAAAGCCATCTCATGCCCCCTCTTTGCTCTCCCAACTCTCCGTTTGAGATCCCTCCTACTCTGTATTCCTCCAACGCTCTCTCCGTTCCCAGCTGCTTAGACCTGACATACACCTCGTCGTTTCTTCCTAACTAGGTCTTCTATATCTCTAGTAATCCACGGTTCCCTAATCCTACCTTTCCCATCCTTTCTCCTAACCGGCACATTACCTTTCCTGCACCCTTTGCAGTTTTCCCTTGAAAGACTCCCACATGCCTAACGTGAGATGTCAGGGGAAAGTTTTTTCACTCAGAGGGTGGTGAGTGAATGGAATCGGCTGCCGTCATCGGTGGTGGAGGCGAACTCGCTGGGGTCTTTTAAAAGACTTCTGGATGAGTATATGGGGTTTAATGGGATTGAGAGTTATAGATAAGCCTGGTAGATAGGGATATGATCAGTGCAACTTGTGGGCCGAAGGGCCTGTTTTGCTGTAGTGTTCTATGTTCTATCTCATTGAAACCTATAAAATTCTAACAGAACAGATGGATAGTCAGGAGCTTTTTCCCTGGGGGAAAAGTCAATTACTAGGGGACACAGGTTTAAGGTGCGAGGGGCAAGGTTTAAAGATGTATAATGCAGATATTTTTACACAGAGGGTGGTGGGTGCGCTGCTGCCAGTGAGGTGTGGAAACAGATACAATAGTGACTTTTAAAGGATGTCCTAACAAATACATGTAAAGGATGGGAATAGAGGGGATATGGTCCCTGGAAGGGTACAGGGTTTCAAGTAAGTTAGGCAGGGTGGTCGGTGCAGACTTGGGCTGAAGGGCCTGTTCCTGTGCTGTAATTTTCTTTGTGACACCCCAGATCAGTCAAAGGACAGTGACACAGTGGTTAGCAATTTCTGGTTTGGGTCACTGTCTGTGGAGTTTGCACATTCTCCCCGTGTCTGCGTGGGTTTCCTCCAGATGCTCCGGTTTCCTCCCACAGTCCAAAGACGTGCTGGTTAGGTGCATTGGCCATGGTAATTGTGTGGGTTTGCGAATGGCGGGATAAGAGTTATGGCAGATTCAAATGGACCAAATGATCCCCTCTGTGCTGTAGGAATTCTATAATTGGACAGGGTATGGAGGAAGGATATTCCTGAGTCCAGAATCAGGGAGTCACATTCTGAGGACAGCACTGCTGCCTCTCAGTGCCAGGGACCCGGGTTTGATTCCTGGCTTGGGTTCATAGAACCCTACAGTGCAGAAAGAGGCCCTTCAGCCCATCGAGTCTGCACTGAACACAATCCCACCCAGGCCCTACCCCCATATCCCTACATATTATACCCACTAATCCCTCTAACCTACACATCCCTGGACTCTAAGGGGCAATTTCTTAGCAAAGCCAATCAACCTAACCTGCATATCTTTGGGCTGTGGGAGGAAACCAGAGGACACCCATGCAGACATGAGGAGAATGTGCAAACTCCACACAGACAGTGACCTGAGTTGGGAATCAAACCCAGGACCCTGGAACTGTGAAGCAGCAGTGCTAACCACTGTGCTACCGTGCTGTCTGTGCACATTCTCCCTGTGTGGGTTTCCTCCAGTTTCCTCCCACAGTCCAAAAGACATACTGGTTGGGTGCAGTGGCTATGCTAACTTCTCCCTCACATACCCCAACAGGTGGAGTGTGGCAACTCAGGGGATTTTTCACAGGAACTTCATTGCAGTATTAATGTAAGCTTACTTGTGACGCTAATAAATAAACTTTAAATTTCTTCTTGGAGTAGTCAGCTGTGGAATTCACAGAAATTAGTCGAGGCCAAACTGCTTTCATGCAATCTCAGATGGAGAACTCAGCTGTAATTCCCTGTACTTCCAGCAGGAGAGGCTGATGAGCTAACTGCGCAAAGTGCTGACCACTCAGTTACAGTCACCTCTCCACCGTTCATTGTCCAGATGTTCCTTAAACAATTCCTGGGATTCAGACTCCACTGTCTATTCAGAGCACATTTCTGTGTGTTGTTCACTTTCGCTGTCAGCAATATTCTGAATCCTGGTTGATCAGGAAAGGAGTTGAGGACAGGAGGTTGATGCTTGGGGAGCACAGAGGGTTTGGGAGTAATTTCAATTCAAGGAGCACTTCACAATTTTGAAAGGTTTAGATGGAGTGGATAAGGAGAAACTTCCCCATCGCGGCTCCAACGCATCCCTCCCTGATCAGCTCAATGTGTTCTACGCCTGTTTTGAACAAGGGGCCAGCGAGAGCACGCCCTCCACCCTGGGAGAACCTGTGATCACAGTAAAAAGTCTGACAACACCAGGTTTTAGTCCAACCTATTTATTTGATAATATTCTCACAAGCTTTCGGGGTTAGCCCCTTCGTCAGGTGAATGGAGAGTTCTGGCCTCAGACAGAGCATATAAAGCACAGACAGTTTAGAGATTACTGATTGAACAGAGACTGATAGCCAAGTTCCGCACACATGAGGACGGTCTCAACAGGGATCTTGGGTTCATGTCGCACTATCTGTAACCCCCGTGACTTGCCTGGGTTTGCAAAACCTCACTTACTGTACTGTCTGGAGACAATACACATCTCTTTAACCTGTGATCAGTGCTCCTTCCACTCACATTATCAGCCACTTCAGGTCTTGAACAGCAGGTTAGGTGTAAGGATTCGCATTCTAATCAGTAATCTCTAAACTGTCTGTGCTTTATATGCTCTGTCTGAGGCCAGAACTCTCCATTCACCTGACGAAGAGGGTAACCTCGAAAGCTTGCTTGCTTGTGAGAATATTATCAAATAAATAGGTTGGACTAAAACCTGGTGTTGTCAGACTTTATACTGTGTTTACGCCAGTCCAACGCCGGCATTCCCAGATCATGAACCTGTGATGTCAGAGCAGCTCGGAGGCTATTTCCCCGGGTTGAAATGGTTGCTACGAGAGGACACAGATTTAAGGTGCAGGGAGGAAAGTACAGAAGTGATGTTAGGGGTAAGTTTTTCACTCCGAGGGTAGTGAGTGAATGGAATCGGCTGCCGTCAGTGGTGGTGGAGGCGAACTCGCTGGGGTCTTTTAAAAGACTTCTGGATGAGTATATGGAATTTAATGGGATTGGGGGTTATAGATAGGTCTATGGATTGGTAGGTGTTGATGTGATCGGCGCAACTCGTGGGCCGAAGGGCCTGTTTGTGCTGTAGTGTTCTATGTTTTCTCTCGAAAGTCAACCCATGGAAAGTGAGTGGCCCGGATGGGGTGTCCGGGCGAGCGCTCAGATCCTGCACGGATCAGCTGGCGGGGGTAATCACAGACATCTTCAACCTCTCTTTACAACAATCTGAGATCCCTATCTGCTTCAAGAAGACAACCATCATCCCAGTACCTAAGAAAAACTAAGCAGTGTGGCCTTAATGACCATCAGCCCGTGGCTCTGACACCCATCATTATGAAATGCTTCAGAAGGTTAGTCATGGTATAAATCAATTCCAGCCTCCCGGGCCGCCTGGATCCACTACAGTTCGCCTACCCCGCAACAGGTCCACAGCAGATGCCATCTCCCTGGCCCTGCATTCAACCCTGGAACACCTAAATAACAAGGACACCTTGGGTAGAGGGAATTTTGAAGGGTGGAGGGTCTGAGTCTGATGTGATAGTGCACGTAGGAGAGAAGGATGTAGGAACAAAGTGCAGGGGGGACATACATAGGCAGTTCAGGGAGTTGGGGGCTAGGCTGAAATGTAGGGCCTCCAGGGTGGCGTTCTCTGGGCTGCTGCCAGTGCCTGGGGCTAGCAGGGCTAGAAATAATGAAATACTCCAACTAAATGCGTGGTTGAAGGATTGGTGTAGGGCAGAGGGTTTTAGATTCGTAGACCACTGGGAAGTCTTTATGAAAGAGGGGCAAATATACAAGAGGGATGGGATACAGTTAACTGGGAAGGGCATGCATATCTTAGCTGGAAGGTTAGCTGGAGTGTTTCGGCAGGGTTTAAACTAATATGGAGGGGGGGTGGGGAGGTGGACGGAACTGGGATTGGGGATAGGGTAAGCCTGGAGGGTAGGAAGAAGGATCGGATTGTTTCTGAGGGTCTTCGGTGCATGTGTTTCAATGCTAGGAGTGTGACTGGCAAAACAGATGAACTGAAGGCATTAATGTTCGAAAGGAAGTTGGAAGTGGTGGCGGTGACAGAGACTTGGTTAAAGGAAAGGCAGGACTGGCAGTTGAATGTTCCTGGGTATAAGTGTTTCAGGCGTGATAGGGGTGGGTCGTTGAGAGGTGGGGGAGTAGCGTTGTTAGTTAAGGATTGCATCATAGCAGTGCAGAGGGAGGGAGGTATAGAGGATATAGGAATCGAGTCGCTATGGGTGGAGTTGAGGAATAGGAAGGGAGATGTTACTATGTTGGGTGTGTACTACAGACCGCCCAACAGCCCGAGGGCTGTGGAAGAAGGGATAAGCAGGGACATTCTAGATAAGTGCAAGAAGAATAGGGTGGTGGTAGTGGGAGATGTTAATCTCCCCGGGGTAGATTGGAAGGTGCTGAGATCAGAGGGTGCTGACGGGGAGGAATTTGTACAGTGTGTAATGGAAGGATCCCTGGAGCAGTATGTGGATAGCCCGACCAGAGAGGGGGCTATACTGGACTTGGTTCTGGGGAATGAGCCTGGGCAGGTGGTTGACGTTGAGGTAGGAGAGCATGTGGCTAACAGTGACCACAACTCTGTCTGGTTCAAGATATTAATGGATAAAGATGAAGCCTGTCCTAAGGGGAGGGTGTTAAACTGGGGGAGGGCAAGATACAACCGGATTAGGCAGGATCTTAAAGATACGGACTGGGGTACGCTGTTTGATGGCAGGTCGACGCTGGGTATGTGGGAGTCTCTCAAGGGAAAACTAAAATCTTTACAGGAAAGACATGTGCCGGTCAAGAGGAAGGATGGGAAAGGTAGGATTAGAGAGCCATGGGTAACTAGGGATATTGAGGACCTGGTCAGGAGAAAGAGGGAGGCGTACACTAGATCGAGGCATTTGAGGACAGAGATAGCGTTAGAAGAATACAGAGAATGTAGGAGAGAACTTAAAAGGGGCATCAGAAAGGCAAAAAGGGGCCACGAAATGGCTTTGGCGGGTAGGATTAAGGAAAATCCTAAGGCATTTTACTCCTATATTAGAAACAAAAGGATGGTTAGAGGGAACATTGGTCCTCTCAGGGACAGAGGAGGGGAACTATGCTTGGAGCCTGGGGGAATGGGGGAGATCTTGAATGAATACTTTGCGTTGGTATTCACGCAGGAGAGGGGTCTGATGTCTGGTGCTGTTCTTGAGGAGTTTGAGGATCCGTTGAGGGAAATAGTCATCACGAGGGAAGAGGTGTTGGGACTTTTAGACAGTATAAAGACGGACAAATCTCCGGTGCCTGATGGCATCTATCCTAGGCTGCTAAGGGAGGTGAGGGATGAAATTGCTGGGCCTCTGACGCAAATCTTTGTCTCTTCTTTGGACACAGGTGAGGTCCCAGAGGATTGGCGGATTGCAAATGTAGTACCGTTGTTTAAGAAGGGTCAGAGGGATAACTCAGGGAACTATAGGCCGGTGAGCTTGACTTCAGTTATAGGCAAGATAATGGAGAGGATTCTCAAGGATAGGATGTATGAGCATCTGGAGCGCTGCAGTCTGATCAGGGATACGCAGCATGGCTTCGTTACAGGGAGGTCGTGCCTTATGAATCTAGTGGAATTTTTTGAAGAGGTGACAAAAACGGTTGACGAAGGACAAGCCGTTGATGTTGTCTATATGGATTTCAGTTTGACAAGGTCCCTCACGGTAGGCTGATAGAAAAGGTGAAGGCTCATGGGATACAAGGCCAGGTATGTAGATGGGTGGAGAACTGGCTTGGGAGGAGGAGACAGCGGGTAGTAGTGGAGGGCTCCTTTTCCAATTGGAGGTCTGTCACCAGTGGGGTGCCGCAGGGCTCGGTACTAGGACCTCTACTATTTGTAGTATATATTAATGACTTGGAAGAGGGGATAGGTGGTGTGATCAGCAAATTTGCTGATGACACTAAGATGGTTGGATTGGCGGGTACTGAGGAGCAGTGCCTGGCAATGCAACAGGACATAGACAGGCTGGTAGATTGGGCAGATAGATGGCAAATGGAATTTAATCTGGAGAAATGCGAGGTGATGCACTTTGGCCGGAATAATGTGGAGGGGAGTTATACGATAAAAGGTAGAACTATCCAGAGTATAGATACGCAGAGAGACCTGGGGGTGCAGGTACACAAGTCCCTGAAGGTGTCGGTGCAGGTGCAGAATATGATGAGGAAAGCGTATGGCATGTTAGCCTTCATAGGAAGGGGTATAGAATATAAGAGTAGGAGTCTGATGTTGCAGTTGTATAGAACGTTGGTTAGGCCTCACCTGGAGTACTGCGTCCAGTTCTGGTCGCCGTACTACCGGAAGGATGTAGAGATCCTGGAGAGAGTGCAGAGGAGATTTACCAGGATGTTGCCTGGTATGGAAGGGCTGTCTTACGAGGAAAGATTGAATGAACTTGGGCTGTTTTCCCTTGAGAGACGTCGGCTGAGGGGGGATCTAATAGAGGTTTATAAGATTATGAAGGGGATAGATAGAGTAAATGGTGGTAAGCTTTTTCCGCTATTAGAAATGGATAGAACGAGGGGTCACGGGCTTAGGGTGAGGGGGGCTAGATATAAGATATTAGAGGGCAGTTTTTCACACAAAGGGTAGTGGGGATGTGGAATGCACTGCCGAGTAAGGTGGTGGAAGCAGGCACGCTAGGGTTGTTCAAGAGTCACTTGGACAGCCACATGAGCGGTCTACATATAGGGGGATATAGCAGGCCTTACTAAGCATTGTAGACTTGGGATTTAGTTTTAGCCTCAGGGATATAGAGTCTTTTTAATAATGAATTTTTTGTCTCCACAGGCATTTAAGTCCAGCAAGGAGCATGCGGGCGGCAGGTTGTGGTGGGCTGCTCTTGGATATTGCTTCGGGAGTTGCCTACTGCTTCATGTCGTTGGTGTGCGTAAACTGGACCATCTCGAGGGCATCATGACAGCTCAGAGACTATCTCTGTTGCTGTGCGGACACATGGATTTGGGCCTGTGTCCGTGGGAGTTTGCGCGTTCTCCCCATGGTTGCGTGGGTTTCCTCCGGGTACTCCGGTTTCCTCCCACATCCCAAAAATGTGCTTTTAGGCTGATTGATTGGGTAACAAATTGTCCCTATATTGGACCTCCCTGATCCTCATACATTAGGCATAGACTAGAGTCATGAATAGGTCACTGACCATGGGACGGCGGCGCGGGCTCGTTGGGCCAAAGGGCCTGTTTCCCGTGCTGTGTTGTTCTTTGTTCTTTGTATGTCAGGCTCCTATTTATTGACTACAGCTCAGCCTTCAACACCATTATTCCCACAAAACTCATCTCCAAACTCTGTGGCCTGGGCCTCGGTTCCTCCCTCTGCGACTGGATCTGAGCTTCCTAACTCACAGACCACAATCAGTAAGGATAGGCAACAATACCTCCTCCAGGATCATCCTCAACACCGGTGCCCCACAAGGCTGTGTTCTCAGCCCCCTCACTATACTCGCTACACATCTGTGACTGTGTGGCCAAATTCCCCTCCAAATTTTCAAGTTTGCTGATGACACCACCGTAATGGTTTGGATCTCAAACAATGATGAGACAGAGAACAGGAATGAGATAGAGAATCTGGTGAACTGGTGCAGCAACAATAATCTCTCTCTCAACGTCAACAAAATGAAGGAGATTGTCATTGACTTCAGGAGGCATGATGGAGAACATGCCCCTGTCTCCATCAATGGGGATGAAGTAGAAAGGGTCAAGAGCATTTAATTTTTAGGTGTCCAGATCACCAACAACCTGTCCTGGTTCCCCCCCATGCCGACACTATAGTTACGAAAGCCCACCAACACCTCTACTTTCTCAGAAGACAAAGGAAATTTGTCATGTCAGCTACGACTCTCACCAACTTTTACAGATGCATCATAGAAAGCATTCTTTCTGGTTGTATCACAGCTCGGTCTGGGCTCCTGCTCTGCCCAAGACCGCAAGGAAATACAAGGGTGGTTCGAGGGAAAATTGGTCTTCTTAGGGACAAAGGAGGGGAACTATGCATTGAGTCTGAGGGAATGGGGGAGATCCTGAATGAATACTTTGTGTCGGTATTCACGAAAGAGAGGGGCTTGGTGTCTTGTAATGTCTTGGAGGGAGCTGTAGACCAGTTGAAGGAAATATCCATTACGAGGGAGGAAGTGTCAGGGTTTTTAGGTAGCATAAAAACTGATAAAGCTCCGGGGCCTGATGGTATCTATCCCAGGCTGCTTAGGGAGGTGAAAGATGAAATTGCTGGGCCTCTGATGTAAATTTTAGTATCTTCTTTGGGCACAGGTGAGGGCTCAGAAGACTGGAGGGTAGCTAATGTGGTACCGCTGTTTAAAAAGGGTAGCAGGGATAACCCTGGTAATTATAGGCCAGTGAGTTTGACATCAGTGGTATGAAAATTGTTAGAAAAAGTTCTTAGGGATAGGATAGATAAGCATTTGGAGCGTTGCGATCTGATTAGGGATACGCAGCATGGCTTTGTTAGAGGGAGGTCTTGCCTTACGAATCTGGTAGAATTTTTTGAGGAGGTGACAAAAACGGTTGACGATGGGCGAGCCGTTGAACTATATGGATTTCAGTAAGACGTTTGACAAAGTCCCTCACGGTAGGCTGGTAGAAAAGGTTAAGGCGCATGGGATACGAGGTCAGGTAGCTAGGTGGATTGAGAACTGGCTGGGCAATAGGAGACAGAGAGTAGTTGTTGAGGGGACCTTTTCGGGCTGGAGGCCAGTGACCAGTGATGTGCCGCTGGGCTCAGTACTGGGACCTCTCCTCTTCATATATATAAATGACTTGGAAGAGGGCGTACATGGTGTGATCAGCAAGTTTGCAGATGACACCAAGATGGCAGGATTGGCGGATAGTGAGGAGGACTGTCAGGTGACACAACAGGATATAGAATAGGTTGGTATATTGGGCAGATCGATGGCAGATGGAATTTAATCCTGATAAACGTGAGGTGATGCATTTTGAAAGGAATAATGCAGAGAGGAGTTACATGATAAAAGGTAGACCAATTAAGAGTATAGAAATGCAGAGGGACCTGGGAGTGCAGGTGCACAAGTCTCTGAAGGTGGCAACCCAGGTGGAGAAGGTTGCAAAGAAAGCTTACAGAATGCTAGCCTTTATAGGAAGAGGTATAGAGTATAACAGCTGGCGTCTAATGCTTCAGTTATATAGAACGTTGGTTAGACCGCATTTGGAGTACTGCTTCCAGTTCTGGTCACCTTACTACCGGAAGGACGTGGAGACCCTGGAGAGATTGCAGAGGAGGTTTACCAGGATGCTGCCTGGTATGGAAGGACTGGGTTATGAGGAAAGATTGGGTAAACTGGGGCTATTCTCCTTAGAACGACGGCGATTAAGGGGGAAATCTGTTAGAGATGTATAAAATAATGAAGGATATAGATAGAGTCAACAGTGGCAGGCTTTTTCCCAGATTGGAGGCAAATATCACGAGGGGTCACGAGCTAAGGGTGAGGGGGGAGAAGTATAATTTAGATACTAGAGGGAGGTTTTTCACACAGAGGATCGTGGGGGTATGGAATGCGCTACCAAAGTAAGGTGGTGGAGGCAGGCACGCTGGACTTGTTTAAGGTTTACTTAGGTAGGCACGAGTGAAACAGAGATGGAGGGTTATAGGAGACGGTTTTAAAAAGGGTCAGAGACTCAGACGTTACCGGAAATCTAATGCTACGTGTTGATGTTTTGTCTCTTTTACTCTGCAGGTGGAGGTCCACCTTGTTGTCAAACGAGGGGCAGGGACACGGTGGGTCGTGTGTGGGCTGCTCTTGGAGGTTCTGAGAGTGGCCTAGTACTTCGCGTCATTGTGTGTGCTTAAAACCGGATCAGCAGATGGGCACCACAACAGCTCAGTGACTATCACTGCTGGCTGTGCAGATACATGGATTTGGGCCAGTGTCTGTGGGAGTTTGCACATTCTCCCCGTGCTTGTGTGGGTTTCCTCCGGGTGCTCCGGTTTCCTCCCACACCCCAAAGATGTGCTGTTAGGCTGATTGGTGTAACAAGTTGTCCCTAAATTATTCTCCCCTGAATCTGGTTTCCAATGGGGGTACCATACACATGGGTCAAGGTAGGTGTAGGAAAATGCTTTATTAAGACGGTGGCGCAGGCTCGTTGGGCCTGTTTCCCGTGCTGTGTTGTTCTTTGTAGCCCAATCCATCACAAATCAGCCTCCCATCCAGTGACTCTGTCTACAATTTCCGCTGTCTTGGAAAAGCAGCCAGTGTAATCAAGGACCCCACGCATCCTGGACATTCTCTCTTCCATCAGGAAAAAGATTTTAAAAAAATCCAAGGTCATGTACCAACCGACTCAAGAACAGCTTCTTCCCTGCTGCTGTCAGACTTTTGAATGGATCTACCTTGCATTAAGTTAATCTTTCTCTATACTCTAGCTATGACTGTAACACTATATTCAGAACTATCTCATTTCCTTCTCCATGAACAGAATGCTTTGGCTGTATAGCACAAGAAACAATACTTTTCACAGCATACTAATACATGACAATAATAAATCAAATCAATTGAGTGCCAGGGACCTGGATTCGATTCCCAGCTTGGGTCACTGTGTGTGGAGTCTCCCCATGTCTGGGTGGGTTTCCTCCCACAGTCTGAAAGATGTGCTGGTTAGAGGACATTGATGTGAACAGGTGCCAGAGTGTGGCAACTAGGGGAATTTCACAGTAACTCAATTGCAATGTTAATGTATGCCTTACTTGTGACTAATAATTTAACTTCAAATTTTAGTCAACTTTATCTTTATAATCTTGCAACTGTCTTAATTTAACTTTAAGGCAGTAGGTCAGACTAATCTTTTCTGTTAATGTGAAATTCAACCATGTTATGATCACTCTTACCTACAGGATCCTTATAATGAGGCCATTAATTAATCATGTCTCATTACACATTATCAGGTCTAAAATAGTCTGTTCCCTGGTTGCTTCCAAAATGTATTGTTCTGAAATATTGATTCAAATTCACACTCAAAGAACAACACAGCACAAGAACAAGCCCCTCAGCCCTACAAGCCCGTGGCGCCTATTTTAACACTGAGTGCCTCATTCCAATCCTTCTTGTACCCATGACTTTTGTCTACGCCTCTTGGACTCCACAATAAAGGGGTGCAAATTTAGAGAATTACTCCTGTAAGTTACTTTTGCCAATTTGATTCACCATTCCAAATGAAGATTAAAATCCCTAATAAATATTGAACTGCTTTCTTACAAGCCCCCGTTATTTCTTGAGCTGTTTACAGGGAAGCAGGTGTTGCTTACTGGCGCTTGTTTTTTTTTAAAGCTCATTCACAGGATGAGCATTTGTGGCCCACCTCTATTTGCCCTCGACAAGGTGATGGTAAGTTGCTTTTTTGAATTGCTGCAATTGATGAGGTGTAGGTACATCCACAGTGCTTCAGGGAGAGAGTTCCAGGATTTTGACTCGTCCTGTTCCTTACTGATTGGGAAAGTTGGCCACATTGAAAAAGGAACAAATTCAGTGAATTAAATGTTTCTGGACAAAGAATGAAAGAGTAGAGGTAGGAAGGGAAGTGGAGTTGAGGCCACAATCATATCAGTCATAATCTTATTGAATGAAAGAGCAGCTTGAGGGATCAAATGGTCTGCTCCTAATTTGAATGTTTGTTGGGATTTGAAAGAGCATAACCCTCAAGACAATTGGTGAAACTGAATCAATCTGGGTAACCTGTGGTCTGACAGCTGCCATCAACAGTGTCAGGTTGTTGCAATAACCCAACCGAGTCTCATACTGTTCAGGGAAGATGCCAGCCCCACCGTGTCTGCACCACACAAACCTCTAATCCCACACTTATCATTGATTCTCGTTGCTCTCAGGATTGTAGATGGGGAATCAGATCCGTGTGGCCTGTGTCACAGAGTAAGCAATGGGAAGAGATTCTGAAGATCCAGTGCGACAGAATACAACTGGGGCAGCGAGAGATGAATCATGTCCTAGGTGTTCCAAAACTCAAATGTTCAGTGTCTCAAATGATTTTACATGAAGACAGTCTGAGGATCTTGTGTGTGTTTATTCTCAGGTATTTTAGAATCCCAATCCAGGGTCACACTGGATCGATCATCCAGTAGTTGTGGTTGATACAAACAACTTAAAACTAGAAAGAGGTCAGTCCACCAGTGTCTCCCCTTGAGATAAACACGTCATAAACTTTAACCTCGACTTTGCAACACTCCACACAGCTTGCATTAAAAAATATTCGACCTCAAACACACATCACATCGATATCGATGCATTTGCTTTGTAATTTCACCTCTTTTTGTTCGATTCACTTTTTAAACCCACCCCAAATCTACACCCAGAAGATCCTGTTAAAACCCCAAAACCCGCCACCCAAAAATTCACCCGATTTAAAACACTACGTTTATCTGACCTCCCCATCTCCCACCAAACTACCCGATAAGTCCCATCTTCCCTCACCCCCAATTCCTGAAGCCCCCTCCCCGACATTCCCCATCCCCACTGGAATTAAAGTATACTTGCATTCTGCACACCAGTGACTACCTATATCCCACGCACTAACATATCATCACCATTAACTACTGTTCCCAGGTCAGCCAAACTCACCCGGTCCATTGTAAGGTGTATATTTTGTGGAAGTCACATTCTGTCATATATCAACTGACAGAAAGAAAGCAGCTCCAGACGATATGGAGCCAGGCCTGATCATAATCATTTTGAGACTGTCCTTATTCTCTACCCCGCCCATTGAACAGTATCCAATCAACACTACAGCTAGTAACTCCCCTAACGACCACCTCCACCAGTACCATCTTCCCTAGCAACCATCACCATCAATCCCCTCTCCCCTAGCAACCATCACCATCAATCCCCTCTCCCCTAGCAACCATCACCATCAATCCCCCTCCCCTAGCAACCATCACCATCAATCCCCCTCCCCTAGCAACCATCACCATTAATCCCCTCTCCATCAATCCCCTCTCCCCAGCAACCATCTCCATCAATCCCCTCTCCCCTAGCAACCATCACCATCAATCCCCCTCCCCTAGCAACCATCACCATTAATCCCCTCTCCATCAATCCCCTCTCCCCAGCAACCATCTCCATCAATCCCCTCTCCCCAGCAACCATCTCCATCAATCCCCTCTCCCCTAGCAACCACTTCCACCAACACCCTCTCCCCTAGCAACCACTTCCATCAACACCCTCTCCCTAGCAACCACTTCCAACCCCACCTGTCACCCTCCCCTGCAGCCAGCACCCCACATCGAGTGAACAATATGAAACATCCTGCCTGATCCCAGTCCAATTTCACTGTCATATTTAAATTCTCCAACAATCACACTAAATTCCATCATTTATAGAGAAAGGATCTGCTGTTGGTTAAAGTGGATGGTCAGACAGGCGCACAGTAACAAGTGACACACAGAATATTGTGTACTCCAGGTTAAATTGTCTGGATGAGTGCAGCTCCAACACCCCTCAGAAAGCGTGAAGCAGCCCGGGACAAAGCGGCCCATTTAACTGGCATCCCATCCGTCACTGAGATAGTGGCAGCCGTGTGTACCATCACACGGCAACTCACCAAGGCTCCTCAGGCAGCACCTTCCAAACCCACTACCTCTGCCACCAAGAAGGACAAGGGCAGTAGATGCAAGGGAATATCTCCACATGCAAGTTCTCTCACTGATCTTCATAGGGTTCACATTTGGTTCAGACAGATTCCCTTTAGGCAGTGTGCCAGTGAGAGGATGCTGGAGTAATTCAGCAGCATTTGGGGTCTTGCTCCCAAGGTTCGCCAGTTAGTATCTAGTTTCTGACTTGTCTCCTCAGTCAGGGACCAAGATTACTGAAGATGGGAACCGGATTCCTCTTGTTATTGAGAAGGTTGCACGGTGATGAGAGATAATGATAGAATGGAAGACAGCCACAAGCCTCGAGTGGGCCAGTGAACACTCAATTAAAAAAAACTTTCATGAAACCTCCCTGCAAATTCTCAATTTAACCAAAACTTCACTCACACTCCAAGATTCTTAGTTTAAAAGCCTGTCAGTCCAAGGATGGTACAAAATGTCTGGCAGTAGTTAGCATGTGATCACACAAAAGCAAAAAAAACACACAAGATTCTCGTTCCACTCTGAAAAACAGAGGAGAAATAAAAAGATGGAGCAGCCCCAGGATTCCGATCGCTATCGGCGCTCTGACATCCGAGAGCTCTGATGGCTGACGGGGAGGTGCCATCACCTTCTCCAAAATAGAAACAGGAGCAGGGTACAAAAAAGCTAGTCTCTGATCGTCATAACTGCACATCCAGGAGTCTTTTCCGTAAATAATGTTTAACTTCCTCAATCCCATTCAGCTTTTCCAGCTCATGGTAAGGCAGCTGTAAGTGAGAGCAAAGGAACACAGATTAGATTGAAACAGTGTGCTGCTGGCTTTGTGTGTGTGTGAGGTTCTTTAGCCCAATGAGTCACTATGACACAAACATCCCTCCCTGCACTCAGGCTAAGGTCAGCCCGCACAGCCCAGTGTAAGGCCACTTTGGAGAGAGTGCAAAGAAGGTTGACCAGGAAAGTTGCTGGGTCTCGAGGATGTTGGTTATGAGGAGAGGTTAAATAAACTAGAATTGTTTTCATTGGAAAGACGGAGACAGAGGGGAGACCTGATAGGGGTCTACAAAATAATGACAGGCATAGTTAGGGTAGATGGTCAGAGGTTTTTTCCCAGGGTAAAAGTGTCAATTAGAAGGGGGCACAGGTTCAACGTGAGCAGTGGAAAGTTTAAGGGAGATGTGCAGGGGAAGTTTTTCACACAGAGAGTGGTGGGTGCCTGGAACGTGCTGCCAGAGGAGGAGATTGAAACAGGAACATTAGTAACATTGAAGAGGCATCTGGATGGTTTTAAATTTAAGTTTATTTATTAGTGTCACAAATAGTGTCACATTAACACTGCAATGAAGTTACTGTGAAAATCCCCTAGTTGCCACACTCCTGCACCTGTTCAGGTACACTGAGGGAGAATTTAGCTTGGCCAGTGCACCTAACCAGCACATCTTTCTGATAGTGGGAGAAAATTGAAATTGATTAGGGATAGTCAACATGGTTTTGTGAAGGGTAAGTTGTGCCTCACAAACCTTATCAAGTTTTTTGAAAAGGTGACCAAAGAGGTGGATAAGGGTAAGGCAGTTGACGTGGTGTATATGGGTTTTAGCAAAGCGATTGATAAGGTTCCCCATGGTAGGTTATTGCAGAAAATGCAGATGCATGGGATTGAGGGTGATTTAGCAGTTTGGGTCAGGAATTGGCTAGCTGATAGAAGACAGAGGGTGCTGATTGATGGGAAATATTCAACCTGGAGTTCAGTTACAAGTGGTGTACCTCAAGGATCTGTTTTGGGGCCACTGCTGTTTGTCATTTTTATAAATGACCTAGATGAGGGTGTAGAAGGATGGATTAGTAAATTTGCTGACGACACCAAAGTTGGAGGAGTTGTAGACAGTGAGGATGGATGTTACAGTTTGCAGAGGGACATAGATAAGATGCAGAGCTGGGCCGAGAGGTGGCAGATGGAGTTTAATACGGAAAAGTGTGAGGTGATGCACTTTGGTAAGAGTAACAGGAGTACAGAATATAGGGCTAATGGAAGGACTCTTAGTAGTGTTGATGAGCAGAGAGATCTTGGTGTACATGTGCATAGCTCCCTGAAAGCTGGCACCCAGGTTGATAAGGTTGTTAAGAAGGCGTACAGTGTGTTGGCTTTTATTGGTAGAGGGATTGAATTTCAGAGCCGTGAGGTCATGTTGCAACTGTACAAAACTCTGGTGCGGCCGCACTTGGAGTATTGCGTACAGTTCTGGTCACCGCATTATAAGAAAGATGTGGAGGCATTGGAAAGGGTGCAGAGGAGGTTTACCAGGATGTTGTCTGGTATGGTGGGAAGGTCTTATGAGGAAAGGCTGAGGGACTTGAGGTTATTTTCGTTAGAGAGAAGAAGGTTATGAGGTGACCTAATTGAGGCAGACAAGATGATCAAAGGGTTAGATAAGGTGGACAGTGAGAGCCTTTTTCCTCAGATGGTGATGGCTAACACGAGGGGACATAGCTTTAAATTAAGGGGTGGTAATTATAGGATGGATGTCAGAGGTAGGTTCTTTACTCAGAGGGTAGTAAGGGCGTGGAATGTCCTGCCTGCAGCAGTTGTGGACTTGCCAACTTTAAGGGCATTCAAATGGTCAGTGGATGGGCATATGGATAACATTGGAATAATTTAGGTTAGAGGGTCATTAGATTGGTTCCACTGCACATCGAGAGCCGAAGGGCCTGTACTGCGCTGTAATGTTCTATGTTAAAACCAGAGCACCTGGGGGAAATCCACGCAGACATGGGGAAAACGTGCAAACCCCACACAGACAGTGACCCAAGCTGGGAATTGGACCCGGGCCCCTAGTGCTGTGAGATAGCAGTGTTAATCACTGTGCCACGCATATATGATGAGATGGGTACATGAATAGGGAGTGAATAGAGGGATATGGACCGAGTAAGGGCAGGAAGTTTTTTGTTTAGTTTAGTTAGGGCATCATGGTAGGCACATGCTGGAGGGCCGAACGGCCTATTCCTGTGCTGTACTTTTCTTTGTTATTGGTCTTGAGCCCCTTGCATGAATAAGGCTGTAAATGCACTGGAGACGGTTCAGAGAAGGTTCACTAGATTGATTCCAGAGATGAAGGATTTGTCTTGTAAGGCCAATGTTCTCTAGAGTTCAGGAAAATGAGAGGAGATCTAATTAAGGTTTATAAGATATTAAAGTAGATTGACAGGATCGAAGTAGAGCAGATGTTTCCCCCTGTTGGACATTTCAGAACGACAAGCCATAGTTTAGGCTTAGATTTAAAATCGAAATGAGGAGGAATCACTTCTTTCAAAGGGTTGAAAGAAGTGCCTTAGTGATTATTTACCAAACTTCGCTGGATTCCGGGGAAGTGCTGGAAGATTGGAAAACGGTTAATGTTACGCCGCTGTTCAAAAAAGGTAGCAGGCAAAAGGCAGGGAATTATAGGCCGGTTGGTTTAATGTCTGTAGTTGGAAAAATGCTTGAATCCGTCACCAAAGAAGAAATAGCGAGGCACCTAGAAAAGAATGGTTTGATCGAGCAGACGCAGCTCGGATTCATTAAGCGGAAGTCGTGTTTGACAAGTTTACGGGATTTCTATGAGGATGTGACTAGTGCGGTAATCAGCGGGGAACCGGTGGATGTGGTGTTTCTCGATTTTCAAAAGGCATTTGATAAGGTGCTGCACAAAAGGTTGCTTCAGAAGGTTAGGGTGCATGGAGTTGGGGGTAAGGTGTTAGTGTGGATAGAGGATTGGCTGTCTAATAGGAAGCAGAGTTGGTATCAATGGGTGCTATTCTGATTGGCGGTTGGTGACGAGTGGAGTGCCCCAGGGGTCGGTGCTGGGGTCTCAGCTATTTACCATTTATATAGATGATCTGGAGGAGGGGGCTGAGTGTAGGGTGACAAAATTTGCTGATGACATGAAGATGAGTGGAAAAGCAAATTGTGCGGAGGGTGTGGAAAGTCTGCAGAAGGATCTGGATAGGCTGAGCGAGCGGGCGAGGACCTGGTAGATGGAGTATAATGTTAGCAAGTGTGAGGTTATCCACTTTGGCAGGAATAATAGTAGGAGGGCTTACTATTTAAAGGGCAAAAAGCTGCAGCATGCTACGGTGCAGAGGGACCTGGGGGTCCTTGTGCATGAGTCGCACAAACCCAGTCTGCAGGTGCAGCAGGTGATCAAGAAGGCGAATGGGATGTTGGCCTTTATAGCGAGGGGGATAGAATATAAAAACAGGGAGGTCTTGCTGCAACTGTACAGGGCACTAGTGAGGCTGCAGCTGGAGTACTGTGTGTAGTTTTAGTTGCCGCACTTACGGAAGGATATATTGGCCTTGAAGGGAGTGCAGAGGAGGTTCACTAGGCTGATACCGGAGATGAGGGGTTTAGACTATGAAGAGAAACTAAATAGACTGGGTCTGTACTCGTTGGAGTTTAGAAGGATGAGGGGGGATGAAAGGGATGGATAGGGTAGAGGTAGAGAGATTCTTCCCTCTCAGAAAGGACAGCAGGAGTAGAGGGCACAGCCTCAAGATAAGGGGGGGGGCAGTTTAGAACGGAGTTGAGGAGGAACTTCTTCACTCAAAGGGTGGTGAATCTCTGGCATTCTCTACCCATTGAAGTGGTGGAGGTTACCTCGCCAAATATATTGAAGTCACAGGTAGATAGGTTTTTGACAGACAAGGGAATTAAGGGTTATGGGGAGAAAGCGGGAAAGTGGAACTGATCCATTTCAGATCAGCCATGATCTTATTGAATGGCGGGGCAGGCTCGAAGGGCTAGATGGCCGACTCCTGCTCCTATTTAGAACATAGAACACTACAGCACAAACAGGCCCTTCGGCCCACGAGTTGCGCCGATCACATCAACACCTACCAACCTACAGACCTATCTATAACCCTCAATCTCATTAAACCCCATATACTCATCCAGAAGTCTTTTAAAAGACCCCAGCGAGTTCGCCTCCACCACCACTGACGGCAGCCGATTCCATTCACTCACCACCCTCTGAGTGAAAAACTTACCCCTAACATCACTTCTGAACTTCCCTCCCTGTACCTTAAATCTGTGTCCTCTCGTAGCAACCATTTCAACCCGGGGAAATAGCCTCTGAGAGTCCACCCTATCTATTCCTCTCAACATTTTGTAAACTTCTATCAGGTCACCTCTCAACCTTCGTCTCTCCAGGGAAAAGAGTCCCAGCTTCCTCAACCTAACTTCATAAGGCATGCCTCCTAGTCCAGGCAACATCCTTGTAAATCTCCTCTGTATCCTCTCAATAGCTTTTACGTCTTTCCTATAGTGAGGTGACCAGAATTGCGCACAATACTCTAAATGAGGCCTGACAAGGGTCTTATAAAGTTGCAGCATTACCTTCCGACTCCTAAACTCAATCCCTCGATTAATGAAGGCCAGTACACCATACGCCTTCTTGACCACCTCCTCCACCTGCGAGGCCGATTTAAGAGTTCTGTGGACCCGGACCCCTAGATCCTTCTGCTCTTCAACACTACTCAGACTTCTGCCCTTGATAGTATACTCGTTCATCCCGTTGGTTCTGCCAAAATGGACGACTACACATTTATCCGCGTTGAAGTCCAAAGCAAAAGGTGGGGAATTATAGGCCGGTTAGTTTAACGTCTGTGGTAGGTAAAATGTTAGAATCCATCATTAAGGAGGAAATTGCGAGGCATCTTGAGGGGAATTGCTTGATAGAGCAGACGCAACACGGTTTCATTAAAGGGAAGTCGTGTCTGACAAATTTACTGGAGTTCTATGAGGATGTGTCTAGGGCAGTGGATGGAGGAGAGCCGGTGGATGTGGTCTTTCTGGATTTTCAGAAGGCGTTTGACAAGGTACCTCACAAGAGGTAATTGCAGAAGGTCAGGGGACTTGGAGTTGGGGGTAGGGTGTTAGCGTGGATAGAGGATTGGTTGTCAAATAGGAGGCAGAGAGTGGGGGTCAACGGGTGCTATTCGGATTGGCGGTTGGTGACTAGTGGGGTGCCCCAGGGGTCGGTGCTGGGGCCTCAGTTATTTACCATTTATATAGATGATCTGGAGGAGGGAACCGAGTGTAGGGTGTCGAAATTTGCTGATGACACCAAAATTGGGGGAAAGGCAAATTGTGCGGAGGGTGTGGAGAGTCTGCAGAAGGATCTAGATAGGCTGGGCGAATGGCCAGGAAATGGCAAATGGAATTTAATGTTGGTAAGTGTGAGGTGGTCCACTTTGGTAGGAAGAATGGTAGGAAGGACTATTACTTACGGGGCGAAAAACTGCAGCAGGCGACGGTGCAGAGGGACCTCGGGGTCCTTGTGCATGAGTCGCAAAAACCCAGCTTGCAGGTGCAGCAGGTGGTCAGGAAGGCGAATGAGATGCTGGCCTTCATAGCGAGGGGGATTGAATATAAAAGTAGGGAGGTCTTGCTGCAGCTGTATAGGGCATTGGTGAGGCCGCAGCTGGAGTACTGTGTGCAGTTTTGGGCGCCGCACCTGCGCAAAGATATTTTGGCCTTGGAGGGAGTGCAGAGGAGGTTTACTCGGCTGATACCGGAGTTGAAGGGATTGAGCTATGAGGAGAGGCTGAATAAACTAGGCTTGAACTTGTTAGAGTTTAGAAGAATGAGGGGAGATCTCATTGAGACGTATAAGATGATGAATGGGATGGATAGGATAGAGGTGGAGAGACTCTTCCTGCTCAAAAAAGACAGTAGGACTAGGGGGCACAGCCTCAAGATAAAGGGGGGGGTGTTTTAGAACGGAGTTGAGGAGGAACTTCTTCACTCAAAGGGTGGTGAATCTCTGGAATTCTCTGCCCGTTGAAGTGGTGGAGGCTGCCTCGCTAAATATTTTTAAGAAGCGGGTTGATGGGTTCTTGATAAGAGAAGGGATTAAGGGTTATGGGGAGAGGGCGGGAAGGTGGAACTGAGCCACGACAGATCAGCCATGATCTTATTGAATGGTGGGGCAGGCTCGAAGGGCTAGATGGCCTACTCCTGCTCCTATTTCTTATGTTCTTATGTTCTTCTCTGCCCAGTCCTGCATCCTATCTATGTCCTGCTGCAACTTTTGCTATCCTTCCAGACCATCCACAACACCACCGACCTTAGTGTCATCAGCGAACTTACTTACCCATCCCTCCACTTCCTCATTCTGGTCATTTATGAAAATGACAAACAGCAAGGGTCCCAGAACAGATCCTTGAGGCACTCCGCTGGTGACTGACGTCCATTCAGAAAAAGCCCCATCCACAACCACTCTCTGCCTTCTGCAGGCAAGCCAGTTCTGGATCCACAAGGCCAAAGGCCCTTGGACCCCATGCCCTCTCACCTTCTCAAGAAGTCTTGCATGGGGGACCTTATCAAACGCCTTGCTGAAGTCCATGTACACTACGTCCATGGCACTTCCTTCATCAATGTGTTCAGTCACATTATCGAAGAACTCAACTAGGCTTGTAAGGCACGACCTGCCCTTGACAAATCCATGCTGACTATTCCTGATCATGTCAAACCTCTCCAAATCCAATCATGTCAAACTTCTTCTTATGGTCTTATGGTCGTGAATCTGTGGAATTCTCTATTCCAAAGTGCAGTGGATGCCGGAACACTAATCACATTTGAGGAGAGATGAAGAGATTTTTAATTAATAATGGGATGAAGGGATATGGGGAGCAGGCAGGAAGATAAAGGTGCACCTCTTTTCCTATTGTTGATGAACAAGGACTAGTGGGGGTACAGATTGCAGATTTTGGGTGAGAGATACAGCGGGATGTGAGGAAGAATGTTTTATACAGCAACTGGTAATAACCTGGAACACACTGCCTGTGATATTAGTGGAAATGGAAAACAATAATCATTTCAAAAGGAAATTGGACATGTACCTGAGAAAAATAAATTTACACAACTATGGGGAGAGAGCAGGGGCACTGGGATTGGTTTGGGGATTGATACAGGGCTATGGGGAGAGAGCAGGGCACTGGGATTGGTTTGGGGATTGATACAGGGCTATGGGGAAAGAGGAGGGGCAGGGGGATTGGTTTGGGGATTGATACAGGGCTATGGGGAGAGAGCGGGGCACTGGGATTGGTTTGGGGATTGATACAGGGCTATGGGGAGACAGCAGAGCAGTGGGATTAGTTTGGGGATTGATATAGGGTTATGGGGAGAGAGCGGGGCACTGGGATTAGTTTGGGGATTGATACAGAGTTATGGGGAGAGAGCAGGGCACTGGGATTAGTTTGGGGATTGATACAGGGTTATGGGGAGACAGCAGAGCAGTGGGATTAGTTTGGGGATTGATATAGGGTTATGGGGAGAGAGCGGGGCACTGGGATTAGTTTGGGGATTGATACAGGGTTATGGGGAGAGAGCGGGGCACTGGGATTAGTTTGGGGATTGATACAGGGTTATGGGGAGAGAGTGGGGCACTGGGATTAGTTTGGGGATTGATACAGGGTTATGGGGAGAGAGCGGGGCACTGGAATTAGTTTGGGGATTGATATAGGGCTATGGGGAAACAGCAGGGCAGTGGGATTAGTTTGGGGATTGATACAGGGCTATGGGGAGAGTGAACGGCATTGGAAGTATTTTACCAAAGAGCTGGCATAGACTAAATGGCTTCCTCCTGTGCTGTAATTCTCAATGATTTGATGAAGTTAAGCATTGTACCTGCAGAATGGTATATCCTAGTAGTCGCAGGTGTCGATCCCGCATTGCTCGAGACCCCACCAGCACGTCCGAGTTGTGGCAGTAATGCCATTTGTCATTGACTGACATCACAATCCTGTGAGAAGTGGGGAAGAGGATGTGTTACTGATGAACCTTAACAGACTGGGCAGGTAGCTCAGCTCAGTAACAACCTGCCCAGGATTAACACACCAAAGCTCTCACAAGTCTTTCAGCCTCCAACACTGCCACTGTTGGATCTTGAAACTGCTCGGTTGTACAATTAATAATCTCTAGCTCTCTGCTCCTCCACAGCACACAATGCCACTGATCTGCCCCCCCTCCAGAGGGCAAAAAAACCGCATTGGTCATTTTTAACTAGCTGGACAACGTAAGAATCAAATTCATGCCGACTGAGTGACTGGCCAATGATTACGGTGTTTACCTGTTCACTTGTTCCATGTCCGGGTGTCTCTCTTTCTCAATCAGTGGTGATTGGTTGGAGATCTGTAGAGGTGCTGGTACTGGGCTCACCAATTCCACATGTCCAACACTGCCCTGGCTCTCAGGGTAATGAGGGCTGTCATAAAAACCTGGGGCCGACTCCTCCTGTCTGAAAAGATTGTGTTCCTGGTTCTGGGGGGCTGCCTCTGTTTCCTCATCCAGGATCTTTCCGATGGGGAACTGGAAGAGGGAGCTGGAGCCCATGACTGGTGAGCAGCTGGTGGTGTTGGGGACCTGGTTCAAACAGTCAGACGGGCTGCTAAGCGTGGAGCTCTCTTGGCTTTCCAGCGATTGCTCCTTGGTCAGGCTGCTGTAGTAGTTCGAAGGGGGATAATAAGCATTGTACTCGATCGTTGAGCTGGTCAGGATGGAGCGGCCACTGCTGCCCGGGGGCTGGATCCGAGTGACATAATCCACATCCGCTGTCAGGTCGCCATCTGCCTTCTCCTTCGCTGCCACCTCGTCAAGCCCAAAGGGTGAGAACTTCTGGAACTCTGAGGTGAGGGAGGGGATGTCAGGTTGAATATGGAGGGTTGTAGGGTTCTCAGTGGATTTTGAATTGGGGCCAGAGGGGCACAGCGGAGTGCCAGCACTGTGAATGGTCCCATTAATATGAAGAACAGTCCCAGAACCATTTATCCACAGTAAGAAATCTGCAACGCAAAGAACAACCATGTATTAGCATATTCCTCATTCAGCCCCATTCGCCCATTGTGAACCCTGAACCGGTGAGCTGCGGTGGAAGAGGGCAATGTGGCATTATATTAAAAACCCAACCTTCCATCCCTAAAATACAGGTGGCCCTTCCTCAAAGATTATTCGTGCTGTGTAAACCAGTGCCAGGTATACATGCTAAGGATACAATAACAGCAGCTCTGCTTCCGCACTGAGAACCCAAGAGTCATGAGTTCAAATCTATTACACAGGAAATTTTAACAATACACATAGAAAATGAGATTATAATCAAATTAAATCAACATGGGTTTAAAAAGATGGAATCCTATTTCTTTTGCAAAAGGCATTCTGATGATGTGCCACACAAAAGATAAGGGCTCATTGTAGTTGGGTCACATATAACGATACAGTGCAGAAGAGGCACTTCAGCCCATAGAGACCGCACCCACACATTTAAAAACACCTGAACTCCCACATAGCCCCATCTACCAGCACTTGGCCCATAGCCCTGAATCATAGAACCCTACAGTGCAGAAAGAGGCCCTTTGGCCCATCGAGTCTGCACCAAACACAATCCCACCCAGGCCCATCCCCCATATCCTGACATATTATACCCACTAATCCCTCTAACCTAAGCATCCCTGGACAATAAGGGGCAATTTCTTAGTATGGCCAATCAACCTAACCTGCACATCTTTGGACTGTGGGAGGAAACCAGAGTACACAGAGGAAACTCACGCAGACAGGAGGAGAACGTGCAAACTCCACACAGTGACCCGAGCTGGGAATCGAACCCTGGAGCTGTGAAGCAGCAGTGCTATCCACTGTGCTGCCGTGCCACCCACGCTGAATGTTATGAAGTGCCAAGTGCTGATGCAGACACTTTTTTTTTAAAAAGGATGTGAGGCATCCCGCCTCTACCATTCTTGCAGGCAGCGCATTCCAGACCATCACCACCCTCTGAGTAAAACGTTTTTCCTCAAATTCCTCCTTAAACATCTCACCCCTCACTTTTAACTTGTGCCCCTTGTAACTGACACTTCAACTAAGAGGAACAGCTGCTCCCTATCCATTCGGTCCCTCATAATCTTGTACACCTCGATTAGGTTACCCCTCAGTCTTCTCTGCTTCAACAAAAACAATCCAAGCCTATCCAACCTCTCTTCATAAATGTTCCAGCATGGGTAGATGATTGGCTAATAGAAAGTAGGGATAAATGGGGTATTTTCAAGTTGGCAGGCTGTGACTGGTGAAATGCCAGTGCTGGAGCTTCGGTTATTTACAATCTATATTAGCAGCTCAGATTAAGAGAGACAGAATAACGCAAAGCAAGGTGGCAGGTCAGGTATTTCTCACGTATTGATGCAGACTCGGGGAGGCGGTTTAGAACAGAGTTGAGGAGGAACTTCTTCACTCAAAGGGTGGTGAATCTCTGGAATTCTCTGCCCGTTGAAGTGGTGGAGGCTGCCTCGCTAAATATTTTTAAGAAACGGGTTGATGGGTTTTTGATAAGAGAGGGGATTAAGGGCAATGGGGAGAGGGCGGGAAGGTGGAGCTGAGCCACGACAGATCAGCCATGATCTTATTGAATGGCGGGGCAGGCTCGAAGGGCTAGATGGCCTACTCCTGCTCCTATTTCTTATGTTCTTAAGGGGAGATTTGAGAGGAATGAACTAGATTATGATAGGTTTAGAGAATGTAAACAAAGAAAAGCTATTCCCATTGGTTGATGTTACAAGACAGGCAGGGTGGACAGGGGGCATAGATTTAAAGTTCTGGGCAAGAGACAGCAATTATGATGCAATTTGGCAAGAATTAGGGAGCGTAAGATGGGAACAGAAACTGACAGGTATGGACACAAATGAAAAGTGGAGCTTGTTCAAGGAACAAATACTGCATGTCCTTGATAGGTATGTCCCTGTCAGGCAGGGAGGGAAATGGCCGAGTGAGGGAACCATGGTTCACAAAGGAGGTTGAATGTCTTGTCAAGAGGAAAAAGGAAGTGTATGTAAGGGTGAAAAAAACAAGGTTCTGTTGGGTCGCTTGAGGGTTACAAGGTAGCTAGGAATGAGTTAAAGAATGGGCTTAGGAGAGCTAGGAGGAGGCATGAGAAATCCTTGGCAGCTCGGATAAAGGAAAACCCCAAGGCTTTTTACTCTTATGTGAGAAATAAAATGACCAGGGTGAGGTTAGAGTCAGTCAAGGATAGTAGTGACAGCTTGTGCATGGAGTCAGAAGAGATAGGAGAGGCATTGAATGAATACTTTTCTTCAGTGTTCACTAAGGAGAAGGGTCATGTTTTTGAAGATGAGAGTGTGATACAGGCTGATAGGATGGAGGAGGTAGATGTTCTGAGGGAAGATGTATTAGCAATTTTGAAAAACCTGAGGGTCGATGAACCCCCTGGGCCAGATGGGATACATCCTAAGATACTTTGGGAGGCAAGGGATGAGATTGTGGAGCCTTTAGCTTTGATCTTTGGGTCCTCACTGTCCATGGAGATTGTGAAAAGTCTGACAACACCAGGTTTTAGTCCAACCTATTTATTTGATAATATACTCACACGTGAGAATACCATCCACCAGGTACATGGTAAATACTCTTGCAACTCGGCCAACATTGTCTACCTGATACGTTGCAAGAAAGGATGTCCCGAAGCATGGTACATTGGGGAGACCATGCAACGGATGAATGAACATCGCTCGACAGTCACCAGGCAAGACTGTTCCCTTCCTGTTGGCGAACACTTCAGTGGTCACGGGCATTCAGCCTCTGACCTTCGGGTAAGCATTCTCCAAGGCAGCCTTCACGACACATGACAGCGCAGAGTTGCTGAACAGGGACTGATAGCCAAGTTCCGCACACATGAGGACGGTCTCAACAGGGATCTTGGGTTCATGTCGCACTATCTGTAACCCCCGTGACTTGCCTGGGTTTGCAAAACCTCACTTACTGTACTTACAATACACATACGCAGGGTAGAATAGGTGTAGGGTGATGTGGCGGCACGGGCTCGTTGGGCCGAAGGGCCTGTTTCCCGTGCTGGGTTGTTCTTTGTATCTCTTTAAACTGTGATCAGTGCTCCTTCCACTCACATTATCAGCCACTTCAGGTCTTGAACAGCAGGTTAGGTGTAAGGATTCGCATTCTAATCAGTAATCTCTAAACTGTCTGTGCTTTATATGCTCTGTCTGAGGCCAGAACTCTCCATTCACCTGACGAAGGGACTAACCCGAAAGCTTGTGAGTATATTATCAAATAAATCGGTTGGACTAAAACCTGGTGTTGTCAGATTTTTCACTGTGTTTACGCCAGTCCAATGCCGGCATACCCACATCATGGGGATTGTGCCAGAGGACTGAAGAGTGGTGAATGTTGTTCCTCTCTTCAAGAAAGGAAGTAGGAATGACCCTGGTAATTAGAGGCCAGTTAGTCTTACTTTAGTGGAAAGGGTCCTGAGAGATAGGATTTATGACCATTTGGAAAGATACAATTTAATCCAGGATAGTCAGCAGTTTCGTGAGGGATAAGCCCTGCCTCACAATTTGATTGAATTCTTTGAGGGGATAACTAAGTGTGTGGATGAAGATAGAGCAGTTAATGTCGTATACATGGATTTTAGTAAGGCGTTTGATAAGGTTCCCCATGGTAGGCTCATGAAGACAGTAAGGAGGTGTGGGATAGAAGGAAATTTGGCCGATTGGATAAGTAACTGGCTGTGTCATAGAAGACAGAGGGTGGTGGTGGAGGGAAAATTTTCAGACTGGAGGCCAGTTACCAGCGGTGTATCACAGGGATCAGTGCTGGGTCCTCTGCTATTTGTGATTTTTATCAATGACTTGGAAGAGGGCGCTGAAGGGTGGGTTAGTAAATTTGCTGATGACACCAAGATTGGTGGAGTAGTGGATGAGGTGGAAGGCTCTTGTAGGCTGCAAAGAGACTTTGATAGGACGTACAGCTGGGCCGAAAAGTGGCAGATGGAGTTTAACTCTGAAAAGTGCGAGGTGATTCATTTAGGTAGGACAAACTTGAAATGTGGATTACAGGGTCAACGGCAGGGTTCTGAGGAATGTGGAGGAACAGAGAGATCTTGGGATTCATATCCACAGATCTCTGAAGGTTTTCACTCAAGTGGATAGAGCCATGAAGAAGGCTTATAGTGTGTTAGCGTTTATTAACAGGGTGTTAGGGTTTAAGGGCTGTGGGGTTATGCTGCAACTTACAGGATCTTGGTGAGGCCACATTTGGAATAGTGTGTGCCGTTCTGGTCACCTCACTATAAGAAGGATGTGGAACCATTGGAGAGAGTGCAGAGGAGATTTACCAGGATGCTGCCTGGTTTGGAGGGTAGGTCTTATGAGGAAAGATTGAGGGAGCTGGAGTTCTTCTCTTTAGAGCAGACGAGGATGAGAGGCGACTTAATAGAGGTTTATAAGACGAGGGGGATAGATAGAGTGGACATGCAGAGACTATTTCCTCGGGTGGATGTAGCTATTACTAGGGGCCATAACTATAAGGTTCATGATGGGAGGTATAAGAGAGATGTCCAAGGTTGATTCTTTACTCAGTGGAATGCACTGCCTGCACTTCAGGAATTTTCAAGCAGTTATTGGATAGACACATGGAGCACACCAGAACAATAGAGACTGGGATAGCTTGATCTTGGTTTCGGACATAGCTTGGCACAACATCGAGGGTCAAAGGGCCTGTACTGTTCCATGAGATACGGGGAGGATGTGAGGAGGAATATTTTAAACAGTGACTAGCAATGACCTGGAACTCACTGCTCACGAGGGTGATGGAAGCAGAAATAATCAGTGATTTCAAAAGGAACTTCGATGGGTGCTTGACGGGTAATAAACTTGCAGAGCTTCGAAGACAGAACTGGGGCTGAGGCTGGATTGGCGGGGGGTGTTTATGGACGGAGGCTGACATGTTGTGAAATTGGATAAATCAGGTAATTTATGCTCTTGCATTAGGACGAATCAGTATGGAGGCCTGAGAAAGCAGCCCACACAGAGGGAGTTTCTGCCACAGATGCCATCTTTCACATAGATATTAAACCAAGGTCCTCCCTCACTCCTTGTTCGAATGAATGGATAAGAAAAAGTGCAGAGAAATTCTCCCAGAATCCTCAAACAGCATCATCAAGTTAGGAGTGATTCACTGGTCGTTTATCTCAGTGTTATTTATAAATTGGTTGGTATAAAAGAAGCTAAACCAGTGGATGTAGTCTGCGGATGTAGACTGCGGATGTAGTCCCTATTTTCAAGAAAGGGAACAGAGATAGCCCGGGAAATTACCGACCGGTGAACCTGACCTCAGTGGTTGGTAAGCTGATGGAGAGGCTTCTGAGGGACAAGATTTACGAGCATTTGGAGAGGTTTGACATGATCAGGAATAGTCAGCATGGATTTGTCAAGGGCAGGTCGTGCCTTACAAGCCTAGTTGAGTTCTTCGATAATGTGACTGAACACATTGACGAAGGAAGTGCCATGGACGTAGTGTACATGGACTTCAGCAAGGCTTTTGATAAGGTCCCCCATGCAAGACTTCTTGAGAAGGTGAGGGGGCATGGGATCCAAGGGCCTTTGGCCTTGTGGATCCAGAACTGGCTTGCCTGCAGAAGGCAGAGAGTGGTTGTGGATGGGTCTTTTTCGGAATGGAGGTCAGTCACCAGTGGGGTGCCCCAGGGATCTGTTCTGGGACCCTTGCTGTTTGTCATTTTCATAAATGACCTGGATGAGGAAGTGGAGGGATGGGTTAGCAAGTTCGCTGATGACACGAAGGTCGGCGGTGTTGTGGATGGTCTGGAAGGATGTCAAAAGTTGCAGCAGGACATAGATAGGATGCAGGAATGGGCGGAGAAGTGGCAGATGGACTTCAACGCGGATAAATGTGTAGTCGTCCATTTCGGCAGAACCAACGGGATGAACGAGTACACTATTAAGGGCAGGGGTCTTAGTAGCGTTGAAGAGCAGAAGGATCTCGGGGTCCGGGTCCACAGGACTCTTCAATCGGCCTCGCAGGTGGAGGAGGTGGTCAAGAAGGCGTATGGTGTACTGGCCTTCATTAATCGAGGGATTGAGTTTAGGAGTCGGGAGGTAATGCTGCAACTTTACAGGACCCTCGTCAGGCCTCATTTGGAGTATTGTGCGCAGTTCTGGTCGCCTCACTATAGGAAAGACGTAGAAGCTATTGAGAGGGTGCAGAGGAGATTTACAAGGATGTTGCCTGGACTGGGAGGCATGCCTTATGAAGATAGGTTGAGGGAGCTGGGACTCTTTTCCCTGGAGAGGCGAAGGTTGAGAGGCGACCTGATAGAAGTTTATAAAATGTTGAGAGGAATAGATAGGGTGGACTCTCAGAGGCTATTTCCCCGGGTTGAAATGGTCGCTACGAGAGGACACAGATTTAAGGTGCGGGGAGGCAAGTACAGAGGTGATGTTAGGGGTAAGTTTTTCACTCAGAGGGTGGTGAGTGAATGGAATCGGCTGCCGTCGTCGGTGGTTGCCCGTCAGTTGGTCCAGTTTAAGCGTCGTGAAGGCCGCCTTGGAGAATGCTCACCCGAAGGTCAGAGGCTGAATGCCCGTGACCGCTGAAGTGTTCGCCAACAGGAAGGGAACAGTCTTGCCTGGTGATTGTCGAGCAATGTTCATTCATCCGTTGTCGTAGATGAACATGGCTCGTGACCACTTCAGTGGTCACGGGCATTCAGGTAAGCATTCTCCAAGGCGGCCTTCACGACACACGACAGCGCAGAGTCGCTGAGCAGAGACTGATAGCCAAGTTCCGCACACATGAGGACGGTCTCAACAGGGATCTTACATAAGAAATAGGAGCAGGAGTAGGCCATCTAGCCCTTCGAGCCTGCCCCGCCATTCAATAAGATCATGGCTGATCTGTCGTGGCTCAGTTCCACCTTCCCGCCCTCTCCCCATAACCCTTAATCCCTTCTTTTATCAAAAACCCATCAACCCGTTTCTTAAAAATATTTAGCGAGGCAGCCTCCACCACTTCAACGGGCAGAGAATTCCAGAGATTCACCACTCTTTGAGTGAAGAAGTTCCTCCTCAACTCCGTTCTAAACCGCCTCCCCTTTATCTTGAGGCTGTGTCCTCTAGTCCTACTGTCTTTTTTGAGCAGGAAGAGTCTCTCCACCTCTATCATATCCATCCCATTCATCATCTTATACGTCTCAATGAGATCTCCCCTCATTCTTCTAAACTCTAAAGTGTACAAGCCTAGTTTATTCAGCCTCTCCTCATAGCTCAATCCCCTCAACTCCGGTATCAGCCTAGTAAACCTCCTCTGCACTCCCTCCAGGGCCAAAATATCCTTGCGCAGGTGCGGCGCCCAAAACTGCACACAGTACTCCAGCTGCGGCCTCACCAATGCCCTATGTGTCCTTGTGCATGAGTCGCAAAAACCCAGCTTGCAGGTGCAGCAGGTGGTCAGGAAGGCGAATGGGATGCTGGCCTTCATAGCGAAGGGGATTGAATATAAAAGTAGGGAGGTCTTGCTGCAGCTGTATAGGGCATTGGTGAGGCCGCAGCTGGAGTACTGTGTGCAGTTTTGGGCGCCGCACCTGCGCAAGGATATTTTGGCCCTGGAGGGAGTGCAGAGGAGGTTTACTCGGCTGATACCGGAGTTGAGGGGATTGAGCTATGAGGAGAGGCTGAATAAACTAGGCTTGTACTCGTTAGAGTTTAGAAGAATGAGGGGAGATCTCATTGAGACGTATAAGATGATGAATGGGATGGATAGGATAGAGGTGGAGAGACTCTTCCCGCTCAAAAAAGACAGTAGGACTAGGGGGCACAGCCTCAAGATAAAGGGGGGGCGGTTTAGAACAGAGTTGAGGAGGAACTTCTTCACTCAAAGGGTGGTGAATCTCTGGAATTCTCTGCCCGTTGAAGTGGTGGAGGCTGCCTCGCTAAATATTTTTAAGAAACGGGTTGATGGGTTTTTGATAAGAGAAGGGATTAAGGGTTATGGGGAGAGGGCGGGAAGGTGGAGCTGAGTCACGACAGATCAGCCATGATCTTATTGAATGGCGGGGCAGGCTCGAAGGGCCAGATGGCCTACTCCTGCTCCTATTTCTTATGTTCTATACAGCTGCAGCAAGACCTCCCTACTTTTATATTCAATCCCCTTCGCTATGAAGGCCAGCATCCCATTCGCCTTCCTGACCACCTGCTGCACCTGCAAGCTGGGTTTTTGCGACTCATGCACAAGGACCCCAAGGTCCCTCTGCACCGTCGCCTGCTGCAGTTTTTCACCACGTAAGTAATAGTCCTTCCTACCATTCTTTCTACCAAAGTGGACCACCTCACACTTGCCAACATTAAATTCCATTTGCCATTTCCTGGCCCATTCGCCCAGCCTATCTAGATCCTTCTGCAGACTCTCCACACCCTCCGCACAATTTGCCTTTCCCCCAATCTTGGTGTCATCAGCAAATTTCGACACCCTGCACTCGGTTCCCTCCTTCAGATCATCTATATAAATGGTAAATAGCTGAGGCCCCAGCACTGACCCCTGGGGCACCCCAGTAGTCACCAACCGCCAATCCGAATAGCACCCATTGACCCCCACTCTCTGCCTCCTATTTGACAACCAATCCTCTATCCACGCTAACACCCTACCCCCAACTCCATGTCCCCTGACCATCTGCAATAACCTCTTGTGAGGTACCTTGTCAAACGCCTTCTGAAAATCCAGAAAAACCACATCCACCGGCTCTCCTCCATCCACTGCCCTAGACACATCCTCATAGAACTCCAGTAAATTTGTCAGACACGGCTTCCCTTTAATGAAACCGTGCTGCGTCTGCTCTATCAAGCAATTCCCTTCAAGATGCCTCGCAATTTCCTCCTTAATGCGGATTCTAATATTTTACCTACCACAGACGTTAAACTAACCGGCCTATAATTCCCTGCCTTTTGCCTGGCACCCTTCTTAAACATCGGCGTAACATTAGCCGTTTTCCAATCTTTCGGCACTTCCCCGGAATCCAGCGACCAAGGCACCACCAATAACCACCAAGGCATCCATTATAACCTCCGCCATTTCTTTCAGATCTTGGGTTCATGTCACACTATCTGTAATCCCCGTGACTTGCCTGGGTTTAGCAAAACCTCACTTACTGTACTGTCTGGAGACAATACACATCTCTTTAAACTGTGATCAGTGCTCCTTCCACTCACATTGTCAGCCACTTCAGGTCTTGAACAGCAGGTTAGGTGTAAGGATTCGCATTCTAATCAGTAATCTCTAAACTGTCTGTGCTTTATATGCTCTGTCTGAGGCCAGAACACTCCATTCACCTGACGAAGGGACTAACCCGAAAGCTTGTGAGTCTATTATCAAATAACTCGGTTGGATTAAAACTTGGTGTTGTCAGATTTTTACTGTGTTTACGCCAGTCCAACGCCGGCATACCCACATCATGAAAAACTAGACACAGGGTTAAAAAGCTAACAATTCCCCAGCACCTTTCACAACCTTTGTAAGTCCCAAAAGGCTTCACAGTTAACAAAGTCTTTCTGAAGTGTGGTCACTGCTGAAATGCAAGGATACATGACAGGGCATGGTGACATTCTGAGAACCGAGAAACTATCACTATCACGAAAGAGGTAACGTTGGGCAAGTTAATGGGGCTAAAGGTAGACAAGTCTCCTGGTCCTGATGGAATGCATCCAGGATACTAAAAGAGATGGCAGGGGAAAACAGCAAATGCATGAGTGGTAATTTACCAAAATTCGCTGCGATGGTTCCCGCAGATTAGAAAGCAGCAAATATGATGTCACTGTTTAAAAGGGAGGTAAGAAAAAAGGCAGATAGGACCGTTAGCTTAGTAGTAGGGAAAATGCTTGAATCTATCATCAAGGAAGAAATAGCGAGACATCTGGATGTAAATTGTCCCATTGGTAAGACGCAGCATGGGTTCATGAAGGGCAGGTCATGTTTGAATCATTTGGTGAATTCTTTGAGAACATTACATGTGCGGTGGACAATGGGGAACCTGTGGATGTGGTGTATCTGGATTTCCAGAAGGCATTTGACAAGGTGTCACACCAAAGACTGCTACATAAGATAAAGGTGCACGGTGTTACAGGTAATGTATTAGCATGGATAGAGGATTGATTAACTAACAGAAAGCAAAGAGTGGGGGTAAATGGGTGTTTTTCTGGTTGGCGATCAGTGACTAGTGGTGTGCCTCAGGGATCAGCGTTGGGACTGCAATTGTTTACGATTTACATCGATGATTTGGAGTTGGGGACCAAGTGTATTGTGTCAAAATTTGCAGATGACACTAAGATGGGTGGAAAAGCAAAGCGTGCAGAGGACGCTGAAAGTCTGCAAAGGGATATAGATAGTCTAAGTGAGTGGGCGAGGGTCTGGCAGATGGAATACAATGTTAGTGAATGTGAGCTCATCCATTTTGGTAGAAATAACAGTAAAATGGACTATTATTTAAATGGTAAAAAATTGCAGCATGCTGCTGTGCAGAGGGACCTGGGCGTCCTTGTGCAGAAATCTCCAGGAGTTGGTTTGCAAGTGCAGCAGGTAAATAAGAAGGCAAATGGAATTTTGTCCTTCATTGCTGGAGGGATGGAGTTTAAAAACAGTGAGGTTATATTACAGCTGTATAAGGTGCTGGTGAGGCCACACCTGGAGTTACTGTGTACAGTTTTGGTCTCCTTACTTGAGAAAGGATGTACTGGCACTGGAGGGGGTGCAGAGGAGATTCACTAGGTTGATTCTGGAGTTGAGAGGGTTGGCTTATGAGGAGAGACTGAGTAGACTGGGGCTATACTCATTGGAATTTAGAAGAATGAGGGGAGATCATATAGAAACATATAAGATTATGAAGGGAATAGATAAGATAGAAGCAGGGAAGTTGTTTCCACTGGCAGGTGAAACTAGAACTAGGGGCCATGGCCTCAAAATAAGGGGAAGCAGATTTACATAGAACATTACAGCACAAACAGGCCCTTCGGCCCTCGAGTTGCGCTGATCACATCAACCCCACCAATCTATAGACCTATCTATAACCCCCAATCCCATTAAACCCCATATACTCATCCAGAAGTCTTTTAAAAGACCTCAGCGAGTTCGCCTCCACCACCGATGACGGCAGCCGATTCCATTCACTCACCACCCTCTGAGTGAAAAACTTACCCCTAACATCACTTCTGTACTTCCCTCCCCGCACCTTAAATCTGTGTCCTCTCGTAGCGACCATTTCAACCCGGGGAAATAGCCTCTGAGAGTCAAGGACTCTCAGAGTCCTGAGTTGAGGAGGAACTGAGTTTAGGACTGAGTTGAGGAGGAACTTCTTCACACAAAGGATTGTGAATCTGTGGAACTCCCTACCCAGTGAAGCAGTTGAGGCTACCTCATTGAATGTTTTTAAGGCAAGGATAGGTAAATTTTTGAACAGTAAATGAATTAAAGGTTATGGTGAGCTGGGGGCTAAGTGGAGCTGAGACCATGAAAAGATCAGCCATGTTCTTACTGAATGGCAGTGCAGGCTCGAGGGACTAGATGACCTGTTCCTGGTTCTGGTTCTTAATTTCTCATGACACAACAAGATCCCAAACCGCAATGTAAAAATGGCCAGATTTTGAACAAATTAAATGATGCTGTTTGAGGGGTGCATGTTCCAATGCCAATCCTCCTGTTCTTCATCACACTGTGCTATTAATATCCACCAAAGAATGGAGATGGAGCATCAATTAACATCTTATTTTCAGAATGGCACAGCCAAGAGTGCAGCCGACCCTCTGACAGTGCGGCACTCCCTCAGCACTGACCCTCTGACAGTGCGGCACTCCCTCAGCACTGACCCTCTGACAGTGCAGCACTCCCTCAGCGTTGACCCTCTGACAGTGTGGCACTCCCTCAGCATTGACCCTCTGACAGTGCGGCACTCCCTCAGCACTGACCCTCTGACAGTGCGGCACTCCCTCAGCACTGACCCTCTGACAGTGCGGCACTCCCTCAGCGCCGACCCTCTGACAGTGCGGCACTCCCTCAGCACTGACCCTCTGACAGTGCGGCACTCCCTCAGCACTGACCCTCTGACAGTGCGGCACTCCCTCAGCACTGACCCTCTGACAGTGCGGCACTCCCTCAGCACTGACCCTCTGACAGTGCGGCACTCCCTCAGCACTGACCCTCTGACAGTGCGGCACCCCCTCAGCACTGACCCTCTGACAGTGCGGCATCCCCTCAGCACTGACCCTCTGACAGTGCGGCACTCCCTCAGTCATGACCCTCTGACAGTGCGGCACTCCCTCAGCGCCGACCCTCTGACAGTGCGGCACTCCCTCAGCACTGACTCTCTGACAGTGCGGCACTCCCTCAGCACTGACCCTCTGACAGTGCGGCACTCCCTCAGCACTGACCCTCTGACAGTGCGGCACTCCCTCAGCACTGACCCTCTGACAGTGCGGCACTCCCTCAGCACTGACCCTCTGACAGTGCGGCACTCCCTCAGCACTGACTCTCTGACAGTGCGGCGCTCCCTCAGCACTGACTCTCTGACAGTGCGGCGCTCCCTCAGCACTGACCCTCTGACAGTGCGGCACTCCCTCAGCACTGACCCTCTGACAGTGCGGCACTCCCTCAGCACTGACCCTCTGACAGTGCGGCACTCCCTCAGCACTGACCCTCTGACAGTGCGGCACTCCCTCAGCACTGACTCTCTGACAGTGCGGCACTCCCTCAGCACTGACCCTCTGACAGTGCAGCACTCCCTCAGCACTGACCCTCTGACAGTGCCACACTCTCTCAGTACTGACTCTCTGACAGTGCGGCACTCTCTCAGTACTGACTCTCTGACAGTGTGGCACTCCCTCAGCACTGACCCTCTGACAGTGCGGCACTCCCTCAGCACTGACCCTCTGACAGTGCCACACTCCCTCAGTACTGACCCTCTGACAGTGCGGCACTCTCTCAGTACTGACTCTCTGACAGTGCGGCACTCCCTCAGTACTGACCCTCTGACAGTGCGGCACTCCCTCAGCACTGACCCTCTGACAGTGCCACACTCCCTCAGTACTGACCCTCTGACAGTGCGGCACTCCCTCAGCGCCCACCCTCTGACAGTGCGGCACTCCCTCAGCACTGACCCTCTGACAGTGCGGCACTCCCTCAGCGCCGACCCTCTGACAGTGCGGCACTCCCTCAGCACTGACTCTGACAGTGCGGCACTCCCCCAGCACTGACCCTCTGACAGTGCGGCACTCTCTCAGTACTGACCCTCTGACAGTGCGGCGCTCCCTCAGTACTGACCCTCTGACAGTGCGGCGCTCCCTCAGCGCCGACCCTCTGACAGTGCGGTGCTCCCTCAGTACTGACCCTCTGACAGTGCGGCACTCCCTCAGCACTGACCCTCTGACAGTGCGGTGCTCCCTCAGTACTGACCCTCTGACAGTGCGGCACTCCCTCAGCACTGACCCTCTGACAGTGCGGCACTCCCTCAGCACTGACCCTCTGACAGTACGGCACTCCCTCAGTACTGACCCTCTGACAGTGCGGCGCTCCCTCAGCACTGACCCTCTGACAGTGCGGCGCTCCCTCAGTACTGACCCTCTGACAGTGCGGCACTCCCTCAGCACTGACCCTCTGACAGTGCGGCACTCCCTCAGCACTGACCCTCTGACAGCACGGCGCTCCCTCAGTACCGACCCTCTGACAGCGCAGCAGTCCCTCAGCGTCGACCCTCTGATTGCTGAGGGAGTGCTGCACTGTCAGAGGGTCGGTGCTGAGGGAGTGCCGCACTGTCAGAGGGTCAGTGCTGAGGGAGTGCCGCACTGTCAGAGGGTCGGCGCTGAGGGAGTGCTGCGCTCTGACCCAAAAAACATTCCAAAGCTAATACCCAAGTGTCAACAATTTAAACGATCCCCAGTGTTGACTTTGACTCGGGCAATGGGACTCTGTCTGAGAACCTCTCCGGCTACGTCGAGGGCATCCTGAAACCCATTGTACAAAGAACCCCCAGCTTTTGTCGCGACACTACGGACTTCCTACTGAAACTCAGCACACACGGAGCAGTTGAACCAGGGATACTCCTCGTCACAATGGATGTCTCAGCGCTCTACACCAACATCCCCCACAACGATGGCATTGCTGCGACTGCCTCAGTACTCAATGCTGATAACTGCCAGTTTCCAGATGCAATTTTACAACTCATCCGCTTTATCCTGGACCACAATGTCTTCACCTTCAACAACCAGTTTTTCATCCAGACACACGGAACAGCCATGGGGACCAAATTTGCACCTCAATATGCCAACATCTTCATGCACAGGTTCGAACAAGACTTCTTCACTGCACAGAATCTTCAACCGATGCTATACACTAGATACATCGATGACATTGTCTTCCTTTGGCCTCATGGTGAACAATCACTGAAACAACTATATGATGATACCAACAAATTCCACCCCACCATCAGACTCACCATGGACTATTCCCCAGAATCAGTTGCATTCTTGGACACACTTATCTCCATTAAGGACGGTCACCTCAGCACCTCACTGTACCGCAAACCCACAGACAATCTCACAATGCTCCACTTCTCCAGTTTCCACCCTAAACATGTTAAAGAAGCCATTCCCTATGGACAAGCCCTCCGTATACACAGGATTTGCTCAGATGAGGAGGATCGTGACAGACACCTCCAGACCCTGAAAGATGCCCTCATAAGAACAGGATATGGTGCTCGACTCATAGATCGGCAGTTCCGATGCGCCACAGCGAAAAACCGCACCGATCTCCTCAGAAGGCAAACACAGGACACAGTGGACAGAGTACCCTTCGTCGTCCAGTACTTCCCCGGAGTGGAGAAGCTACGACATCTTCTCCGGAGTCTTCAACATATCATTGATGAAGACGAACATCTCGCCAGGGCTATCCCCACACCCCCACTTCTTGCTTTCAGACAACCACACAACCTCAAACAGACCATTGTCCGCAGCAAACTACCCAGCCTTCAGGAGAACAGTGACCACAATACCACACAACCCTGTCACAGCAACCTCTGCAAGACATGCCGGATCATCGACATGGATACCATCATCACACGTGAGAACACCATCCACCAGGTACATGGTAAATACTCTTGCAACTCGGCCAACATTGTCTACCTGATACGTTGCAAGAAAGGATGTCCCGAAGCATGGTACATTGGAGAAACCATGCGGACGCTACGACAACGGATGAATGAACATCGCTCGACAGTCACCAGGCAAGACTGTTCCCTTCCTGTGGCGAACACTTCAGTGGTCACGGGCATTCAGCCTCTGACCTTCGGGTAAGCATTCTCCAAGGCGGCCTTCGTGACACACGACAGCGCAGAGTCGCTGAACAGAGACTGATAGCCAAGTTCCACACACATGAGGACGGTCTCAACAGGGATCTTGGGTTCATGTCGCACTATCTGTAACCCCCGTGACTTGCCTGGGTTTGCAAAACCTCACTTACTGTACTGTCTGGAGACAATACACATCTCTTTAACCTGTGATCAGTGCTCCTTCCACTCACATTATCAGCCACTTTAAGACTTGAACAGCAGGTTAGGTGTAAGGATTCGCATTCTAATCAGTAATCTCTAAACTGTCTGTGCTTTATATGCTCTGTCTGAGGCCAGAACTCTCCATTCACCTGACGAAGAGGCAGTCCCCTCGAAAGCTTGTGAGAATATTATCAAATAAATAGGTTGGACTAAAACCTGGTGTTGTCAGACTTTTTACTGACTTTAAGAACGCAATACATTGCACTCTGCACTTGTGTCGCATAATTAAGAAATTGTTCACTCAGTTCTGTACAGCAATGTGATAGGATCTCTGTTCATTTTGATTGCCTGGATTTGCAAAACCTCACTTACTGTACTGTCTGGAGACAATACACATCTCTTTAACCTGTGATCAGTGCTCCTTCCACTCACATTATCAGCCACTTTAAGACTTGAACAGCAGGTTAGGTGTAAGGATTCGCATTCTAATCAGTAATCTGTAAACTGTCTGTGCTTTATATGCTCTGTCTGAGGCCAGAACTCTCCATTCACCTGACGAAGAGGCAGTCCCCTCGAAAGCTTGTGAGAATATTATCAAATAAATCGGTTGGACTAAAACCTGGTGTTGTCAGACTTTTTACTTTATTTTGATTCAAAGCAGCCTTTACCTGTATAATACCCTGGGGGAAGGACTTCATCCTGTTTGTAACATTGATCCCCAATCAGCTGCCTCAAAGCTTCAGCCACCAACCCTTTGTAACTGGAAAACACAACCAATGAGATAAATCAGTCAAATTTCAGCAAAACACATGTAACTAACAGCTTTGAATTATTTTGCAACTTTCATTCAGGGAAACATCACAAGGCCCTTCCCTGCAGTGCAATAAATAAAAACAGATGCCAAGGTTTGGTCAAAATATTAGTTGGTGACCAGGAGTCAGAGAGATAGGTTTTAGGAAGGACAAAACGGGTTGAGAAGTGGACGGGTTCAGCAAGGCAATTCCAGTGTCTGGGTTCGAGAAGCATCAATGCACAGCCTCCAGTAGAAGGACAGGGAGAAGTGAAATACTCAGGAGCCAGATTCAGAGGGATGAGGAGCTGAGGGTAAAGGTTATAGGGCAAGGAGAGGTTACAGAAATAGATGACGAACTGGGTATATTGCATGGCACTATAGTTAAGTTGTTGGTGAATCTTCAGGCTACTCCTCGCTTTTTCCAAGTCTAGGACAGTACCGTACATCATCAACGGCAAAATGGAGGAAGAGCTGGAGCGGCTGCAGAGGTTTGGAATCTTTGAGCTCATTCAGTTCTCAGGTTGAGCTCCAATCCTCCTCTTTCTTAAATGTGATGGTACAGTGTGCATAATGTGGATGTGCCGGCATTGGACTGGGGTAAACACAGTAAAAAGTCTGACAACACCAGGTTTTAGTCCAACCGATTTATTTGATAATATTCTCACAAGCTTTCGAGGTTTCCCTCTTCGTCAGGTGAATAGAGAGTTCTGGCCTCGGACAGAGCATATAAAGCACAGACAGTTTAGAGATTACTGATTAGAATGAGAACCTTTACACCTAACCTGCTGTTCAAGTCTTAAAGTGGCTGACAATGTGAGTGGAAGGAGCACTGATCACAGGTTAAAGAGATTAACCTGTGATCAGTGCTCCTTCCACTCACATTGTCAGCCACTTTAAGACTTGAACAGCAGGTTAGGTGTAAAGGTTCTCATTCTAATCAGTAATCTCTAAACTGTCTGTGCTTTATATGCTCTGTCTGAGGCCAGAACTCTCCATTCACTTGACGAAGAGGGAAACCTCGAAAGCTTGTGCGTTTACTATCAAATAAATCGGTTGGACTAAAACCTGGTGTTGTCAGACTTTTTACAGTGTGCATAGGCAGGGATTACAAACTCAGCATTAATCAAGCCTCCAAGCTGGACATTTACCATTGCTGTATTACTTTCAATTTGTAATCGGGATAGGCAAGAGCACCTAGAATATCTCTGTTGTTAGTTTGAATCTATGTACAAACCACATTGTTCTCAAATGCAAAATACGACAGAATCCGAAACAAAAACAGAAATTGCTGGAAAAACTCAGCTGCTCTGGCAGCAACTGTGGAGAGAGTAGAGGACCGATGTTTTGAATCTGGATGACCCTCAATCACAGAGTTAGGATAGAGCGAGGGATTTATATTGTTATTGTCAGGTCAAAGAATGACAGGTTTACACAAAACCCAAGAGGAGATTGGGAAGAAAGTCAAGAGCGTCAAGATTTTAAGTGTCCAGATCTCCAAAAACCTGTTCTGGTCCCCCGACGCCAATACTATAGTTAAGAAAGCCCACCAACACCTCTATTTTCTCAGAAGACTAAGGAAATTTGGCATGTCCGCCACGACTTTCACCAGCTTTTACAGATGCGCCATAGAAAGCATTCTTTCTGGCTGTATCACAGCTTGGTATGGCTCCTGCTCTGTCTAAGACCATGAGTGCCTACAAAAGGTCGCAAACAAAGCTTGGCCCATCACACAAACCAGCCTCCCAATCATACTTCCTGCTGCCTTGGAAAAGCAGCCAGATAATTAAGGACCTCACACATCCTGGATACGCTCCTCCACCTTCTTCCATCAGGCAGAAGATACAAAATTCTGAGGACACATACTGCCCCACTCAAGAGCAGCTTCTTCCCTGCTGCCATGAGACTTTTGAATGGACTTACCTTGCACTAAGTTGATCTTTCTCTACACCCTATCTATGACTGTAACACGACATTCTGCACTCTCTTCTTTCCTTCTCTATGTACGGTACGATAAGTCCATGTAGCACAAAAAACATTATTTTTCACTGTATATTAATATATGTGACAATAATAAATCAAATTAAATCAAGAAATTCAGAGTTCCTCAATTTGGGGCTCATGAAACAAATGAGTTGAAGTTTAGGATGAGGATGCTAGAACCCTAGCAGAGCCAAATTAAACTTACAGATTCTGTGGATCATTTTATTCTATGTTACATGTTTGTGCATTCTAGCCAATCTGTGTCCTGTTGCAGTCGACGGGACCTCTTCACTGTTTTCCACCTCTCCGAGTTTGCAAAGCTTGAAACTTTACTCTATATTCCAATATCCAAGTCATCAACACATGTCAAAACTGCAGAGCTCCTCGATCTGAACAGCACAATCTAAAAAACAACCGCTCACCACAACTCACTATTTTAATCCTTCTGCCAATTTTACATCCAAATTGACAATGACCCTCTCATTCCATGATCCGTGTGCGTGGCACGGTGGTTAGCATTGCTGCCTCACAGCGCCAGAGACCAAGGTTCGATTCCTGTCTGCACATTCTCCCCGTGTCCGTGAGGCTTTCCTCCGGGTGCTCTGATTTCCTCCCACAGTCTGAAAGACGTGCTGGTTAGGTGCATTGGCCAGGCTAAATTCTCCCTCAGTGTACCCAAACAGGTGCTGGAGTATGGCGACTAGGGGATTTTCACAGTAACTTCATTGCAGTGTTAATGTAAGCTACTTGTGACGCTAATAAATAAACTTAAGTCCATAATTCCATAAACTGGCCTACCACATGGTATAGAACCATAGAACATAGAACATTACAGCGCAGAACAGGTCCTTCGGCCCATAATGTTGCGCCGACCAGTTACAAAACAATGACCCACTAGCCTATACCAATCCCTTTTTGTCCATAAACCTATCTACAGATCTCTTAAACGCCCCCAAACTAGGCGCATTTACAACTGCAGCAGGCAGGGCATTCCAATCCCTCACCACCCGCTGGGTAAAGAACCTACCCCTGACATCCGTCCTGTAGCTACCCCCCCTTAATTTAAAGCCATGCCCCCTCGTGCTAGCTTTCTCCATCCGAGGAAAAAGGCTATCACTGTCCACCCTATCTAAACCTCTAATCATCTTCTATGTTTCAATAAGTTCCCCTCTTAGCCGCCTTCTTTCCAACGAAAACAACCCCAAATCCCTCAGTCTCTCCTCATAGGACCCCCCCACCATACCAGGCAACATCCTAGTAAACCTCCTCTGCACCCTCTCCAAAGCCTCCACATCCTTCCTGTAATGTAGGGACCAGAACTGCACACAGTACTCCAAGTGCGGCCGTACCAGAGTAGTGTACAGTTGCAACATGAACATTACAGTACAGAACATTACAGTACAGTACATAGAACATTACAGTACAGAAACAGGTCTTTTGACCCTTCTTGGCTGTACTGAACCATTTTTCTGTCTAGCCCCACTGACCTGCAGCTGGACCATTTTACAATGGTCAGTTCAATGGTCTAAAAGACCACTCTCTGTGTAAAGAAGCCCCCCCAATATTCCCTTTAAACTTTCCCCCCTTTATCCTTAACCCATGTCCTCTAGTTTTTTTCTCCCCTAGCCTCAGTGGAAAAAGCCTGCTTGCATTCACTCTATCTACATCCATCATAATTTTATACACCTCTATCAAATCTCCCCTCATCCTTCTACACTCCAGGGAATAAAGTTCTAACCTATTCAACCTTTCTCTCAAGTCCTGGCAACATCCTTGTGAACCTTCTCTGCACTATTTCAACCTTATTAATATCCTTCCTGTAATTAGGTGACGAAAACTACACACAATACTCTAAATTCGATCTCACCAATGCCTTACACAACCTCACCATAACATTCCAACTCTTATACTCAAAGGCCAATGTTCCAAAAGCACTCTTTACGACCCTATCTACCTGTGACACCACTTTTAGGGAATTATGTATCTGTATTCCCAAATCCCTCTGTTCTACTGCACTCTTCAGTGTCCTACCATTTACCCTGTACGTTCTACCTTGGTTTGCCTTCCAATGTGCAATACCTCACACTTGTCTGCATTAAATTCCATTTGCCATTTTTCAGCCCATTTTTCTAGTTGGTCCAAATCCCTCTGCAAGCTTTGAAAACCTTCCTCACTGTCCACTACACCTCCAATCTTTGTATCATCAGCAAATTTGCTGATCCAATTTACCACTTTATCATCCAGATCATTGATATAGATGACAAACAACAGACCCAGCACTGACCTAGATACTGAGCTATCTTCTCTAACACTTTCTAAAATTCCCAAAGGCAACATCTATGTCGCAGGATGTTTTCCTCAAATTGGTTTTCCCACTGCTGGAAAGCAAAAAGTATGACAGCATCATGTAATAATTCAAGACGTGGAAAGGACCGGGTTCCGAGCAAAGCTCGGAGCGAGCACTGACCTGTACTTCCTGTTGACCTCATCTGCAGTCAGCACGCGGTCAAACATCATCACTTTGTACCTATCCTCCAGCCGAGGCCCCTTGTAGTCATGATGTTCCAACTCCACCGCAGCATCGAGGAGAGACAGGTAACGACGAACAATCAACCCATAGGGACTGTCTGAAAAAGCAAAGGCAATGCTACAAATAACTGAGTTCCACTTGTGACCCCAGAGTAAGTGATTTACACAGTTACTCTCAGGATCGCAGAGTGAAGATTTGCAGTTATCATCCAGATCACAGAGTGAGGCTTTTACACAATCATAGAGTCAGACAGTGCAGAAAAGGCCTGCATCCCATCAGGTCTGCACTGACAATATCCACCCCTGAAGGAATGCTAATCCCATTTTCCTGCAGTTGTCCTACATCATGGACGCTTTGATGTTTTAAGCCAGATTAAACTGCATTTATTTCAAAGCAAGCGGCCTGACGAACAAGGCACGGATGGGCAGCTGGAGTACTGTGTGCAGTTTTGGGCGCCGCACCTGCGCAAGGATATTTTGGCCCTGGAGGGAGTGCAGAGGAGGTTTACTAGGCTGATACCGGAGTTGAGGGGATTGAGCTATGAGGAGAGGCTGAATAAACTAGGCTTGTACTCGTTAGAGTTTAGAAGAATGAGGGGAGATCTCATTGAGACGTATAAGATGATGAATGGGATGGATAGGATAGAGGTGGAGAGACTCTTCCCGCTCAAAAAAGACAGTAGGACTAGGGGGCACAGCCTCAAGGTAAAGGGGAGGCGGTTTAGAACAGAGTTGAGGAGGAACTTCTTCACTCAAAGGGTGGTGAATCTCTGGAATTCTCTGCCCGTTGAAGAGGTGGAGGCTGCCTCGCTAAATATTTGTAAGAAACGGGTTGATGGGTTTTTGATAAGAGAAGGGATTAAGGGTTATGGGGAGAGGGCGGGAAGGTGGAGCTGAGCCACGACAGATCAGCCATGATCTTATTGAATGGCGGGGCAGGCTCGAGGGGCCAGATGGCCTACTCCTGCTCCTATTTCTTATGTTCTTATGATATTATAGCAATTACTGAAACATGGCTAAAGGAGGGACTGGCAGCTCAATGTTCCAGGGTACAGATGCTATAGGAAAGATAGAATAGGAGGTAAGAGAAGAGGGTGAGTTGCACTTTTGATTTGGGAGAACATCATGGCAGTACTAAGATGGGATATATCCAAGGATTCGCCTGCTGAAGCTATTTGGGTTGAACTGAGAAATATGAAGGGGGAAATCACTTTGAAAGGGTTGTACTATAGGCCCCCAAATAGTCAGCAGGAAATTGAGGAACAAATATGTAAGGAGATTACAGATAGCTCCAAAAAAAATAAAGTGGTAATAGTAGGGGATTTTAACTTTCCCAACATTGACTGTGACAGCCAAAGTAATAGAGGCTTGAATGGAGAGAAATTTGAGTGTATTCAGGAGGAATTTCTAATTCAGTATGTGGATGGCCCGACTAGAGAGGGGGCAAAACTTGACCTCTTGAGAAATAAGGAAGAGTAGGTGACTGAACTGTTAGTGAAGAATCACTTTGGGATCAGTGACCACAATTATGTTAATTTTAAGATAATTATGGAGAATGATAGGTCTGGCCCAAAACTTAAAATTCTAAATTGCGGCAAGGCCAATTTTGATAGAATCAGGCAGGAACGTTCAAAAGTTCCTGGTAAGGGAACTGGTAAGGAGGAGGCTTTCAAAAGTGTGTTAACCAAGGTTCAGGATAAGCACATTCCTTTTAGAGTGAAGGCAAGGCTGGCAGAAGTCAGGAACCCTGGATGACTCGGGATATTGAGGCCCTGGTCAAGAAGGAAGAGACACGTGACATGCATAGGTAGCTGGGATCAAGTGGATCCCTTGAAGGGTATGGGGGTATAGGAGTAGAGTTAAGAACAAAATCAGGAGGGCAAAAAGGGGACACAAGGTTGTTTTGGCAGATAAATAAAGAACACAGCACAGGAAACAGGCCCTCCAGCCCAACCAGCCCACGCTGCCATTTCAACATTATGAGTCCCTTCTTTCACCCATGACCCTTGTCTACGCTAATGGCACTCCACATTGAAAACCAGATTGAGGGGAGACTAATATAGGGACAATCTGTTACACCAATCAGCCGAAGATAAGATAAGGCAAAGGAGAATCCAAAGAGCTTCTACAAATACATAAAGGGCAAAAGGGAAACAAGGGAGAGAGTAGGGCCTCTTTAAGGATCAACAAGGTTATCTATGTGTGGATCCACAAGCGATGGGTGAGATCCTAAATTAATATTTCTCATCAGTATTTATTGTTGAGAAAAGTATGGATGTTAGGGAATTCGGGGAAATAAACATTGATGTCTTGAGGGGTGTACATACAACAGAGGTGGTGGTGCTGGAAATCTTAAAGCGCATCAAGGCAGATAAATCCCTGAGACCTGATGAATAGTATCACAAGACATTATGGGAGGCTAAGGAGGAAATTGTAGATCCCCTAGCAAAGATATTTGAGGTGCCTGAGGATTGGAGGGCGGCAAATGTTGTGTCTTTGTTTAAAAAGGGCTGCAGGGAAAAGCCTTCCAGCGAGCCTAAAATCTGTAGCAGGTAAGCTGTCAGAAGGTATTTTGAGAGACGGGATCTACAGATGCAAGGACTGATTAAGTACAGTCAGCATGGTTTTGTGAATGGAAAATCATGTCTCACAAATTTGATTGAGTTTTTTGAAGGGGTAACCAAGAAGGTAGATGAGGGCAGCGCAGTTGATGTTGTCTACATGGAATTTAGAAAGGCCTTTGACAAGGTGTCACACGATAGGTTGCTGCATAAGGTTAAATCTCACGGGATCAAGGGTGAGGCAGCAAAATGGATACAAAATGGCTTGATGACAGAAGCCAGAGGATGGCTGTCAAGGGTGGTTTGCCGACGACACCAGGATTGGCACAGTGGACAGTGAAGAAGGTTATTTCAAATTGCAACGGGATCTTGATCAATTGGACAAGTGGCCTGACCAATGGCAGGTGGAGTTTAATTTAGATAAATGCGAGGTGATGTATTTCGGTTGATCGAACAAAGGCAGGACTTACTCAGTTAATGGTAGGGCATTGGGGAGAGTTACAGAACAAAGAGATTGAGAGGTACATTTCATAGCTCCTTGAAAGTGGAGTCACAGGTGGACAGAGTGGTGAAGAAGGCATTCAGCAAGCTTGGTTTCATCGTGAGAACATTGAACACAGGAGTTGAAACATCTTGTTGAAGTTCCACAAGACATTGGTAAGGCCACATTTGGAATACTGTGTATGGTTCTTGTCACCCTATCATAGAAAGGATATTATTAAACTAGAAAGAGTGCAGAAAAGATTTGTTAGGATACTACCAGAACTTGATGGTTTGGTTATAAGAAGTGGCTGGATAGATTGGAACTTTTTTCTCTGGAGTGTAGGAGGCTTAGGGGTGATCTTATAGACATCTATAAAATAATGAGGGGCATAGATCAGCTAGATAGTCAATACTTGTTTTCCAAAGGTAGGGGAATCCAGGACTAGAGGGCATAGATTTAAGGTGAGAGGGGAGAGATACAAAAGGGTCCAGTGGGGCAATTTTTTCACATAGAGGGTGGTGAGTGTCTGAAACAAGCTGCCAGAGGTAGTAGTAGAGGAAGGTACAATTTTATCTTTTAAAAAGCATTTAGACAGTTACATGGGTACGATGGGTATAGAGGGATATAGGTCAAACGCGGGCAATTAGGACTAGCTTAGTGGTTTAAAAAAGGGGTGGATTGGACATGTTGGTCCCTGTTCCATGCTGTGAACCTCTATGACTCTATGTTTATCCATATATTTTTTAAAAGGTTGTAAAGGTTTCAAAGCTCTGTTATCTTCCCAAGCAGTGCATTCCAGATTCTCATCTCCCAATGAAAAAATGTTTTCTCAAATCCCCTCTGAATCTCCTGTCCCTTCCACCAAAACTACATCCCCTCATGCTTGACCTCTCAATCAAGGCGAACAGCTGCTTTCTATTCACCCTGTCCACACCCATCATAAGAACATAAGAAATAGGAGCAGGAGTAGGCCATCTAGCCCTTCAAGCCTGCCCCGCCATTCAATAAGATCATGGCTGATCTGTCGTGGCTCAGTTCCACCTTCCCGCCCTCTCCCCATAACCCTTAATCCCCTTGCTTATCAAAAACCCATCAACCCGCGTCTTAAATATATTTAGCGAGGCAGCCTCCACCACTTCAACGGGCAGAGAATTCCAGAGATTCACCACCCTTTGAGTGAAGAAGTTCCTCCTCAACTCCGTTCTAAACCAGCCCCCCCTTTATCTTGAGGCTGTGCCCCCTAGTCCTACTGTCCTTTCTGAGCGGGAAGAGTCTCTCCACCTCTATCCTATCCACCCCATTCATCATCTTATACGTCTCAATGAGATCTCCCCTCATTCTTCTAAACTCTAACGAGTACAAGCCTAGTTCATCATAAAGAACAAAGCAAATTACAGCACAGGAACAAGCCCTTGCACCGACCATGATGCCTGCCTTAACCCTTCCGGGGACCGTATCCCTCTATTCCCATCCCTTGTCAAGTTGCCCTTTAAAAGTCACTACTGTATCCGCTTCCACTACAACCCCGGCAACGAGTTCCAGGCACCCACTACTCTGTAAAAAATCTGCCTCCTACATCTTTAAACCTTTCCCCTCGCACCTTAAACCTGTGCCCCCTAGTAATTGACTCTTCCACCCTGGGAGAAAGCTTCTGACTATCCACTCTGTCTTTGCCTCTCAATCTTGTAGTCTTCTATCAGATCTCCCCTCAACCTCCATCAATTCAGTGAGAACAAACCAAGTTTCATCATAGCTATTGCCCTCCATACCAGGCAACATTCTGGTAAATCTTTTCTGTACCCTCTCCAAAGCCTCCACATCCTTCTGGTCGTGTGGTGACCAGAATTGAACACTATATTCCAAGTGCAGTCTAACTAACATTCTAAAAAGCTGCAACATGACTTGCCAATTTTTAAATTCAATGCCCCAGCTGATGAAGGCAAGCATGCTGTATGCCTCCTTGACTACCTTCTCCACCTGCGTTGCCACTTTTCAGTGACCTGTGTACACCCCTTTGTCCATCAATACTCCTAAGGGTTCTGCCATTAACTGTATATTTCCTGATTGCATTAGACCTTGTATAATCTTACACAATCTCATATTATACAATTTTATTGTCAGGATCCCAGAGCATAAGATTTATACAGAGCTCCAGTGGAGATAGGGAAGAAATTCAGTGTTCTTCAATTTGGGGATCAGGAAGAGATGAATTGAAGTTCAGAGCAAGATGATGATGCTAGGTCTCAAGTGGAGACAAATTAATGCAGAAGTTTCTTTTACTCTTTCACAAGATCTGAATAGCGCTGGCTTCGCCAGCAAATGTAAATGTGAGATCATTCATTTTGGTAGGAATAACAGTAAAATAGACTATTATTTAAATGGTAAAAAGTTGCTTTATTCGGCGGTGCAGAGGGACCTGGGTGTCCTTGTGGAAGAATCCCAAGGAGTTGGTTTGCAGGTGCAGCAAGTAATTAAGAAGACAAATGAAATTTTGTCCTTTATTGCTAGAGGGATGGAGTTTAAAAACTGTTGTATGAGGTGCTGGTGAGGCCACACCTGGAGTACTGTGTACAGTTTTGGTCTCCTTACTCGAGAAAGGATATACTGGCACTGGAGAGAGTGCAGAGGAGATTCACTGGGTTGATTCTGGAGTTGAGAGGGTTGGCTTGTGAGGACAGACTTGAGTAGACTGGGGCTAAACTCATTGGAATTCAGGAGAATGAGGGAGAACCTTATAAAGACATATAAGATTATGAGGGAATAGATAAGTAGAACAGGGAAGTTGTTTCCACTGGCAGGTGAAACTAGAACTAAGAGGCATTGCCTCAAAATAAGGGGAAGCAGATTTAGGACTGAGTTGAGGAGGAACTTCACACACAAAGGGTTGTGAATCTGTGGAATTCCCTGCCCAGTTGAGGCTACCTCATTGAAAACTTTCAAGACAAGGATAGATAAATTTTTGAGCAGTAGCAGAATTAATGGATATGGTGAGCGGGCAGGTAAGTAGAGCTGAGTCCACAAAAAGATCAGCCATGATCTTACTGAATGGTGCAGCAGGCTCGAGGGGCCAGATGGCCTACTCCTGCTCCTAGTTCTTATACAGTACCCCTGACAAGGACTCTGGAGTGCAATGGTACTGATGGGCAGTCTGTGATGAGTAACCGGGTATAGGGACGCATGGGTTAACCAGTTCTTGGCTTTTTGCATCACGTTAAGTAACCTCACCCCAGTTAGAACATAGAACACTACAGCACAAACAGGCCCTTCGGCCCACGAGTTGCGCCGATCACATCAACACCTACAGTCCTATCTATAACCCTCAATCTCATTAAACCCCATATACTCATCCAGAAGTCTTTTAAAAGACCCCAGCGAGTTCGCCTCCACCACCACTGATGGCAGCCGATTCCATTCACTCACCACCCTCTGAGTGAAAAACTTACCCCTAACATCACTTCTGAACTTCCCTCCCTGTACCTTAAATCTGTGTCCTCTCGTAGCAACCATTTCAACCCGGGGAAATAGCCTCTGAGAGTCCACCCTATCTATTCCTCTCAACATTTTGTAAACTTCTATCAGGTCGCCTCTCAACCTCGTCTCTCCAGGGAAAAGAGTCCCAGCTCCCTCAACCTAACTTCATAAGGCATGCCTCCCAGTCCAGGCAATATCCTTGTAAACCTCCTCTGTACCCTCTCAATAGCTTCTCCATCTTTCCTATAGTGAGGCGACCAGAACTGCGCACAATACTCTAAATGAAGCCTAAATGAAGGGTCTTATAAAGTTGCAGCATTACCTCCCGACTCCTAAACTCAATCCCTCGATTAATGAAGGCCAGTACACCATACGCCTTCTTGACCACCTCCTCCACCTGCGAGGCCGATTTAAGAGTCCTGTGGACCCGGACCCCTAGATCCTTCTGCTCTTCAACACTACTCAGACTTCTGCCCTTGATAGTGTACTCGTTCATCCCGTTGGTTCTGCCAAAATGGACAACTACGCATTTATCCGCGTTGAAGTCCATCTGCCACTTCTCCGCCCAGTCTTTGCCATATTCCCTCTGAGGGCTGACAGTTTGTTTACTGCTGCCCCCCTACTCCCACTCTGAGTTAATCCCATGCCCCTCACCCCACAGAGGTTATAAAGTGAGCTCATACTCATCACATTGTTAATGAAAGCAGCAGAGAAGACTCGGTCGAGTATCGCTCCCGGGAAGTGTCCAAGTTGGAACATGGACATGAAGATATTGACTGTGGCTAGGGGTGAGTTCATGGCTTTAATCTCCAGCACTGACTCCAGCTTTTCAAAGAACTTGGCTTCATTGGAAGGTTTATAGTTCATGCGACTGAACGGGAAGACGAGCTTCTGAATTACCTGCAATACAATAAAACTTAGTCAAACACTGTCTAACATGTTCCAAACTTGCCATACCCATAAGCAATGGCCATCAATGGCCCACTGCTAGGAGCAGTATGTTACTTCACCATACAGATTCGAGGTCCCAGATCAATGCCCATATCAGGCTCTTAACTTATAAATTCACATTCAATCCCTGCAAACATTTGCACCCTCCCACATAACCCCGGGGAACCACTGTAAACATTCTCCCACTGTCTGGGACGCACTCTCGGGAACTCTCCATAGTATTTATAGATTCCTGGAATCCCTCTAAATATTTTCATTTTCCCAGGGGCCCCTGTAAATATCCAGAGTATAGATATCCACACATTCCAAGGGGCCATCTGTAAATATTCCCACCCACTCAGAGACCCCTGTAACTATTAACTCTCCTGGCAATTTCCTTTAGAAACCTCCGGTGTATACTTAGAGTCTTAGACATCCCCGGCAGATATTCACAAGTTCTCCATCTGCAGATCCCTCTGTGGGAATCACCAGTCCTTGTGCATGAGTCGCAAAAACCCAGCTTGCAGGTGCAGCAGGTGGTCATGAAGGCGAATGGGATGCTGGCCTTCATAGCGAAGGGGATTGAATATAAAAGTAGGGAGGTCTTGCTGCAGCTGTATAGGGCATTGGTGAGGCCGCAGCTGGAGTACTGTGTGCAGTTTTGGGCGCCGCACCTGCGCAAAGATATTTTGGCCTTGGAGGGAGTGCAGAGGAGGTTTACTAGGCTGATACCGGAGTTGAGGGGGTTGAGCTATGAGGAGAGGCTGAATGAACTAGGCTTGTACTGGTTGGAGTTTAGAAGAATGAGGGGAGATCTCATTGAGACGTATAAGATGATGAATGGGATGGATAGGATAGAGGTGGATAGACTCTTCCCGCTCAAAAAAGACAGTAGGAGTAGGGGGCACAGCCTCAAGATAAAGGGGGGGGGGGGCGTTTTAGAACGGAGTTGAGGAGGAACATCTTCACTCAAAGGGTGGTGAATCTCTGGAATTCTCTACCCGTTGAAGTGGTGGAGGCTGCCTCGCTAAATATTTTCAAGAAGCGGGTTGATGGGTTTTTGATAAGAGAAGGGATTAAAGGTTATGGGGAGAGGGCGGGAATGTGGAACTGAGCCACGACAGATCAGCCATGATCTTATTGAATGGCGGGGCAGGCTCGAAGGGCTAGATGGCCTACTCCTGCTCCTATTTCTTATGTTCTTATCCCTGGATCCTTCTGTGGGATCACCCTCCCTATAGCCAGATCGCTCCATGGATTCCACCTTGGGGTTTTTGATAAAAGAGGGGATTAAGGGTTATGGGGAGAGGGCGGGAATGTGGAACTGAGACACGACAGATCAGCCATGATCTTATTGAATGGCGGGGCAGGCTCGAAGGGCCAGATGGCCTGCTCCTGCTCCTATTTTTTATGTTCTTATGTTCCTGTGGCCAGATTGCTCTGTGGGAATTTCCTTCCCAAATCCCAGATTGCTCCGTGGATTCACCCTCCCTATCTTCTGTTTGCTCCTTGAGATCATGCGCCCCATCTCCAGATCATCCCATGGGACCACCCTGGTCTTGTCCACGTCTGAATATCTTCCAACCTCCAAGATGTCAGTGCAATTCTGGCCTCTTGAGCATCTCTGATTTTAATCGTTTTGCTACTGAAGCCAAAACCCTGAAAGCCTCTCTCCTGAAACCATTCCAACTTTTTCTCCTTCTTTAACATCCTTAACCGTACCTTTTAGAGTCATAGAGGTTTACAGCATGGAAACAGGCCCTTCGGCCCAACTTGTCCGTGCCGCCTATTTTTTAATACCTTTAAACTAATCCCAATTGCCTGCATTTGGCCTATATTCTTCTATACCCATCGTACCCATGTAACTGTCCAAATGCTTTTTATAAGATAAAATTGTACCTGCCTCTACTACTACCTCCGGCAGCTTGTTCCAGACACTCACCACCCTCTGTGTGAAAAAAATTGCCCCTCTGGACAATTTTGTATGTCTCCCCTCTCACCTTAAACCTATGCCCTCTAGTTTTAGACTCCCCTACCTTTGGGAAAAGTTATTGACTATCGAGCTGATCTGTGCCCCTCATTATTTTATAGACCTCTATAAGATCACCCCTCAGCCTCCTACGCTCCAGAGCAAAAAGTCCCAGTTTATTCAGCCTCTCCTTATAACTCAATCCATCAAGTCCTGGTAGCATTCTAGTAAAACTTTTTTGCACTCTTTCTAGTTTAATAATATCCTTTGTATAATAGGGTGACCAATGTCTTGTACAACTTTAACAAGACGTCCTAATTCCTGTATTCAATGTTCTGACTGATGAAACCAAGCATACCGAATGCCTTCTTCACCACTCTGTCCACCTGTGACTCCACTTTCAAGGACTATGAACATGTACCCCTGGACCTCTTTGTTCTGTAACATTCCCAAACGCCCTACTAAGTCCTGCCCTGTTCAATCTACCAAAATGTATCACCTCACATTTGTCTAAATTAAACTCCATCAGCTATTCGTCAGCCCACTGGCCCAATTGATCAAGATCCCGTTGCAACTGGAGGTAACTTTCTTCACTGTCCACTATGCCACCAATCTTGGTGTCATCTGCAAACTCACAAACGATGCCCCCTACATTCTCACCCAAATCATTAATATAAATGACAAATAACAATGGACCCAGCACTGATCCCTGAGGCACTTCACTGGTCACAGGTCTCCAGTTTGAAAAATAACTCTCTACAACCACCTCTGGCTTCTGTCAAGAAGCCAATTTTGTATCCATTTAGATACCTCACCCTGGATCCTGTGAGATTTAACTTCATGCAACAACCTACCATGCAGAACCTTGTCAAAGGTCTTACTAATGTCCATGTAGACAACATCAACTGCACTGCCCTCATTTATTTTCTTGGTTACCCCTTCAAAAAACTCAATTAAATTTGTGAGACATGATTTTCCACTCACAAAGCCATGCTGACTGTCCCTAATCAGTCCTTGCGTCTGTAAATGCCTGTGGATCCTGTCTCACAAAATACCTTCCAACAATTAATTTACCACAGATGAGAGGCTCACTGGTCTGTAGTTCCCAGGCTTTTCCCTGCAGCCCTTTTTAAACAAAGGCACAATATTTGCCACTCTCCAATCTTCAGGCACCTCACCCGTGATTATCGAACAAGCTTTAGGCATCTGAACATCACCTTCTGCAAACTGGTGTCAAACTTTGCATAATAACATTTGTGTGAAGTGTATGGGACATTTTACGTTAAAGTTGCTAGATAAAACTAAATTGTTGTTTCATTTTCCTCCAATCACCTCAATCAATACTGACCACAACCCTCACTAAGTGGTGAAGCACCGGAGGATTATATCAAAGAAGCTGTAAGTAATTACCTTACTGTCCAGGTATTCACCCTTTTTGATGAGAAATTCTGCAATTGTGTCCAGAAGCTTCGTCTCACGCAGTCGATGGCGAGCGATATACTTTGCAATGAGTGCCATGGTATAGGGGGTGATGCTGTCCACTTTCTTCGGAAGTTCCTCTAAAGTAGAAAGAAATATCCTCACAAAAGAGGTTGTGAATCCTTCTTAACGCAATGGCTTGGTGTGACCCAGAGCAACTTCAGGCAATGGGATAACCAGGCTCCTATTCCTGATCTCAGGCTGTGACTTGTGCTGAGGTCATGACCATTTAGATCAGATAAAGACACAGCTGAGCTGCAAAGCCCTTTTGAGCTGACTGGCCTTTAGATGCCCTCTGTCTCAGGTCATACAAATACAGGTCAAGCACAGCTTCTTCCCTGCTGCCATCAGACTTCTGAATGGACCTACTTTATATGTTAAGTTGATCTTTCTCTACACACTATGACTGTAACACTACATTCTGCATCCTTTCTTTCTCCCCTATATACTCTATGAATGGTATGTTTTGTCTATATCGCGTGCAAGAAACAATACTTTTCACTGTATCCCAATACACATGAAAATAATAGATCAAATTAAATATGTATTGAGGTAGCGGAAGCAATCAGTAATAGTACAACTAAAGGATATTCTTGAGGGGTTGAAAATAGATAAGTCCCCTGGTCCGGATGGGATCTACCCTAGGATTCTCTGGGAAGCTAGAGAGGTGATTGCAGAGCCTCTGGCTCTGATCTTCAGGTCGTCATTGGTCTCTGGTATAGTCCTGGAGGATTGGAGGATAGCGAATGTTGTCCCATTGTTTAAGAAGGGGAACAGAGACTTTGCCGGGAATTATAGACCGGTGAGTCTTACTTCTGTCGTGGGCAAGGTTTTAGAAAAAATTATTAGGGATAGGATTTATAGTTATTTGGAGTGTAATGAATTGATTAGGAATAGTCAGCATGGTTTTGTAGCGGGTAGGTCGTGCCTTGGTAACCTTATTGAGTTTTTTGATAAGGTGACCAAAGAGGTGGATGGGGGCAAGGCAGTTGATGTGGTATATATGGATTTTAGTAAGGCGTTCGATAAGGTTCACCATGACAGGCTTCTGCAGAAAATGCAGATGTATGGGATTGTGGGTAATCTAGGAAATTGGATCAGAAATTGGCTATCAGATAGGAGACAGAGGGTGGTGGTTGATGGTAAATATTCATCATGGAGTTCGGTTACGAGTGGTGTGCCTCAGGGATCTGTTTTGGGGCCACTGCTGTTTGTAATCTTTATTAATGATCTGGATGAGGGTATAGTTGGGTGGATTAGTAAATTTGCTGATGACACCAAAGTAGGAGGTGTGGTAGATTGTGAGGAAGGGTGTCATAGTCTGCAGGGAGACTTAGATAGGTTGCAGAGCTGGGCCGAGAGGTGGCGGATGGAATTTAATGCGGAGAAGTGTGAGGTAATTCACTTCGGTAGGAGCAACAGATGTGTCGAGTATAGGGCTAACGGGAGGACTTTGAATAGTGTGGATGAACAGAGGGATCTAGGTGTATGTGTACATAGATCCCTGAAAGTTGGGAATCAAGTAGATAAGGTTGTTAAGAAGGCGTACGGTGTCTTGGCGTTTATTGGTAGGGAGATTTAATTTAAGAGTCGCAGCATCATGTTGCAACTGTACACTACTTTGGTATGGCCGCACTTGGAGTACTGTGTGCAGTTCTGGTCCCCACATTACAGGAAGGATGTGGAGGCTTTGGAGAGGGTGCAGAGGAGGTTTACTAGGATGTTGCCTGGTATGGTGGGGAGGTCCTATGAGGAGAGACTGAGGGATTTGGGGTTGTTTTCGTTGGAAAGAAGGCGGCTAAGAGGGGATCTTATTGAAACATATAAGATGATTAGAGGTTTAGATAGGGTGGACCGTGATAGCCTTTTTCCTCGGATGGAGAAAGCTAGCACGAGGGGGCATGGCTTTAAATTAAGGGGGGGTAGTTATAGGACGGTTGTCAGGGGTAGGTTCTTTACCCAGCGGGTGGTGAGGGATTGGAATGCCCTGCCTGCTGCAGTTGTAAATGCGCCTAGTTTGGGGGCGTTTAAGAGATCTGTAGATAGGTTTATGGACGGGCTAGTGGGTCATTGTTTTTGTAACTGGTCGGCACAACATCGTGGGCCGAAGGGCCTGTACTGCGCTGTAATGTTCTATGTTCTATGTTTAAAGCCCCAACATAGAGTTGGAAAGGCAGGAGGGCATGATAGATTTGTTACTGTTGTGTGTTGCGGTTCAAGTGTAAAAATAAAATCAGCTTATCAGGAAGGGTTAGAGATAAGCAGATACAGTGATGAGGACCTAGAATGGACACGGTTGGGGGTTCGCTCTAAGAGACAGTTGGGTGCTGTCACGGATCAGGCATGAAGACGGTATAAAGCTATATTATTGTGCAGGGAAGATCACAGAGGTGAAGGTGTGTTGCAGTGCAACACTGGCTTAATAGATTTCCATTCTTACTGATTATGACAGAGTGCTGAGTGAAAGGCTGTCAGCCTCCTACCTGCCAAGCTGCTGATGAATTTTTCCTGCCTGTTCTCATAGAAGAGTTGAGAACTGAAGATCAGCTCCAGTGATTTATTGCTGGTCTCCCGGGAACAGATGGCCAACATCTCATCCAGCAGGGTCAGCTCATGGTCCCTCACGTTGGTAACGTGGCCCAGAGTGTGCTTGACTAATCGCAGAATCTTCCGGTTGTTGAGAAGCTGATCACTGCTGTAACTATCAGATTGCAGCTCCTGGGCTTTCAGTTTGTAGTAGGACAGCAAGAGGAAAAGTGTCTGAGGGTGACGCTCCTTCTCGATGTTCTTTTCGAGGCCAGTGAGACAGCTTTCAACCAATGGGTGCTCGGTGGATGGATGTAGTTTCATGATGCTGCTGAAAACCATGGAGATATCTTTCTGATTGAACTGTGAGAGGCGGATCCGTGATTCCTCCTCCAGCACCTGAACAATCTTGGAATCGCTTGGAAGACCTGGCAGCCCAAAGAGAAGAAAAACTTGACTGCCACAGAACAACGATCAAAACAAATTATTCTCTGACTACTTAAAGGCTGTAAAGTGATGATAAAGTGAAGGCATGTTGGACAGCGGGATTTGTCTCGCAACAAGGGAACACAGATAATGGGCCTCATGATTCTACAAGTCATGCCTGAGGATGAAGGATGGTCTTAATGTGAGGCTGGAAGTTTGAAGTTTCATCCAAACCCCCCTGAACTCTCTCCTTGTTGATCAACAAGGGGCATACACGCGGTGGGTCATGCGAGGGCTGCTCTTGGATGTTGCTTCAAGAATTGCCTCATACTTCACGTCGTTAGTGTACACTTAAACTGGACAATCTGACGGGCAACATGACAGATCAGTGACTATCACTGTTTGCTGTGCAGATACATGGATTTGGGCTGATGTCTGAGGGAGTTTGCACATTCTCCCCATGATTGCGTGGGTTTTCTCCGAGTGCTCTAGTTTCCTCCCACATCCCATTTGGGAGGAAACCACCATTTGGTGACAAAAACGGTTGACGATGGGAGAGCCGCTGATGTCATCTATATGGATTTCAGTAAGGCGTTTGACAAAGTCCCTCATGGTAGGCTGGTAGAAAAGGTTAAGGTGCATGGGATACGAGGTCAGGTAGCTAGGTGGATTGAGAACTGGCTGGGCAATAGGAGACAGAGGGTAGTTGTTGAGGGGACCTTTTCGGGCTGGAGGCCAGTGACCAGTGGTGTGCCGCAGGGCTCAGTACTGGGACCTCTCCTCTTTGTAGTATACATAAATGACTTGGAAGAGAGCGTACGTGGTGTGATCAGCAAGTTTGCGGATGACACCAAAATGGCAGGATTGGCGGATACTGAGGTGGAATGTCAGGTGATACAGCAGGATATAGATAGGTTGGTACATTGGGCAGATAGGTGGCAGATGGAATTTAATCCTGACAAATGCGAGGTGATGCATTTTGGAAGGAATAATGCAGAGAGGAGCTCCGTGATTAAAGGTAGACCGATTAGGAGTATAGAAATACAGAGGGACCTGGGAGTGCAGGTTCACAAGTCTATGAAGGTTGCGACACAAGTGGAGAAGGTTGTGAGGAAAGCTTATGGAATGCTAGCCTTTATAGGAAGGGGTATAGAGTATAGGAGCTGCCGTCTAATGCTTCAGTTGTACAGAACGTTGGTTAGACCGCATTTGGTGTACTGCATGCAGTTCTGGTCACCTTACTACCGGAAGGACGTGAAGACTCTGGAGAGGGTTCAGAGGAGGTTTACCAGGATGTTGCCTGGCATGGAGGGGCTGGGTTATGAGGAAAGGTTGGAGAAACTGGGACTTTTCTCCTTGGAAAGACGGAGATTAAGGGGAGACATGATAGAGGTATATAAGATACTGAAGGGAATACATAGAGTCAACAGTGATAGGCTGCTCCCTAGATTGAGTACAATTACGAGAGGTCATGATCTAAGGGTGAGGGGGGAGAAGTATAATTTGGACGTGAGAGGAAAGTTCTTCACGCAGAGGGTCGTGGGGGTACGGAACGCGCTACCGAGTAGGGTGGTGGAGGCAGGCACGTTGGACTTGTTTAAGGTTTACTTTGATAGACACATGAGCGAAACAAGGATGGAGGGTTATAGTAGGGGTATTAAATAGGGTCAGAGCCTCGGGAGACACCGGAAATGCAGACTTATATGTTAACGTTTTTGTCTTTTTATTCCGCAGGTGGTGGTCCAGCTTGTTGTCAAACGAGGGGCACGGTGGGTTGTGCGTGGGCTGCTCTTGGAGGTTCCGGGAATGGCCGAGTACTTCGTGTCGGTGTGTGTTCTTGATCCTGGACCGGTAGACGGGCGCCGCAACAGCTCAGTGACTAGCCCTGCTAGCTGTGCAGATACATGGATTTGGGCCTGTGTCTGTGGGAGTTTGTGCATTCTCCCTGTGGATGCGTGGGTTTCCTCCGGGCGCTCCGGTTTCCTCCCACACCCCAAAGATGTGCTCTTAGGCTGATTGGTATACCAAATTGACACTATTCTCCCCTGAATCTGGCTAAGTTAGGGGTTCCACTCATAGAACATAGAACATTACAGCGCAGAACAGGCCCTTGGGCCCACGATGTTGCGCCGACCAGTTACAAAACAATGACCCACTAGCCATAGACTCACATACACACAGGGCAGGGTAGGTGTAGGAGGATGCGGCGGCGTGGGCTCGTTGGGCCGAAGGGCTTGTTTCCCGTGCGGGGTTGTTCTTTGTTATCCCAAAAACATGCTCTTAGGCTGATTGGTGTAACAAATTGTCCCTAAATTAGTCTTCCCTCAATCTTCCCCAATAGGTGTAGACAAAGGTCATGGGTAGAGGCGGACACTCAATGTTAAAATGGCGGCACGGGCTCGTTGGACCGAAGGGCCTGCTTCTCGTGCTGTGTTGTTCTTTGTTTTTTATAAATACGGCCTTTCACCCCAATACCCATCTCACTTCAATGCTACACATATGCTACTGTTTGCAATTTCACTGAAGTTCTTTCAGGATGCAACACACAGAGTGAAGAAAGGGAAATCAATGGTTGTACTGCGTTTGATTCCCCAAAAGGCATATCAATATACAAACCAGAAACAAGAGTAGGCTATGGGGCCCCACTCTGCCATTCAACAAGATCATGGTAATTGTTTCAGGGATGGCAGTTCAGGCAGTAAGCTGCATCTCCTGTGGGATGTATGTGGTGAGGGACTCCAGTAGTGTTTCAGGGGATTTTACTTGTAAGAAGTGTGTTAGATTGAAGCTTCTGGAGGAGTGTGTAAAGGAGCTGGAGGTGGAATTAGAGGAACTCCGCATAATTCGGGAGGCAGAGGTGGACATTGATAGGAGTAATAAGGAGATAGTCACTCCTAGAAATCAGTCTTGGGTCACTGCCAAGAGGAGGGGAAAGAAGCAAGTGGGGGGTCAATCCCCTGGGGCTGTTCCCCTCCAAAATAGGTTTTCGGTCCTGGAGGCTACAGTTGAGGAGGAATCAACTGGGGATAGCCAAAGGGAGCAGGTCTCTGGGGGTGAGCCTATTGTAAAAGCTCAGGTGGTTAGGGGATGCAAAAGATTGGGCCTCATGATTGGGGACTCCACAGTTAAGGGGATGTAGAGGAGAGTCGGTAGTAATGGTATTCCCATTACTACCAACACACATCAGGGCTGGTGTGTTGCCTACCAGGGGCTGAGGTCCGGGATGTATCAGAGAGGATATTCAAGACTCTTAGGGGAGAGGGAGATCAACCCCAAGTTATAATTCATGTGGGGACACATGACATAGAGAGGCTAAGGGAAGGGGATATTAAGCAGAGATTCATGGAGTTGGGGTGGAAACTAAAGGCCAAGTCAGACACAGTGGTTATCTCTGGACTCTTGCCTGTGCCATGGGATAGTTTAGAGAGGAATAGAGAGAGGGAAAGTTTGAACTTGTGGCTGAGGGGATGGTGCAGGAGGGAGGGGTTCAGGTACTTGAGCAATTGGGGCTCATTCTGGGGAAGGTGGTACCTCTATAAGAGGTACCTCTATAAGAGGTACCACCTCTTATAGATGGTTTACACCTCAACCAGAGGGGAACAAATATCCTGGGGGGTAAATTTGTGAAGGATATGCGGAGTGGTTTAAACTGATTCAGAGGGGGGGTGGGATCCTGAGTAGAGGGGTTGAAAGTGAAGGGGGCATAGATGGGGAATGCAATACACGGCATTGTGGGGGTGGGGCGGAGCAGGGTTTGAAATGCGTATACTTTAATGCGAGGAGTATTCGCAATAAAGTGGATGAACTTGCAGCATGGATCAGTACCTGCGACTTCAATGTTGTGGCCATTTCAGAGACATGGATAGAGCAGGGTCAGGAATGGATGTTGCAGGTCCCGGGGTACAAATGTTTTAGTCGGAGCAGAGAAGGAGGTAGAAAGGGGGGTGGGGTAGCATTATTGGTCAAGGACTATATCACAGTGTCAGAGAGGAAGTTTGATGAGGACTTGTCTGTTGAGGTAGTATGGGCGGAGATTAGAAATAGGAGAGAGGTCACCCTGCTGGGAGTCTTTTATAGACCTCCAAAAAGTTCTAGAGAGGTTGAGGAAAGGATTGCGGAGACGATCCTGGTTAGGAGTGAAAGTAATAGGGTAATTGTCATGGGGGACTTTAACTTTACTAATATTGATTGGAATTGCTATAGCTCTAGCTCGTTAGAGGGGTCAGTGTGCAGGAAGGTTTTTTGACTCAGTATGTAGATAGGCCAACTAGAGGTGAGGCTATATTGGATTTGGTGCTGGGTAATGAGCCAGACCAGCTGCTAGACTTGGAAGTTGGTGTGCATTTCGGTGATAGTGACCACAATTCAGTTACGTTCACCTTAGTGATGGAAAGGGATAGGCATGAACCTCGGGTCAGTAGTTTTAGCTGGGGGAAGGGTAATTATGAGGCTATTAGGAGAGAATTGGGAAACATAGGTTGGACTAGGAGATTACAGGGACTGGGAACGTCCGAAATGTGGAATTCTTTCAAGGAGCAGCTATTGCGGGTCTGTGATAGGTATGTCCCTGTCAGGCAAGGAGGATTTGGTAGGGCTAGGTGTACTAAAAAAGTTGATTCGTTGGTTAGGAAGAAAAAGGAGGCTTATGTTCGGATGAGGCTTGAGGGCTCAGGTAGTGCATTAGAAAGCTTTAGATTGGCTAGGAGGGAGTTGAAGAGGGAGTTAAGAAGGGCTAAAAGAGGACATGAGATGACTTTGGCTGATAGGATTAAGGAGAATCCTAAGGCGTTCTATAGGTATGTCAAGAACAGAAGGTTGGTTAGGGCAAGATTAGGGCCAGTTACAGACAGTAGAGGGAAGTTGTGTGTGGAACCGGAAGAGATTGGAGAGGCATTGAACCAATATTTCTTTTTGGTGTTCACGCAAGGGGACATGAATGTAGCTGAGGAGGACACTGGGGTGCAGGGGTGTAAAATAGAAAGTATTGCAGTTGATACCGAGGATGTGCTGGATATTCTAGAGGGCTTGAAGATAGATAAGTCCCCTGGTCCGGACGGGATTTACCCTAGGATTCTCTGGAAGGCTAGAGAGGTGATTGCAGAGCCTCTGGCTCTGATCTTCAGGTCATCGTTGGTCTCTGGTATAGTACCGGAAGATTGGAGGACAGCGAATGTTGTCCCATTGTTTAAGAAGGGGAACAGAGACTTCCCTGGGAATTATAGACCGGTGAGTCTTACTTCTGTTGTGGGCAAGGTTTTAGAAAAAATTATTAGGGATAGAATTTATAGTTATTTGGAGAGTAATGAATTGATTAGAGACAGTCAGCATGGTTTTGTAGCAGGTAGGTCGTGCCTTACTAACCTTATTGAGTTCTTTGAGAATGTGACCAAAGAGGTGGATAGGGGTAAGGCAGTTGACGTGGTATATATGGATTTTAGTAAGGCGTTTGATAAGGTTCACCATAGTAGGCTTCTGCAGAAAATGCAGATGTATGGGATTGGGGGTAATCTAGGTTCTTGGATCAGGAATTGGCTAGCAGATAGGAGTCAGAGGGTGGTGGTTGATGGTGAACATTCGTCATGGAGTTCGGTTACGAGTGGTGTGCCTCAGGGATCTGTTTTGGGGCCACTGCTGTTTGTAATTTTTATTAATGATCTGGATGAGGGTATAGTTGGGTGGATTAGTAAGTTTGCTGATGACACCAAAGTCGGAGGTGTGGTAGATTGTGAGGAAGGGTGTCATAGTTTGCAGGGTGACCTAGACAGGTTGCAGAGCTGGGCCGCGAGGTGGTGGATGGAGTTTAATGTGGAGAAGTGTGAGGTAATTCATTTCGGTAGGAGTAACAGATGTGTTGAGTATAGGGCTAACGGGAGGACTTTGAATAGTGTGGAGGAGCAGAGGGATCTAGGTGTATGTGTACATAGATCCCTGAAAGTTGGAAATCAAGTAGATAAGGTTGTTAAGAAGGCATACGGTGTCTTGGCGTTTATTGGTAGGGGGATTGAATTTAGGAGTCGCAGCGTCATGTTACAACTGTACACAACTCTGGTGCGGTCACACTTGGAGTACTGTGTGCAGTTCTGGTCCCCACATTACAGGAAGGACGTGGAGGCTTTGGAGAGGGTGCAGAGGAGGTTTACCAGGATGTTGCCTGGTATGGAGGGGAGGTCCTATGAGGAGAGACTGAGGGATTTGGGGTTGTTTTCGCTGGAAAGAAGGCGGCTAAGAGGGGATCTTATTGAAACATATAAGATGATTAGAGGTTTAGATAGGGTGGATAGTGATAGCCTTTTTCCTCGGATGGAGAAAGCTAGCACGAGGGGGCATGGCTTTAAATTAAGGGGGGGTAGTTATAGGACGGATGTCAGGGGTAGGTTCTTTACCCAGAGGGTGGTGAGGGATTGGAATGCCCTGCCTGCTGCGGTTGTAAATGCGCCTAGTTTGGGGGTGTTTAAGAGATCTGTGGATAGGTTTATGGACGAAAAGGGATTGGTTTAGATTAGTGGGTCAGTGTTTTTTTTTAAAAAGTGGTCAGCGCAACATCGTGGGCCGAAGGGTCTGTTCTGCGCTGTAATGTTCTATGTTCTATGGCTGATCAACTGTAACCTCCTCTAAATTCCTATCTACCCTTGATAACCTTTCACTCCCTTGCTCATCAAGAATCTATTAACCTCTGCTGTAAAAACACTCTGCTTCCAATGCTTTCTGAGGGAGATTTCCAAAGACTCACCACTCATTGTGAGAAAATAATTCTCATCTGTCTGAAACAAGCGATTCCTTATTTTAAACAGTGACCCGAGTTCTACGTTCTCCCACAAGAGGAAGCATCCTCTCCAAATGCCCCGTATTTAGATCCCTCAGAATCTCATATATTTCAATCAAGTCACCTCCTACTCTTCTAAACTCTAATGGCTGTAAGCCTAGCCTTCAATCTTCCCTTGTCAGACAAACCGTGCATTTCAGGTATTAGTCTCATGAACTTTCATTGAACTGCTTCCAATGCATTTGCATCTTTATTTAAATAAGGGGACGAATACTGTGCACAATGTTCCAGATGTGGTCTCACCAATGCCCCATACAACTGAAGAACCTGCCTTCTTCTGTATTCAATTCAACAGATGATAATGATAGATTTCCTGATCACTTGCTGTACATAGAACATTACAGCACAAACAGGCCCTTCGGCCCTCGAGTTGCGCCGATCGCATCAACCCCACCAATCTATAGACCTATCTATAACCCCCAATCCCATTAAACCCCATATACTCATCCAGAAGTCTTTTAAAAGACCCCAGCGAGTTCGCCTCCACCACCGACGACGGCAGCCGATTCCATTCACTCACCACCCTCTGAGTGAAAAACTTACCCCTAACATCACCTCTGTACTTCCCTCCCCACACCTTAAATCTGTGTCCTCTCGTAGCGACCATTTCAACCCGGGGAAATAGCCTCTGAGAGTCCACCCTATCTATTCCTCTCAACATTTTATAAACTTCTATCAGGTCGCCTCTCAACCTTCGCCTCTCCAGGGAAAAGAGTCCCAGCTCCCTCAACCTATCTTCATAAGGCATGCCTCCCAGTCCAGGCAACATCCTTGTAAATCTCCTCTGCACCCTTTCAATAGCTTCTACGTCTTTCCTATAGTGAGGCGACCAGAACTGCGCACAGTACTCCAAATGAGGACTGACGAGGGTCCTGTAAAGTTGCAGGGTCCTGTAATTGCGTACTATTACCAGGACACCCAAATCTACCCCAGTTGCTGAGTTCTGCAATCTCTCACTACTTAAACAAGAAGATTATTTTTTATGCTTCCTGCCAAAATGGACAATTTCCGATTTGCCCACATTATACTCCATTTGCGAAATCTTTGCTCACTCACTCAGCCTATGGAAGCCCCTGTGTAGCCTCCTAATGCTCTTTTCACAACTTGCTTAAAGTTTAGCTCAGTTGGTTGGACAGCTGGTTTTTGATGCAGAATGATGCCAACAGAATAGATTCAATTCCTGAGGAGAGGCTGAGGGATTTGGGGTTGTTTTCGCTGGAATGAAGGAGGAGGCTAAGAGGGGATCTTATTGAAACATATAAGATGATTAGAGGTTTAGATAGGGTGGATAGTAATAGCCTTTTTCCTCTGATGGAGAAATCTAGCACGAGGGGGCATGGCTTTAAATTAAGGGGGGGTAGTTATAGGACGGATGTCAGGGGTAGGTTCTTTACCCAGAGGGTGGTGAGGGACTGGAATGCCCTGTCTGCTGCAGTTGTAAATGCGCCTAGTTTGGGGGCATTTCAGAGATCCGTGGATAGGTTTATAGACAAAAAGGGATTGGTTTAGGTTAGTGGGTCATTGTTTTTGTAACTGGTCGGCGCAACATCGTGGGCCGAAGGGCCTGTTCTGCACTGTAATGTTCTATGTACTGGCTGAAGCTATTCATGAACCTTGCCCCATGCCTCAGGTGTGGTGATCCTCAGATTAAATCACCACAAGTCAGCTCTTCCTTGGAATACGGCAACTTTACCTTCTACCCCTTGAATTTTGGTGCCCCAATATATCTCCAAGAATGATCTCCAAAGCTTTCCCTCTGTCATTTATATTAATGATTTGGGGGCATGGTTAGTAAGTTTGCAGATGACGCTAAGATTGGTGGCATAAGAACATAAGAAATAGGAGCAGGAGTAGGCCATCTGGCCCTTCGAGCCTGCCCCGCCATTCAATAAGATCATGGCTGATCTGTCGTGACTCAGCTCCACCTTCCCGCCCTCTCCCCATAACCCTTAATCCCTTCTCTTATCAAAAACCCATCAACCCGTTTCTTAAAAATATTTAGCGAGGCAGCCTCCACCACTTCAACGGGCAGAGAATTCCAGAGATTCACCACCCTTTGAGTGAAGAAGTTCCTCCTCAACTCTGTTCTAAACCGCCCCCCCTTTATCTTGAGGCTGTGCCCCCTACTCCTACTGTCTTTTTTGAGCGGGAACAGTCTCTCCACCTCTATCCTATCCATCCCATTCATCATCTTATACGTCTCAATGAGATCTCCCCTCATTCTTCTAAACTCTAACGAGTACAAGCCTAGTTTATTCAGCCTCTCCTCATAGCTCAATCCCCTCAACTCCGGTATCAGCCGAGTAAACCTCCTCTGCACTCCCTCCAGGGCCAAAATATCCTTGCGCAGGTGCGGCGCCCAAAACTGCACACAGTACTCCAGCTGCGGCCTCACCAATGCCCTATACAGCTGCAGCAAGACCTCCCTACTTTTATATTCAATCCCCCGGGCTCGTTGGGCCGAAGGGCCTGTTTCCCGTGCTGTTTTGTTCTTTGTTGTTGAAGAAAGTTATTTCTGACTACAAAGAGATCTTGATCAATTGGGCCAGAGGGCTGACGAATGGCAGATGGCATTTACTTTAGACAAATGCGAGGTGATGCATTTTGGTAGATTGAACAAGGGCAGGACTTAGTTAATGGTAGGGTGTTGGGAAGAGTTACAGGACAAAGAGATGTAGGGATACATGTTCATAGCTCCTTGTAAGTGGAGTCACAAGTGGACAGAGTAGTGAAGAATGCATTCGACATGCTTGATTTTATCAGTCAGAACACTGAATACAAGAATTGGTTGTTAAATACAGGAACTGTTGAAGCTGTGCAAGACACTGGAATACTGTCTGCAATTCTGGTCACTCTATCATTGAAAGGATATTATTAAACTAGAAAGAGTGCAGAAAGGGTTTACTAGGATGCTACTGGAACTTTATGGTTTGAATTATAAGGAGAGGATGGATAGATTGGGACTTCTTTCTCTGAAGGGTAGGAGGCTGTGGGGTGATCTTACAGAGGTCTATAAAAAAAAATGAGGGACACAGAGAGCTAGATAGTCAATATATTTTCCCAAAGGTAGGGGAGTCTAAGACTAGAAGCTTTAGGTTTAAGGTGAGAGGGGAGAGATACAAAAGTGTCCAGAGGGGCAATTTGTTCACACAGAGGGTGGTGAGTGTCTGGAATAAACTGCCAGAGGTGGCATGGATGTTAGGGAACTTTTTCAAAAAACTGAATCAAATTTGAGAGACATGATTTTCCACTCAGAAAGCCATGCTGATTGTCCCTAATCAGTCCTTGTATCTTTAAATGCCCGTAGATCCTGTCTTTCAAAATACCTTCTGACAACTTCCCCACTACAGATGTTAGGCTTACTGATGGTTCCCAGGCTTTTCCCTGCAGCTCTTCTTCAACAAAGGCACAATATTTGTCACTCTCCAATCTTGAGGCACCTCACCTGTGACTATCGATGATTCAATTATCTGCTCGGGGACCCACAATTTCCTTCCTAGTCTCCCATTATGTCCTGGGATACACTTCATCAGGTCCCGGGGATTTATCCACCTTGATGCGCTTTAAGACTTCCAGCACCTCCTCCTCTGTAATATGTACACTCCTCAATACATCACTATTTATTTCCCCAAGTTCCCTAACATCCATGCTTTTCTCAACAATAAACACTGATGAGAAATAGTCATTTAGGATCTTACCCATCTCTTGTGGATCAGCACATAGGTGACCCTTGTTGATCCTTAAGAGGCCCCACTCTCTCCCTTGTTACTCTTTTGCCCTTTATGTATTTGTAGAAGCTCTTTGGATTCTCCTTTGCTTTGTCTGCCAAAACAATCTCGTGACCCCTTTTTGCCCTCCTGATTTCCCTCTTAACTTCACTCCTACACCCCCTATACTCTTCAAAGAATTCACTTGATCCCAGCTGCCTGTGCATGTCATGTGCCTCTTTCTTCTTCTTGACCAGGACCTCAATATCCTGAGTCATCCAGTGTTCCTTACTTCTGCCAGCCTTGCCCTTCACTCTAAGAGGAATGTATTTATCCTGAACCCTGGTTAACACACTTTTGAAAGCGTGCCACTTACCAGGCATCCCTTTGCTTTCCCACAGACTCCCCCAATTAATTTTTGAAAGTTCCTGCCTGATTCCATCAAAATTGGCCTTGCCCCAATTTAGAATTTTAACTTTTGGGACAGACCTATCATTCTCCATAGCTATCTTAAAACCAATAGAATTATGGTCACTGGTCCCAAAGCGATCCCTCACTAACACTTCTGTCACCTGCCCTTCCTTATTTCCCAAGAGGAAGTCAAGTTTTGCCCCCTCTCTAGTCGGGCCATCCACAGACTGAATAAGAAATTCTTCCTGAAAACACTCAACAAATTTCTCTCCATCCAACCCTCTAATACTATGGCTGTCCCAGTCAACGTTGGGAAAGTTAAAATCTACTATTACCACTCTATTTTTCTTGGAGCTATCTGTAATCTCCTTACATATTTGCTCCTCTATGTAACTTTGTGTTAGTCCTCACAGTAGAAGACACAAATAGCATTCCAAAAATACTGAAAATCAAGGGGCAAAGGTATGGGGGTTGAGGGGAAGGAAATAAATATGACTATCACTGGAGATAGTCCAATGCCTCACACATTAGGCATAGACTAAAATCATGAATAGGTCACTGACAATGGGACGGCGGCGCGGGCTCATTGGGCCGAAGGCCAGTTTCCCGTGCTGTGTTGTTCTTTGTTCTTGTTCTTTGAGAAGTAGTATTAGGGAAACTAACGGGACTAAATGCCAATGTGTCCCCTAGACCTGATGGGTTGCATCCTCGAATGTTAAAGAAAGTAGCTAGGGAGATAGTGAATGCGCTGGTAGTAATCTTCCAATAACCTTTAAATTCTGGAAAAGTCCCAGAGGATTGGGAAACTGCCAATGCAGTAACTTATTCAAAGAGAGAGACAAAAACAGGTAAACATAAGCTAGTTAGCTTAACATCTGTCACAGGGAAAATGTTCGAGTCCATTATAGAGGATGTAATAGCAGAGCATTTACAAATATAGAGTATAATCAAATAGATTCAGCATGGCCTCATGAAGGGGAAATCACGCCTGACTAATTTATTAGAATTCTTTAAGGTGTTTTGGTCTCTAAGGAACAGTACAGCAAAGGTTCACTGGGTTGACTCCTGAAATGAAATGTTTGTCCTATGATAAGACACGGAGTAAACTGGTCTGATACTCTTTGAAATTGAGAAGGAGAGATGATTGCATTGAAATATTTCAGATTCTGAAGGGGTTTAGCAAGGTGGACATAGAGATAGTTTCCCCTACCATGTTTAATCTAAAACATGGGGCACAGTCTCAGGACAGAGCCAATTATTTTGAACCAAGCTGTGGAGCAATTACTGAAAGGCTTATGAATCTTTGGAATTCTCTACCCCAGAGGGTTGTGGGTGCTCCAAGATTAATGGGATGGACAGATTTTGGTCTTCATGGGAATCAAGGAATATAGAACATAGAATATTACAGCGCAGAACAGGCCCTTCGGCCCACGATGTTGCGCCGACCAGTTAAAAAACAATGACCCTCTAACCTAAACCAATCTCTTTTCATCCATAAACCTATCCACGGATCTTTTAAACACTCCCAAACTAGGCGCATTTACAACTGCAGGGCGCATTTACAACTGCATATGGGGAGCAGACAGGAAAAGGGAATTGAGGCAAAGATCAGGCATGATCGTATTGAATGGTGGAGTAGGCTCGAGGGACCATATGGTCTATTCCAGCTCCTACTGCCATCGTCTTATGCTCTTATAGCAGAGGAGGCCACTCTCATTGTTTCTGTATCAGCTTTGTACCACGTCATTCCTTGCACTCTCCCAGATACCTAGATAACAAGGACACTTATGTCAGACTCTTATTTATTGACTACAGCTCAGCCTATTCTCATGAAACTCTTATCCACACTCTGTGGCCTGGGCCTTGGCTCCACCCTCTGTGACCAGATCCTAGACTCCCTAACTCACAGACCACAATCAGTAAGGATAGGAAACAACACCTCCTCCACGATCATCCTCAACACTAGTGCCCCACAATGCTGTGTTCTCAGCCCCCTACTATACTCCTTACACACCTATAACTGTGCAGCCAAATTCCCCTCCAATTTGATTTTCAAGCTTGCTGACAACACCACCATAGAAGATCAGATCTCAATCAATAACGAGACAGAGCAAAGGAATAAGATAGAGAATGTTGTGAACTGGTGCTGCAATAATAATCTCTCCCTCAATGTCAACAAAATGATGGAGATTATCTTCGACTTCAGGAAGCGTAAAGGAGAATATGCCCCAGTCTACATGAACAGGGATGAAGTAGAAAGGGTCAAGAGCTTCAAGTTTTTAGGTGGCCAGATCACCAATAACCTGTCCTGGTCCCCCCCCATGCCGACACTATAGTTAAGAAAGCCCACCAACACCTCTACTTTCTCAGAAGATGGAAGAAATTTGGCACGTCAGCTACAACTTTCACCAACTTCTACAGCTGCACCATAGAAAGCATTCTTTCCATTGTATCACAGCTTGGTATGGCTCCTGTTCTGCCCAAGACTGCAAGGAATAACAAAAAGTCATGAATATAGTCCATTTCTTCATGCAAACCAGCCTCCTATCCACTAACTCTGCCTACACTTCCCACTGCCTCGGCAAAGCATTCAGCATAAATCAAGGACCCCAAGCATTCTACACTCTTAGCAGCTCATTGTGCAAAGGAATTTCTTCCAACCTTTCTCCTCACTCAGTGACAACTTCACATTGTTAACCCCAGGCAAGGGACATATTCTCCAATCACTGCATCTGTGCCAGACCATCGGCCCTCACTAATCTTCTTTCAAGTTGGAGTCTATGCAGAAACCATCTATAAACCATCCTGATAGCTTTACGCAGGACCACTCCAACTCCCTCCTATGTGACTGAGGGCAGAAACGTTTCAAATCCCACCCACCACATGGCAATGATCCCAAATGGGGACGCAGGGAACATAAAGAGTGACACTAAAGAGTTTCTATAGATACATGACGAGAAAGAGGTTGGTGAAGACAGAAACAAGGGAATGCATAATAGAGGACAAAGAAATGGCCAAACAATTGAATACATATTTTGGTTGTCTTCACAAAAGAGCACACAAATCAGATGCCAGAAATGTTGGAGAATGCAAGATTTAATGAGAGGGAAGAACTGAGGGAGATCAGCATTAGTAGAGAAATGGTGCTGGGAAAGGTGGTGGGATTGAAGGTGGATAAATCCACAGGGCCGGATAATCTACATCCCAGAGTACTTAAGGAACTGGCTCTAGAAATAGTGGATGCATTGGTGGTCATCTTCCAGGATTCTATAGACTCTGGAACAGTCCCTGCGGATTGGAGGGTGGTGAATGCCACTTCAATATTCAGAAAGGGAAATAGAGAGAAAACAGGGAATTATAGACCAGTAAGCTTAACATTAGCAATGGGGAACATTCTCAAATTCATTATCAAGGACTTTCTAGCAGAGCATTTAAAAAGCAGTGTCAGGATCAGAGTCAGCATGGAGTTATGAAGGGGAAAATCATGCTTGACAAATCTGTTGGAATTCTTTGAAGATGTTTGTAATTTTTATTAATGATCTGGATGAGGGTATAGTTGGGTGGATTAGTAAGTTTGCTGATGACACCAAAGTCGGAGGTGTGGTAGATTGTGAGGAAGGGTGTCATAGTTTGCAGGGTGACTTAGAAAGGTTGCAGAGCTGAGCTGCGAGGTGGCGGATGGAGTTTAATGTGGAGAAGTGTGAGGTAATTCATTTCGGTAGGAATAACAGATGTGTTGAGTATAGGGCTAACGGGAGGACTTTGAATAGTGTGGAGGAGCAGAGGGATCTAGGTGTATGTGCACATAGATCCCTGAAAGTTGGGAATCAAGTAGATAAGGTTGTTAAGAAGGCATACGGTGTCTTGGCGTTTATTGGTAGGGGGATTGAATTTAGGAGTCGCAGCGTCATGATGCAACTGTACACAACTCTGGTGCGGCCACACTTGGAGTTTTGTGTGCAGTTCTGGTCCCCACATTACAGGAAGGATGTAGAGGCTTTGGAGAGGGTGCAAAGGAGGTTTACCAGGATGTTGCCTGGTATGGAGGGGAGATCCTATGAGGAGAGACTGAGAGATTTGGGGTTGTTTTCGCTGGAAAGAAGGCGGCTAAGAGGAGATCTCATTGAAACATATAAGATGATTAGAGGTTTAGACAGGGTAGATAGTGATAGCCTTTTTCCTAGGCTGGAGAAAGCTAGCACGAGGAGGCACGACTTTAAATTAAGGGGGGGTAGTTATAGGACTGATGTCAGGGGTAGGTTCTTTACCCAGAGGGTGGTGAGGGACTGGAATGCCCTGCCAGCTGCAGTTGTAAATGCGCCTAGTTTGGGGGCGTTTAAGAGATCTGTGGATAAGTTTATGGACGAAAAGGGATTGGTTTAGGCTAGTGGGTCATTGTTTTGTAACTGGTCGGCGCAACATCGTGGGCCGAAGGGCCTGTTCTGCGCTGTAATGTTCTATGTTAATGTTCTATGTTCTATGTAACTAGTAGAGTTGACAAGGAGGAGCCAGTAGATGTGGTACATTTGGACTTCCATAAAGCATTTGACAAAGTCCCACACAAGAGATTATCATGAAAAATTAAAGCACATGGGATTGGGGAAGTGTATTGAAATGAATAGAAAACTAGTTGGCAGAGAGGAAACAAAGAGTAGGGATTAATGGGTCCTTTTCGAATTGGCAGGCAGTAACTGGTGGGGTGCACAGGGGTCGGTTCTGGGATCCCAGCTATTCACAATTTATGGCGTGGTGCTGCCAGCATTGGACTGGGGTAGGCACAGTAAGTAGTCTCACAACACCAGGTTAAAGTCCAACAGATTTATTTAGTAGCATGAGCTTTTGGAGTATTGTCCACCTGATGAAGGGGCAATGCTCTGAAAGCTCGTACTACCAAATAAACCTGTTGGACTTTCACAATATATATTAATGATTTGGATGAGGGAACAGAATGTAACATCTCAAAGTTTGCAGATGATATCGAGTTGGGTGGGAGAGTGAACTGTGACGAGGATCAGGGATTCTTCAGAATGATCTGGAGAGGTTGGGCGAGTAGGCAAATGCAGTATAATTTGGATAAATGTGAAACTGTTCACTTTGGAAGCAAAAACAAAAAGGCAGATTACCACCTGAATGGGTGTAAATTGGGAGAGGGGAATGTGCAGAGGGATCTGGGTGTCCTTGTGTACCAGTCACTGAAAGTAAGCATGCAGGTGCAGCAGGCGGTAAAGGCAGCAAATGGTATGCTGGCCTTCAGTGCGAGGGGTTTCCAGTACAGCAGCAGGGACGTGTGTTGCAACTATACAAAGTCTTGGTGAGGCCACACCTAGAATATTGTGTGCAGTTTTGGTCTCCTTTTCTGAGGAAGGATGTTCTTGCTCTCGAGGAAGTGCAGCGAATGTTTACCAGGCTGATTCCTGGGATGGTGGGACTGATGTATCAGGAGAGATTGACTAGGTTAGGATTGTTTTCACTGGAGTTCAGATGAATGAGGGGGGATCGCATAGAGACTTTTAAATTCTAATAGGACGAGACAGGATCGATGCAGGGAGGATGTTCCTGATGGTGGGGGGAGTCCAGATCCAGGAGTCAAAGTCTGAGGCTTCAGGGGAGACCATTTGGGACAAAGTTGAGGAGGCATTTCTTCACCCAGGGAGTGGTGAGCCTGTGGAAATCATTACCACAGGAAGTAGTTGATGCCAAAACACTGAATGTATTCAAGAGGCGGCTGGGTTTAGCACTTAGGATGAATGGGATCACAGGTTATGGGGAGAAAGCAGGATTAGACTATTGAGTTGGACGATCAGCCATGATCACAATGAATGGTGGAGCAGGCTCAAAGGGCCAAATGGTCTCCTCACGCTCCTATCTTTATGTTTCTATGAATGGAAAAGACAGAAGGGAGGCTGTTTCTTACCCAACGCAGCAACAGCATATAGACAATTCACAATGCTGAAATTATCAAACTTGGAGCAGTCACCCACAATGGAGTCGCAGAGTGTCTGGAAATCTTCCAGCTCCAGTAGCTGGCTGTGGTACGTCTCCCCAGTGGATCCCCCAGACAGCTGCTGCAGGATCTGGCCAATTTTCTGCAGGGCAATGGGGTAATGATTGTAGGAGATTTTGCCAGGGTTCTGTGTCACCCAACGCAGCACCTCTCCCACGGTCCTCGAACGGTCAATCAGCCTCTTCATGGTGAAGAAAGTGTCGTAGCTCATCTTTTCGTGGATGAAGTTCCAGGTTTTCTTTTTGGTACGATGGTAATGGTGGTGATGGTGGTAGTGATGAAGTTTGTGCCCATTCTGTCTGCCTTGGAACAGGTGAGGGAAATGCTCCGGATAGGCGGCCCAGATGTGCGGCTTGCAGGTATGGTAGCGAGCTGTGTACATGGCACCTGGGCTCCTCGACAGGTGGGCAGCAGTTGGGCAGCAGGCCTGACGGAGGAAGCGGAGAACACAGTTCAGGCTGAGATGAGTCAGTCCGTCTAACGGCAGAATACTCGCTCTCCTTGGCAACAGAGAACTGAAGCAGCACAGAGGCAACCTTTGCATCTTAGGTATCGCTCACCTTGAGGGAGTGTGGAGAACAGCAGAAACCTTGGAAAAAAACACAAAGTAGGTAAGACCAGTCTGAACAATAAAGTCTACATTTACTGTCACAAAACATAGAACATAGAACATAACAGCACAAACAGGCCCTTTGGCCTGTTTGAAGAGCAGAAGGATCTCGGGGTCACCTCTGTACTTCCCTCCCCGCACCTTAAATCTGTGTCCTCTCGTAGCGACCATTTCAACCCGGGGAAATAGCCTCTGAGAGTCCACCCTATCTAATCCTCTCAACATTTTATAAACTTCTATCAGGTCACCTCTCAACCTTCGCCTCTCCAGGGAAAAGAGTCCCAGCTCCCTCAACCTATCTTCATAAGGCATGCCTCCCAGTCCAGGCAACATCCTTGTAAATCTCCTCTGCACCCTTTCAATAGCTTCTACGTCTTTCCTATAGTGAGGCGACCAGAACTGCGCACAGTACTCCAAATGAGGCCTGACGAGGGTCCTGTAAAGTTGCAGCATTACCTCCCGACTCCTAAACTCAATCCCTCGATTAATGAAGGCCAGTACACCATACGCCTTCTTGACCACCTCCTCCACCTGCGAGGCCGATTTAAGAGTCCTGTGGACCCGGACCCCGAGATCCTTCTGCTCTTCAACGCTACTAAGACTCCTGCCCTTGATAGTGTACTCGTTCATCCCGTTGGTTCTGCCGAAATGGACGACTACACATTTATCCGCGTTGAAGTCCATCTGCCACTTCTCCGCCCATTCCTGCATCCTATCATTGGACAAACACTCCGCCCATTCCTGCATCCTGTCATCGGACAAACACCAAGACCTCAAAGTCAGATGAATGAAACTAATCCCAGTCCACACACTCGAGTACAAAAATGCAGACTGGCATTCCATTACTGTCCTGTGGTATCTCACTGACAGGCGGATGAGGGGGCCTGAATGAAGCCCTTTCCATGACAGTCAGTGGTGTCGAGCTGCTGGGTCCACATAATGTGAAATGAAATGCAGAGCTTTATTATGTAGCCATGTTCAAAATACTGACACTCCATGAAACCAAAGAAATGACTGCTGCAAGTCACATGACCATAGAACTGGCCCCTTGTGCAGGAAATGCAGATGAACCAGCTCTCCGACCTGAACTATCACAACAGTGAGACTGAACTCACACTGCCTGGGACTGGACAGATCCATTTCAAATGGAACCACTGAAGAAAGAATGGAATTAGAATCATAGAAACCCGACAGTGCAGAAACAGGCCATTCAGCCCATCGACTCTGCACCAACCACAATCCCACCCAGGCTCTACCCCTCTATCCCTATACATTTACCCGCTAATTCCCCTCAACTCAGGAGACTAAAGGGCAATTTTAGCATGGCCAGTCAACCTAACTTGCACATCTTTTGACTGTGGGAAGAAACCAGAGCACCCGGAGGAAACCCATGCAGACACGAGGAGAATGTGCAAACTCCACACAGACAGTGACCCAAGCCGGGGATCGAACCCAGGTCACTGGAGCTGTGAAGCAGCAGTGCTAAGTGCCGCCTGGACTCTGGCCAATAGCACAGAAACTGAAAACTAAGCTGCAATTTTAGCCATAGAGTCAGAGAGGTTTACAGCATGGAAAAAGGCCATTTAGCCTAACTTGCCCAAGCCGCCCTTTTTTTTAAACCACTAAATCCCCATGGCCCACATTTAATCCATATCCCTCTATACCCATCTCACCCATGTAACTGTCTAAACGCTTTTTAAAAGACATCATTGGACCGCCTGTACTACTATCTCAGGCAGCTTGTTCCAGACATTCACCACCCTCTGTGTGAAAAAATTGCCCTTTTGTATCTCTCCCCTCTCACCTTAAACTTATGCCCTCTAGTTTTAGACTCCTCTATCTTTGGGAAAAGATATTGATTATCTAGCTGATCTACGCCCCTCATTATTTTATAGACCTCTATAAGATCACCCCTCAGCCTTCGACACACCAGAGAGAAAAGTCCCAGTCGATCCAGCCTCTCCTTATAACTCAAACTATCAAGTCCTTGTAGCATCCTAGTAAATCTTTTCTGCACTCTTTCTAGTTTAATAATATCCTTTCTATAATAGGGTGACCAGAACGGTACACAATATTCCAAGTGTGGCCTTACCAATGTCTTGTACAAGTTCAACAAGGCGTCCCAACTCCTGTATTCAATTTTCTGACCAATGAAACCAAGCATGCCGAATGCCTTCTTCACCACTCTATCTGTGACTCCACTTTCAAGGAGTTATGAACCTGTATCCATAAATCTCTTTTTCCTTAATGCTCCCTAACACCCTACCATTAAGTGAGTAAGTCCTGTCCTGGTTCAATCTACCAAAATGCATCACTTTGCATTTATGTAAAGTAAACCCCATCTGCCATTCATCAGCCCACTGGCTCAATTGATCGAGATCCCGTTGGAATCTGAGATAACTTTTTTCACTGTCCGCTATACCACCAATCTTGGTGTCATCTGCAAATTTACTAACCATGCCCCCTATATTCTCATCCAAATCATTAATATAAATGACAAATAACAGTAGACCCAGCGCTGATCCCTGAAGCACACCACAGGTCATACGCTTCCTGTTTGAAAAACAACCCTCTGTAACCACTCTCTGGCTTCTGTCATCAAGCCAATTTGGTATCCATTTGGCTACGTCACCCTAGATCCCGTGAGATTTAATCTTATGCAAAAACCTACTATGCTGTACCTTGTCAAAGGCCTTGCTAAGGTCCATGTAGACAACATCAACTGCACTGTCCTCATCTACCTTCTTGGTTACCCCTTCAAAAATCTCAATCAAATTTGACAGTCATAATTTTAGGGTTAGCTGAATTGGCCATGCTAAATTGGCTGTAGTGTTAGGGAGATTAGCATGGTAAATGAATGGGGTTGTGGGGATAAGAACATAAGAAATAGGAGTAGGCCATCTAGCCCCTCGAGCCTGCCCCGCCATTCAATAAGATCATGGCTGATCTGTCGTGTCTTAGTTCCACATTCCCGCCCTCTCCCCATAACCCTTAATCCCCTTGCCTACCAAAAACCTATCAACCCGCGTCTTAAAAATATTTAGTGAGGCAGCCTCCACCATTTCAATGGGCAGAGAATTCCAGAGATTCACCACCCTTTGAGTGAAGAAATTCCTCCTCAACTCCGTTCTAAACCGCCCCCCTTTATCTTGAGGCTGTGCCCTCTAGTCCTACTGTCCTTTCTGAGGGGGAAGAGCCTCTCCACCTCTATCCTATCCATCCCATTCATCATCTTATATGTCTCGATGAGATCTCCCCTCATTCTTCTAAACTCTAACGAGTACAAGCCTAGTTTATTCAGCCTGTCCTCATAGTTCAACCCCCTCAACTCCGGTATCAGCCTAGTAAACCTCCTCTGCACTCCCTCCAAGGCCAAAATATCCTTGCGTAAGTGCGGCGACCAAAACTGCACACAGTACTCCAGCTGGGGATTTGATGGGCCAAAAGTGGCATCTCGGCCTTTTGGCTAAGATGCAAATAAGATCAAGCCCTGGAGGAGGAGCTACACCTACTCCAGTCAGCTTGGATCATGTAGATCAAGCCCAAGACAGGAGACCTGTCTTGTCAGCTTGGATTGGGAATGTCCCAACTTGTTGGGACTCTGAATTGGGTTTAATCTGACTTGATTAGATTAGAATAAAGGGGTGTAAAAAAAAAAAAATTTTGGGGGCGGCACGGTAGCACAGTGGTTAGCACTGCTGCTTCACAGCTCCAGGGTCCTGGGTTCGATTCCCGGCTCGGGTCACTGCCTGTGTGGAGTTTGCACATTCTCCTCGTGTCTGCGTGGGTTTTCTCCGGGTGCTCTGGTTTCCTCCCACAGTCCAAAGATGTGCGGGTTAGGTTCATTGGCTATGCTAAAATTGCCCCTTTAGTGTCCTGGGATGTGTAGGTTAGAGGGATTAGCAGGTAAATGTGTAGGGATATGGGGATAGGGTCTGGGTGGGATTGTGTTCGGTGCAGACTCGATGGGCCGAAGGGCCTGTTTCTGCACTGTAGGGTTCTATGTAGGGTTCTATGTATGTAAATGGCCTCCTTCTGCACTGTAGGGATTCTATGATGATTCTATTTTCCACTCACAAAGCCATGCTGACTGTCCCTAATCAGTTCTTGCCTCAAGAATACCTTGCAACTACTTACCCAGCACAGATGTGAGGCTCACCAGCCTATCATTCCCAGGCTTTTCCCTGCAGCCCTTCTTAAACAAAGGCACGCCCTCCAATCTTCAAGCACCTCACTTGTCACAATCAATGATTCAAATATCTTGGCTAGGGGGCCCACAATTTCTTCCCTAGCCTGCCACAATGTCCTGGGATACACTTCATCAAGTCCCATGGATTTATCTATCTTGATGTGCTTTAAGACTTCCATTATGTCCTTCTCCCTAATATGTACACTCCTCAAGACATCACTATTTATTTACCCAAATTTCCTAACATCCAAACCTTTTCAACAAAAATACTGAGGAGAAATATTTATTTAGGATCTCACCCATTTTGTGTGGATCTGCACTTAGATTACCTTGTTCATCCTTATGAGGCCCTACTCTCTCCTTAGTAACTCTTTTGCCCTTTATGTACATGTATATGTATTTTGGATTCTCCTTTGCCTTATCTGCCAAAGCAATCTCATGTTCCCTTTTTGCCCTCCTAATTTCTCTCTTAACTACTTATTTCTAGTCCTACAACCCCCTACTGCCTTGGAAAAGCAGTCAGCATAAATAAGGATCCCATGCACCCTGGACATTCTTTCTTCCAGCTTCTTCTGTCAGGGAAAAGACACAAAAGTCTGAGGATGCATACCAACTGACTCAAGAACGGCCTCTTCCCTGCCGCTATCAGACTCTGGAATGGACTACCTCACATTAAGGTGATTTTTCTCCACATCCTAGCTATGACTGTAACACTACATTCTGCACTCTCTTGTTTCCTTCTCAATGAACAGTGTGCTTTGTAAAGCATGCAAGAAATAATACTTTTCACTGTATACCAATGTGACAATAATAAAATCAATGTTATACACCAACAGACCTGTCCCCCACTAGTACTGTACCCTAGTTCTGTACAGTGACATACCTATCCCACTAGTCACTGCCTGCCAATTGGAAAAGTATCCACTGATGCCAACTCTTTGCTTCCTGTCTGCTAACCAGCTTCCTATCCATCTAAAGTATATTTATTTGTGTCACAAGTAGGCTTACGTTCACACTGCAAGTTACTGTGAAAACCCCCTAGTCGCCACACTCCGGCGCTTGTTTGGGTACACTGAGGGAGAATTTAGCGTGGCTAAGGCACCTAATCAGCACATGTTCATGTGGGAGGAAACCCACGTAGACATGGGGAGAGCGTGCAAGACTCTGCACATGCAGTAACTTAAGCCGGGAATCGAACCCAGGTCCCTGGCGCTGAGAGGCAGCGGTGTTAACCACCTATAAGCCCATGCGCTTTAACTTTACAAAGTAGTCTGTCATGTGAGACCTTGGACTTTAAGAAGGCTTTCGACAAGTAAACCACATCCACCAATTCTCCCTGATCAACTGATCTAGTTACATCCTGAAAGAATGCCAATAGATTTGTCAAGCAAGATTTTGCCTTTATAAATCTGTGTTGACTTTGTTTGATTATACCACTGCCTTCCAAATGCTGAGTTATGAAATCCCTTGATAATGGAGTCTGGAAACTTCCTCAGTACCAGCATTAGGCTGAATGATCTATAATTCCCTGTTTTCTTTACCTCCCTTTTTAAATAGCAGGCTTACATATAACTACCCTCCAATCTGTAGGAACTATTTCAGAGTCCAAAGAATTTTGAAAAATAACCACCAATGGATCTACTATTTCCAGGACCACTTCCTGGGATGAAAATCATCAAGACCTGGAGATTTATCCACTTTCAATCCCATCAATTTACCCAAAACCATACCTCTACTAATGCTGACTTCCTTCAGCTCCTCAATAAAACTTGTTTCTCTAAGAATTTCTGGTACATTATTCATGTCTTCCTTTGCGAAGACAGAAGTACCAATTTAGTTCAGCCATTTCTTTGTTCCCCTTTATGACTGTAAGGGGTCAACATTAGTTTCTGTCAATCATTTTCTCTTTACATATCTATAGAAACTTTTACAGTCAGTTTTTATGTTCCCCACTAGCTTCTTCTTCTCTCCCCTTCTTAATCAATTCCTTGGCCCTCCTTTGCTGAATCTCAAACTGCTCTCAACCCTCAGGTCTATTGTCTTTTCTGCCCAATTTGTATGCTTCTTCTTTGAATCTAATGCTGTCTCTAATTTCACTTGTAATCTATGGTTTGGCCACAGTTCCTTCTTACTCCCACTCTTGCACCAAACAACTTTTGGAGGTCACATATTCGTTCCTTCAATGGCTGCCATTGCCTGTCTGCTGCCCTTCCTTTTCACAATGTTTTCCAGTCTACCATGGCCAACTCATGCCTTGGACCATTATAGTTACTGTGATTTGATTTATTGTCACATGCATTAGTATACAGTGAAAAGTATTGTTTCTTGCACGCTATATAGACAAAGCACACCATACATAGGGGAGGAAAGGACAGAGTGCAGAATGTAGTGTTACAGTCATAGCTAGGGTGTAGAGAAAGATCAACTTTGTGCGAGGTAGGTCCTGGCAGCAGGAAGAAACTGTTTTTGAGTCAGTTGTTGTGTGCCCTCAGACTTTTGTATCTTTTTCCTGACAGAACATAGAACATTACAGCGCAGAACAGGCCCTTCGGCCCACGATGTTGCACCGACCAGTTACAAAAACAATGACCCACTAGCCTATACCAATCCCTTTTCGTCCATAAACCTATCCACAGATCTCTTAAACGCCCCCAAACTAGGCGCATTTACAACTGCAGCAGGCAGGGATTCCAATCCCTCAGGAGGTGGAAGAGAGAATGTCCAGGGTGTGTGGGGTCCTTAACTATGCTGGCTGCTTGTCTGAGGCAGTGAGAAGTGTAGACAGAGTCAATGGATGGGAAGCTGGTTTGAGTGATGGATTGGGCTACATTCATGGTCCTTTATAGTTTTTTGTAGTCTTGGATAGAGCAGGAGACCTACCAAGCTGTGATACAACCACAAATAATGTTTTCAATGGTGCATCTGTAGAAGTTGGGAGAGTTGTAGCAGACATGCCAAATTCCCTTAGCCTTCTGAGAAAATAGAGGCATTTGTGGGCTTTCTTAACTATAGCGTCTGCCATGGAAGGACAGGACAGGTTGTGATCTGGACACTTAAAATCTTGAAACTCTTGCTCATTTTTACTTCATCCCATTGATGTAGACAGGGGCATGCCCTCCATTCCACTTCCTGAAGTCAAAGACTTTCTCCTTCATTTTGTTGACATTTAGAGAGAGATTATTGTTGCTGCACCAGATTCTCTATCTCTTTCCTGTACTTGTCTCATCATTATTTAACATCCGACCCACAACGGTGGTGCCATCAGCAAACTTGAAAATCGAGTTGGAGGGAATTTGGCCACACAGTCTGAGGTGTATAAGGAGTATAATAAGAGACTGAGGACTCAGCCTTTTGTCTTGATTTTTATTCCAATTCAATCAAATCAAGCTCAATTCAGAGTCTCAACAAGTTGAGACATTCTCGATCCAAGCTGACAAGACAGAGCTCTCACCTCCTGTCTTGGGCTTGATCTACGTGATCCAAGCTGATTGGAGCAGGCATAACTCCCCTCCAAGGCTTGATCTCATTTGCAGGCTTAGCCAAAAGGCCAAGAAGCCGCTTTTAAAAATTACTCCAAATGAAGCTGAAATGTAACCTAATGACTTCAACCAAGTGCAGCATGTCAATACCACACTTGATCTTAACCCAGCGCCAGTGTTGAGATGATTGAGGACGAGGTGTTGTTGCCTATCCTTACTAATTGTGGTCTGTGGGTTAGGAAGCCTAGGATCCAGTTACCTGGATATTGTCTTGATCTTGCTGCATATTGACTGTAATGCAGGGAAATGTAAGGTTGTCCAATTTAGGAAGAAGCACAATCAGAAGATTATTTAAATGGAGAGAGAGTGTAGAATGCTGTGGAACAGAGGGTTCTGCATGTCCTTGTACATGAATCACAATGTTAGCATGCAGATACACCACACCAAGTAATTAAGGCAAAGGGAGTGTTTGTTTTTATTGCAAGGGGGTGGAGTAGAAAGTAAAGATGTCTGGCTACAATTGTGTAGCGCAATGATAGAACCACACCAAGTGTAATTGTGTACAGTTTTGGTCTCCTTATTTACAGACGGTCATTCTTGCATTCAAAGTTCAGAGAAGGTTTAATATATTCAAGGCTGAGTTAGACAGGTTTTTGATTGACAAGGGAGTAAAAGATAAGAGATGGCCTGAATGGAACAGGAGCAAGCCAATGTTGCAATAACGTTCTTTAAGATGTTCATTAATCACCTCCATTGAGGACAGTGGTGTGGTGCCATTCTAGTAACCCAATGCTCCTCGCTGGGGGATGTGGGGTCAAATTAAATTCAACTAATCAATCAATGAGGAATTTCAAACTCAGTTTCAATAATTGTTACCATGAGGCAATTATCGATTGTCATAAAACCCATCCTAGTAAATCTGTCAGCCTATCCTGGTCTGGTCTACAGGTGACTACAGATCCAAATCAACATAGAACACTACAGCACAAACAGACCCTTCGGCGCACAAGTTGCACTGATCATATCCATACCTACCAGGCCTATCTAAAACCCTCAATCCCATTAAATCCCATGTACTCATCCAGAAGTCTCTTAAAGATCCCAGCAAGTTCGCCTCTACCACCACCAATGGCAGCCGATTCCACTGACTCACCACCCTCTGAGTGAAAAACTTACCCCTGACATCTCCTCTGTACTTGCTCCCCAGCACCATTTCAGCCCTGCGAAATAGCCTCTGAGAATCCACCCTATCTATACCTCTCAACATCTTATAAACCTCTATCAGGTCGCCTCTCAATGTTCGTCTCTCCAGGGAGAAGAGACCGAGCTCCCTCAACCTATCCTCATAAGGCATGCCTCCCAATGCAGGCAACATCCTTGTAAATCTCCTCTGTACCCTCTCAGTAGCTTCCACATCCTTCTTGTAGTGGAACGACCAGAACTGCGCACAGTACTCCAAGTGGGGTCTGACAAGGGTCTTATAAAGTTGCAGCATTACCTCCCGACTCCTAAACTCAATCCGTCGATTAATGAAGGCCAGTACACCATACGCCTTCTTGACCACAACCTCCACCTGCGAGGCCGATTTAAGAGTCCTATGGACCCAGACCATAAGGTCCTTCCGCTCCTCAACATTGCTAAGAGTCCTACCCTTGATATTGTATTCCTACATCTCATTGGACCTGCCAAAATGGACCACTACATATTTATCCGCGTTGAAGTCCATCAGCCACTTCTCCGCCCAGTCTTGCATCCTACCTATGTCACGCTGCAACTTTTGACATCCCTCCAGACTATCTACAACACCACCGACCTTCGTGTCGTCAGTGAGCTTACTAACCCATCCCTCCACTTCCTCATCCAGGTCATTTATGAAAACGACAAACAGCAAGGGTCCTAGAACAGATCCCTGAGGCACTCCACTGGTGACCGACCTTACATTTAACATGCTAAACTCTGAAATGGACCAGCAAGTCACTCAATTCAAGGACAACTTGGATGGGCAGCACATTGTGGCTTTGCCAGCAACACTCATCCACGGAAGAAATGATACTGTTCCAGGTAGAGAGTAAATACAAATTAAGTGGAGATATGTAGGAAACGGAAGAATGGAATTGAGAGAAATTTTAAGTATAAGCTATATTTGATATTGTTGCATTAAAAACAATGAGACTTATTCAACCTGACACAATTTAGTTACAGAAATTATTATTTCACTGATATTGAATACATCAATACTTACTTCAACACATTAGGCCCAATGGTCTCACCTCAACTCAAACCATCAAACACCACAAACTGCCCTCTTAAAACCAGTCCCAATGTCCAACATCACCCCAAAATCCAACAGCCGCAACTCAAAACTATCAAACCCAACCCTGCAAAAATAACCCCAAAACCACTCTCCCAAAACTAAACCACCAAACACTTAAACTGCCTCCTCAAACAAAGTCCAAAACCCAACACCCATTAAAAACCCCCCACTCAAAACTAAAAGTCCCCAAACTCCCTGACACCTTCCCACCAAAAACTAAAAACCACCCACAATGGTCAACCCAAAACCATCAAACCCACTGACACAAAAATAACCCCCAACCACCCCTCCCCAAATCTCCAACTCTAAACCATCAAATCCCAAACTGCCCCTCAAACCAGCCGCAATATCCCACCACCCAAAAACCCGTGACCAGTACCCCACCACCCAAAAACCCGTGACCCAGTACCCCACCACCCAAAAACCCACTACCCATGACCCCACCACCCAAAAACCCGTGACCCAGTACCCCCGCCACCCAAAAACCCGCCACCCAGTACCCCACCACCCAAAAACCCGTGACCCAGTACCCCACCACCCAAAAACCCGCCACCCAGTACCCCACCACCCAAAAACCCACCACCCAGTACCCCGCCACCCAAAAACCCACCACCCAGTACCCCTCCACCCAAAAACCCACCACCCAGTACCCCACCACCCAAAAACCCACCACCCAGTACCCCACCACCCAAAAACCCACCACCCAGCACCCCACCACCAAAAACCCACCACCCAGTACCCCACCACCCAAAAACCCACCACCCAGTACCCCACCACAAAAACCCACCACCCAGTACCCCACCACCCAAAAACCACCCACCCAGCACCCCACCACCCAAAACCCACCACCCAGTACCCCACCACCCAAAAAACCCGCCACACAGTACCCCACCACCCAAAAACCCGTGACCCAGTACCCCACCACCCAAAAACCCGTGACCCAGTACCCCACCACCCAAAAACCCGTGACCCAGTACCCCACCACCCAAAAACCCGCCACACAGTACCCCACCACCCAAAAAACCCGTGACCCAGTACCCCCGCCACCCAAAACCCACCACCCAGTACCCCGCCACCCAAAAACCCGCCACCCAAAAACCCACCACCCAGTACCCCACCACCCAAAAACCCGTGACCCAGTACCCCACCACCCAAAAACCCGTGACCCAGTACCCCGCCACCCAAAAACCCACCACCCAGTACCCCACCACCCAAAAACCCGTGACCCAGTACCCCACCACCCAAAAACCCGCCACCCAGTACCCCACCACCCAAAAACCCGTGACCCAGTACCCCACCACCCAAAAACACCGTGACCCAGTACCCCGCCACCCAAAAACCCACCAGCCAGTACCCCACCACCCAAAAACCCACCAGCCAGTACCCCACCACCCAAAAACCCACCACCCAGTACCCCACCACCCAAAAACCCGCCACCCAAAAACCCACCACCCAGTACCCCACCACCCAAAAACCCACCACCCAGTACCCCGCCAAACAAAAAACACGCCACCCAGTACCCCGCCACCCAAAAACCCACCACCCAAAAACCCACCACCCAGTACCCCGCCACCCAAAAACCCACCACCCAGTACCCCGCCAAACAAAAACACGCCACCCAGTACCCCGCCACCCAAAAACCCACCACCCAAAAACCCACCACCCAGTACCCCACCACCCAAAAACCCACCACCCAGTACCCCCGCCACCCAAAAACCCACCACCCAAAAACCCACCACCCAAAAACCCACCACCCAGTACCCCACCACCCAAAAACCCACCACCAGTACCCCGCCACCCAAAAACCCACCACCCAAAAACCCACCACCCAGTACCCCACCAACCAAAAACCCGCCACCCAGTACCCCACCACCCAAAAACCCACCACCCAGTACCCCACCACCCAAAAACCCGCCACCCAGTACCCCACCACCCAAAAACCCACCACCCAGTACCCCACCACCCAAAAACCCGCCACCCAGTACCCCACCACCAAAAAACCCACCACCCATTACCCCACCACCCAAAAACCCGCCACTCAGTACCCCACCACCCAAAAACCCGCCACTCAGTACCCCACCACCCAAAAACCCACCACCCAGTACCCCACCACCCAAAAACCCACCACCCAGTACCCCACCACCCAAAACCCACCACCCAAAAACCCCACCACCCAGTACCCCACCACCCAGTACCCCGCCACCCAAAAACCCACCACCCAAAAACCCACCACCCAGTACCCCACCATCCAAAAACCCACCACCCAGTACCCCACCACCCAGTACCCCCACCACCCAGTACCCCACCATCCAAAACCCACCACCCAAAAACCCACCACCCGGTACCCCACCACCCAAAAACCCACCACCCAGTACCCCACCACCCAAAAACCCACCACCCAGTACCCCACCACCCAATAAACCCACCACCCAGTACCCCACCACCCAAAAACCCACCACCCGGTACCCCACCACCCAAAAACCCACCACCCAAAAACCCACCACCCAGTTACCCACCACCCAAAAACCCACCACCCGGTACCCCACCACCCAAAAACCCACCACCCGGTACCCCACCACCCAAAAACCCACCACCCAGTACCCCACCACCCAAAAACCCACCACCCGGTACCCCACCACCCAAAAACCCACCACCCAAAAACCCACCACCCAGTACCCCACCACCCAAAACCCACCACCCGGTACCCCACCACCCAAAAACCCGCCACCCAGTACCCCACCACCCAAAACCCACCACCCGGTACCCCACCACCCAAAAACCCGCCACCCAGTACCCCGCCACCCAAAAACCCACCACCCAGTACCCCCGCCACCCAAAAACCCACCACCCAGTACCCCACCACCCAAAAACCCACCACCCAGTACCCCACCAACCAAAAACCCACCACCCAAAAACCCGCCACCCAGTACCCCACCACCCAGTACCCCACCACCCAGTACCCCCGCCACCCAAAAACCCACCACCCAGTACCCCCGCCACCCAAAAACCCACCACCCAGTACCCCGCCACCCAAAAACCCACCACCCAAAAACCCACCACCCAGTACCCCACCATCCAAAAACCCACCACCCAGTACCCCGCCACCCAAAAACCCACCACCCAGTACCCCCGCCACCCAAAAACCCACCACCCAAAAACCCACCACCCAGTACCCCACCATCCAAAACCCACCACCCAGTACCACCACCATCCAAAAACCCACCACCCAGTACCCCACCACCCAAAAACCCGCCACCCAGTACCCCGCCACCCAAAAACCCACCACCCAGTACCCCGCCACCCAAAAACCCACCACCCAAAACCCACCACCCAAAACCCACCACCCAAAAACCCACCACCCAAAAACCCACCACCCAAAAACCCACCACCCAAAAACCCGCCACCCAAAAACCCACCACCCAGTACCCCACCACCCAGTACCCCCGCCACCCAAAAACCCACCACCCAGTACCCCACCACCCAAAAACCCGCCACCCAGTACCCCGCCACCCAAAAACCCACCACCCAAAAACCCACCACCCAGTACCCCACCACCCAAAAACCCACCACCCAGTACCCCCACCACCCAAAAACCCACCACCCAGTACCCCACCACCCAAAAACCCGCCACCCAGTACCCCACCACCCAAAAACCCACCACCCGGTACCCCACCACCCAAAAACCCGCCACCCAGTACCCCACCACCCAAAACCCACCACCCAGTACCCCACCACCCAAAAACCCACCACCCAGTACCCCACCACCCAAAAACCCACCACCCAGTACCCCGCCACCCAAAAACCCACCACCCAAAACCCACCACCCAAAAACCCACCACCCAGTACCCACCACCCAAAAACCCACCACCCAAAACCCACCACCCAGTACCCCACCACCCAAAAACCCACCACCCAAAACCCACCACCCAGTACCCCACCACCCAAAAAACCCACCACCCAAAAACCCACCACCCAAAAACCCACCACCCAGTACCCCACCACCCAGTACCCCACCACCCAGTACCCCACCACCCAGTACCCCACCACCCAGTACCCCACCACCCAAAAACCCACCACCCCAACTGAAATCATCAAACCACAAACTCCACTCTCTCCCCCGCCTCACAACCGGCCCCAAAATCCTCAACCCAAAACCATGAACTCCCCCCAAAAACACCCTCCCCAAATCCCCAACCCTAAACCATTAAATCACCCCCCCCGTCCCGTCCCGTCCCCGTCCCCAAACTAACCCCCAGCTCAAACCCCCCCCCCCGCCATCTCCCCCCAACACAAACCCCTCCCCTTCCCCCAGCAAAACCCCCGGGCCCCGGGACCTCCCCGAACCACAACCATCCCGCACCCCGCGGGACCCCCCCCGCACCCCGCGGGACCCCCCCCCGCACCCCGCGGGACCCCCCCGTCCCGGTCCCGCTCCCGCTCTCCCCAACGCCCCCCACACCCCGCTCCGGCTCCCCCTCCCCCGGGCCTCACTCACATCCTGGGCAGGCCCCGCTGGGCCGGGCGGGCCTCGGGCCTCGAGCCGCGGCTGCTGCTGCTCCTGCGCCCGGCGCCGCTCCTCCAGCTCCGGCTCCGCGCGCCGCCGACAGCCGCCCGGCGCGGGCACCAGCCCGGCGCGGCCTCGACGCACCGCGCGCTTCGTGCGTGCGCGTCCACGACGCCGCCAACCCTCAACCGCGCGCAGCCCAACACGGACCAACCAATCAGAGGGTCAGTGCTGAGGGAGTGCCGCACTGTCAGAGGGTCAGTGCTGAGGGAGTGCCGCACTGTCAGAGGGTCAGTGCTGAGGGAGTGCCACACTGTCAGAGGGTCAGTGCTGAGGGAGTGCCGCACCGTCAGAGGGTCAGTGCTGAGGGAGTGCCGCACTGTCAGAGGGTCAGTGCTGAGGGAGTGCCGCACTGTCAGAGGGTCAGTGCTGAGGGAGTGCCGCACTGTCAGAGGGTCAGTGCTGAGGGAGTGCCGCACTGTCAGAGGGTCAGTGCTGAGGGAGTGCCGCACTGTCAGAGGGTAGGTGCTGAGGGAGTGCCGCACTGTCAGAGGGTCAGTGCTGAGGGAGTGCCGCACCGTCAGAGGGTCAGTGCTGAGGGAGTGCTGCACTGTCAGAGGGTCAGTGCTGAGGGAGTGCCGCGCTGTCAGAGGGTCAGTGCTGAGGGAGTGCCGCACTGTCAGAGGGTCAGTGCTGAGGGAGTGCCGCACTGTCAGAGGGTCAGTGCTGAGGGAGTGCCGCACTGTCAGAGGGTAGGTGCTGAGGGAGTGCCGCACCGTCAGAGGGTCAGTGCTGAGGGAGTGCTGCACTGTCAGAGGGTCAGTGCTGAGGGAGTGCCGCACTGTCAGAGGGTAGGTGCTGAGGGAGTGCCGCACCGTCAGAGGGTCAGTGCTGAGGGAGTGCTGCACTGTCAGAGGGTCAGTGCTGAGGGAGTGCCGCACTGTCAGAGGGTCAGTGCTGAGGGAGTGCCGCACTGTCAGAGGGTCAGTGCTGAGCCGCACTGTCAGAGGGTCAGTGCTGAGGGAGTGCCGCACTGTCAGAGGGTCAGTGCTGAGGGAGTGCCGCACTGTCAGAGGGTCAGTGCTGAGGGAGTGCCGCACCGTCAGAGGGTCAGTGCTGAGGGAGTGCCGCACTGTCAGAGGGTCAGTGCTGAGGGAGTGCCGCACTGTCAGAGGGTCAGTGCTGAGGGAGTGCCACACTGTCAGAGGGTCAGTGCTGAGGGAGTGCCGCACCGTCAGAGGGTCAGTGCTGAGGGAGTGCCGCACTGTCAGAGGGTCAGTGCTGAGGGAGTGCCGCACTGTCAGAGGGTCAGTGCTGAGGGAGTGCCGCACTGTCAGAGGGTCAGTGCTGAGGGAGTGCTGCACTGTCAGAGGGTAGGTGCTGAGGGAGTGCCGCACCGTCAGAGGGTCAGTGCTGAGGGAGTGCCGCACTGTCAGAGGGTCAGTGCTGAGGGAGTGCCGCACTGTCAGAGGGTCAGTGCTGAGGGAGTGCTGCACCGTCAGAGGGTAGGTGCTGAGGGAGTGCCGCACCGTCAGAGGGTCAGTGCTGAGGGAGTGCCGCACTGTCAGAGGGTCAGTACTGAGGGAGTGCCGCACTGTCAGAGGGTCAGTGCTGAGGGAGTGCCGCACTGTCAGACGGTCAGTGCTGAGGGAGTGCCGCACTGTCAGAGGGTCAGTGCTGAGGGAGTGCCGCACTGTCAGAGGGTCAGTGCTGAGGGAGTGCCGCACTGTCAGACGGTCAGTGCTGAGGGAGTGCCGCACTGTCAGAGGGTCAGTACTGAGGGAGTGTCGCACTGTCAGAGGGTCAGTGCTGAGGGAGTGCCGCACTGTCAGAGGGTCAGTGCTGAGGGAGTGCCGCACTGTCAGAGGGTCAGTGCTGAGGGAGTGCCGCACTGTCAGAGGGTCAGTGCTGAGGGAGTGCCGCACTGTCAGACGGTCAGTGCTGAGGGAGTGCCGCACTGTCAGAGGGTCAGTGCTGAGGGAGTGCCGCACTGTCAGAGGGTCAGTGCTGAGGGAGTGCCGCACTGTCAGAGGGTCAGTGCTGAGGGAGTGCCGCGCTGTCAGAGGGTCAGTGCTGAGGGAGTGCCGCGCTGTCAGAGGGTCAGTGCTGAGGGAGTGCCGCGCTGTCAGAGGGTCAGTGCTGAGGGAGTGCCGCGCTGTCAGAGGGTCAGTGCTGAGGGAGTGCCGCGCTGTCAGAGGGTCAGTGCTGAGGGAGTGCCGCGCTGTCAGAGGGTCAGTGCTGAGGGAGTGCCGCGCTGTCAGAGGGTCAGTGCTGAGGGAGTGCCGCGCTGTCAGAGGGTCAGTGCTGAGAGAGTGCCGCGCTGTCAGAGGGTCAGTGCTGAGGGAGTGCCGCACTGTCAGAGGGTCAGTGCTGAGGGAGTGCCGCACTGTCAGAGGGTCAGTGCTGAGGGAGTGCCGCACTGTCAGAGGGTCAGTGCTGAGGGAGTGCCGCACTGTCAGAGGGTCAGTGCTGAGGGAGTGCCGCACTGTCAGAGGGTCAGTGCTGAGGGAGTGCCGCACTGTCAGAGGGTCAGTACTGAGGGAGTGCCACACTGTCAGAGGGTCATTGCTGAGTGGGTGCATCACTGTCAGAGGGTCAGTGCTGAGGGAGTGCTGCACTGTCAGAGGGTAGGTGCTGAGGGAGTGCCGCACTGTCAGAGGGTCAGTGCTGAGGGAGTGCCGCACTGTCAGAGGGTCATTGCTGAGGGATTGCCGCACTGTCAGAGGGTCAGTGCTGAGGGAGCGCCGCACTGTCAGAGGGTCAGTGCTGAGGGAGCGCCGCACTGTCAGAGGGTCAGTACTGAGGGAGTGCCGCACTGTCAGAGGGTCAGTGCTGAGGGAGTGCCGCACTGTCAGAGGGTCAGTACTGAGGGAGTGCCACACTGTCAGAGGGTCATTGCTGAGTGGGTGCATCACTGTCAGAGGGTCAGTGCTGAGGGAATGCTGCACTGTCAGAGGGTAGGTGCTGAGGGAGTGCCGCACTGTCAGAGGGTCAGTGCTGAGGGATTGCCGCACTGTCAGAGGGTCAGTGCTGAGGGAGCGCCACACTGTCAGAGGGTCAGTGCTGAGGGAGCGCCGCACTGTCAGAGGGTCAGTGCTGAGGGAGCGCCGCACTGTCAGAGGGTCAGTACTGAGGGAGTGCCGCACTGTCGGAGGGTCAGTGCTGAGGGAGTGCCGCACTGTCAGAGGGTCAGTGCTGAGGGAGTGCCGCACTGTCAGAGGGTCAGTGCTGAGGGGGTGCATCACTGTCAGAGGGTCAGTGCTGAGGGAGTGCTGCACTGTCAGAGGGTAGGTGCTGAGGGAGTGCCGCACTGTCAGAGGGTCAGTGCTGAGGGAGTGCCGCACTGTCAGAGGGTAGGTGCTGAGGGAGTGCCGCACTGTCAGAGGGTCAGTACTGAGGGAGTGCTGCACTGTCAGAGGGTAGGTGCTGAGGGAGTGCCGCACTGTCAGAGGGTCAGTGCTGAGGGGGTGCATCACTGTCAGAGGGTCAGTGCTGAGGGAGTGCTGCACTGTCAGAGGGTAGGTGCTGAGGGAGTGCCGCACTGTCAGAGGGTCAGTGCTGAGGGAGTGTCGCACTGTCAGAGGGTAGGTGCTGAGGGAGTGCCGCACTGTCAGAGGGTCAGTACTGAGGGAGTGCTGCACTGTCAGAGGGTAGGTGCTGAGGGAGTGCCGCACTGTCAGAGGGTCAGTGCTGAGGGGGTGCATCACTGTCAGAGGGTCAGTGCTGAGGGAGTGCCGCACTGTCAGAGGGTAGGTGCTGAGGGAGTGCCGCACTGTCAGAGGGTCAGTGCTGAGGGAGTGCCGCACTGTCAGAGGGTAGGTGCTGAGGGAGTGCCGCACTGTCAGAGGGTCAGTGCTGAGTGGGTGCATCACTGTCAGAGGGTCAGTGCTGAGGGATTGCTGCACTGTCAGAGGGTCAGTGCTGAGGGAGTGCCGCACTGTCAGAGGGTAGGTGCTGAGGGAGTGCCGCACTGTCAGAGGGTCAGTGCTGAGTGGGTGCATCACTGTCAGAGGGTCAGTGCTGAGGGAGTGCCGCACTGTCAGAGGGTCAGTACTGAGGGAGTGCCGCACTGTCAGAGGGTCAGTGCTGAGGGAGTGCCGCACTGTCAGAGGGTCAGTGCTGAGGGAGTGCCGCACTGTCAGAGGGTCAGTGCTGAGAGAGTGCCGCACTGTCAGAGGGTCAGTGCTGAGGGAGTGCCGCACTGTCAGAGGGTCAGTGCTGAGGGAGTGCCACACTGTCAGAGGGTCAGTGCTGAGGGAGTGCCGCACTGTCAGAGGGTCAGTGCTGAGGGAGTGCCGCACTGTCAGAGGGTCAGTGCTGAGGGAGTGCCGCACTGTCAGAGGGTCAGTGCTGAGGGAGTGCCGCACTGTCAGAGGGTCAGTGCTGAGGGAGTGCCACACTGTCAGAGGGTCAGTACTGAGGGAGTGCCACACTGTCAGAGGGTCATTGCTGAGTGGGTGCATCACTGTCAGACGGTCAGTGCTGAGGGAGTGCTGCACTGTCAGAGGGTAGGTGCTGAGGGAGTGCCGCACTGTCAGAGGGTCAGTGCTGAGGGAGTGCCGCACTGTCAGAGGGTCATTGCTGAGGGATTGCCGCACTGTCAGAGGGTCAGTGCTGAGGGAGCGCCGCACTGTCAGAGGGTCAGTGCTGAGGGAGCGCCGCACTGTCAGAGGGTCAGTACTGAGGGAGTGCCGCACTGTCAGAGGGTCAGTGCTGAGGGAGTGCCGCACTGTCAGAGGGTCAGTACTGAGGGAGTGCCACACTGTCAGAGGGTCATTGCTGAGTGGGTGCATCACTGTCAGAGGGTCAGTGCTGAGTGAGTGCTGCACTGTCAGAGGGTAGGTGCTGAGGGAGTGCCGCACTGTCAGAGGGTCAGTGCTGAGGGATTGCCGCACTGTCAGAGGGTCAGTGCTGAGGGAGCGCCGCACTGTCAGAGGGTCAGTGCTGAGGGAGCGCCGCACTGTCAGAGGGTCAGTGCTGAGGGAGCGCCGCACTGTCAGAGGGTCAGTACTGAGGGAGTGCCGCACTGTCGGAGGGTCAGTGCTGAGGGAGTGCCGCACTGTCAGAGGGTCAGTGCTGAGGGAGTGCCGCACTGTCAGAGGGTCAGTGCTGAGGGAGTGCCGCACTGTCAGAGGGTCAGTGCTGAGGGAGCGCCGCACTGTCAGAGGGTCAGTGCTGAGGGAGTGCCACACTGTCAGAGGGTCAGTGCTGAGGGAGTGCCGCACTGTCAGAGGGTCAGTGCTGAGGGAGTGCTGCACTGTCAGAGGGTAGGTGCTGAGGGAGTGCCGCACTGTCAGAGGGTCAGTGCTGAGGGGGTGCATCACTGTCAGAGGGTCAGTGCTGAGGGAGTGCTGCACTGTCAGAGGGTAGGTGCTGAGGGAGTGCCGCACTGTCAGAGGGTCAGTGCTGAGGGAGTGCCGCACTGTCAGAGGGTAGGTGCTGAGGGAGTGCCGCACTGTCAGAGGGTCAGTACTGAGGGAGTGCTGCACTGTCAGAGGGTAGGTGCTGAGGGAGTGCCGCACTGTCAGAGGGTCAGTGCTGAGGGGGTGCATCACTGTCAGAGGGTCAGTGCTGAGGGAGTGCTGCACTGTCAGAGGGTAGGTGCTGAGGGAGTGCCGCACTGTCAGAGGGTCAGTGCTGAGGGAGTGCCGCACTGTCAGAGGGTAGGTGCTGAGGGAGTGCCGCACTGTCAGAGGGTCAGTACTGAGGGAGTGCTGCACTGTCAGAGGGTAGGTGCTGAGGGAGTGCCGCACTGTCAGAGGGTCAGTGCTGAGGGGGTGCATCACTGTCAGAGGGTCAGTGCTGAGGGAGTGCCGCACTGTCAGAGGGTAGGTGCTGAGGGAGTGCCGCACTGTCAGAGGGTCAGTGCTGAGGGAGTGCCGCACTGTCAGAGGGTAGGTGCTGAGGGAGTGCCGCACTGTCAGAGGGTCAGTGCTGAGTGGGTGCATCACTGTCAGAGGGTCAGTGCTGAGGGAGTGCTGCACTGTCAGAGGGTCAGTGCTGAGGGAGTGCCGCACTGTCAGAGGGTAGGTGCTGAGGGAGTGCCGCACTGTCAGAGGGTCAGTGCTGAGTGGGTGCATCACTGTCAGAGGGTCAGTGCTGAGGGAGTGCCGCACTGTCAGAGGGTCAGTGCTGAGGGAGTGCTGCACTGTCAGAGGGTCAGTGCTGAGGGAGTGCCGCACTGTCAGAGGGTCAGTGCTGAGGGAGTGCCGCACTGTCAGAGGGTCAGTGCTGAGCGAGTGCCGCACTGTCAGAGGGTCAGTGCTGAGGGAGTGCCGCACTGTCAGAGGGTCAGTGCTGAGGGAGTGCCGCACTGTCAGAGGGTCAGTGCTGAGGGAGTGCCGCATTGTCAGAGGGTCAGTGCTGAGGGAGTGCCGCACTGTCAGAGGGTCAGTGCTGAGGGAGTGCCGCACTGTCAGAGGGTCAGTGCTGAGGGAGTGCCGCACTGTCAGAGGGTCAGTGCTGAGGGAGTGCCGCACTGTCAGAGGGTAGGTGCTGAGGGAGTGCCGCACTGTCAGAGGGTCAGTGCTGAGGGGGTGCATCACTGTCAGAGGGTCAGTGCTGAGGGAGTGCTGCACTGTCAGAGGGTAGGTGCTGAGGGAGTGCCGCACTGTCAGAGGGTCAGTGCTGAGGGAGTGCCGCACTGTCAGAGGGTAGGTGCTGAGGGAGTGCCGCACTGTCAGAGGGTCAGTACTGAGGGATTGCTGCACTGTCAGAGGGTAGGTGCTGAGGGAGTGCCGCACTGTCAGAGGGTCAGTGCTGAGGGGGTGCATCACTGTCAGAGGGTCAGTGCTGAGGGAGTGCTGCACTGTCAGAGGGTAGGTGCTGAGGGAGTGCCGCACTGTCAGAGGGTCAGTGCTGAGGTAGTGCCGCACTGTCAGAGGGTAGGTGCTGAGGGAGTGCCGCACTGTCAGAGGGTCAGTACTGAGGGAGTGCCGCACTGTCAGAGGGTCAGTGCTGAGGGAGTGCCGCACTGTCAGAGGGTCAGTACTTAGGGAGTGCCGCACTGTCAGAGGGTCAGTGCTGAGGGAGTGCCACACTGTCAGAGGGTCAGTGCTGAGGGAGTGCCGCACTGTCAGACGGTCAGTACTGAGGGAGTGCCGCACTGTCAGAGGGTCAGTGCTGAGGGAGTAACGCACTGTCAGAGGGTCTGTGCTGAGGGAGTGCCGCACTGTCAGAGGGTCAGTACTGAGGGAGTGCCGCACTGTCAGAGGGTCAGTGCTGAGGGAGTGCCACACTGTCAGAGGGTCAGTATTGAGGGAGTGCCGCACTGTCAGAGGGTCAGTGCTGAGGGAGTGCCGCACTGTCAGAGGGTCAGTGCTGAGTGAGTGCCGCACTGTCAGAGGGTCAGTGCTGAGGGAGTGACGCACTGTCAGAGGGTCAGTGCTGAGGGAGTGCCGCACTGTCAGAGGGTCAGTGCTGAGGGAGCGCCGCACTGTCAGAGGGTCAGTGCTGAGGGAGCGCCGCACTGTCAGAGGGTCAGTGCTGAGGGAGTGCCGCACTGTCAGAGGGTCAGTGCTGAGGGAGTGCCGCACTGTCAGAGGGTCAGTGCTGAGGGAGTGCCGCACTGTCAGAGGGTCAGTGCTGAGGGAGTGCCGCACTGTCAGAGGGTCAGTGCTGAGGGAGTGCCTCACTGTCAGAGGGTCAGTGCTGAGGGAGTGCCGCACTGTCAGAGGGTCAGTGCTGAGGGAGTGCCGCACTGTCAGAGGGTCAGTGCTGAGGGAGTGCCTCACTGTCAGAGGGTCAGTGCTGAGGGAGTGCCGCACTGTCAGAGGGTCAGTACTGAGGGAGTGCCGCACTGTCAGAGGGTCAGTGCTGAGTGAGTGCCACACTGTCAGAGGGTCAGTGCTGAGGGAGTGACGCACTGTCAGAGGGTCAGTGCTGAGGGAGTGCCGCACTGTCAGAGGGTCAGTGCTGAGGGAGTGCCGCACTGTCAGAGGGTCAGTACTGAGGGAGTGCCGCACTGTCAGAGGGTCAGTGATGAGGGAGTGCCACACTGTCAGAGGGTCAGTACTGAGGGAGTGCCGCACTGTCAGAGGGTCAGTGCTGAGGGAGTGCCGCACTGTCAGAGGGTCAGTACTGAGGGAGTGCCGCACTGTCAGAGGGTCAGTGCTGAGGGAGTGCCACACTGTCAGAAGTTCAGTGCTGAGGGAGTGCCGCACTGTCAGTGGGTCAGTACTGAGGGAGTGCCACACTGTCAGAGGGTCAGTGCTGAGTGAGTGCCGCACTGTCAGAGGGTCAGTGCTGAGGGAGTGACGCACTGTCAGAGGGTCAGTGCTGAGGGAGTGCCGCACTGTCAGAGGGTCAGTGCTGAGGGAGTGCCGCACTGTCAGAGGGTCAGTGCTGAGGGAGTGCCGCACTGTCAGAGGGTCAGTACTGAGGGAGTGCCGCACTGTCAGAGGGTCAGTGCTGAGGGAGTGCCGCACTGTCAGAGGGTCAGTGCTGAGGGAGTGCCGCACTGTCAGAGGGTCAGTACTGAGGGAGTGCCGCACTGTCAGAGGGTCAGTGCTGAGTGAGTGCCGCACTGTCAGAGGGTCAGTGCTGAGGGAGCGACGCACTGTCAGACGGTCAGTGCTGAGGGAGCGCCGCACTGTCAGAGGGTCAGTGCTGAGGGAGCGCCGCACTGTCAGAGGGTCAGTGCTGAGGGAGCGCCGCACTGTCAGAGGGTCAGTGCTGAGGGAGTGCTGCACTGTCAGAGGGTAGGTGCTGAGGGAGTGCCGCACTGTCAGAGGGTCAGTGCTGAGGGGGTGCATCACTGTCAGAGGGTCAGTGCTGAGGGAGTGCTGCACTGTCAGAGGGTAGGTGCTGAGGGAGTGCCGCACTGTCAGAGGGTCAGTGCTGAGGGAGTGCCGCACTGTCAGAGGGTAGGTGCTGAGGGAGTGCCGCACTGTCAGAGGGTCAGTACTGAGGGATTGCTGCACTGTCAGAGGGTAGGTGCTGAGGGAGTGCCGCACTGTCAGAGGGTCAGTGCTGAGGGGGTGCATCACTGTCAGAGGGTCAGTGCTGAGGGAGTGCTGCACTGTCAGAGGGTAGGTGCTGAGGGAGTGCCGCACTGTCAGAGGGTCAGTGCTGAGGTAGTGCCGCACTGTCAGAGGGTAGGTGCTGAGGGAGTGCCGCACTGTCAGAGGGTCAGTACTGAGGGAGTGCCGCACTGTCAGAGGGTCAGTGCTGAGGGAGTGCCGCACTGTCAGAGGGTCAGTACTTAGGGAGTGCCGCACTGTCAGAGGGTCAGTGCTGAGGGAGTGCCACACTGTCAGAGGGTCAGTGCTGAGGGAGTGCCGCACTGTCAGACGGTCAGTACTGAGGGAGTGCCGCACTGTCAGAGGGTCAGTGCTGAGGGAGTGACGCACTGTCAGAGGGTCTGTGCTGAGGGAGTGCCGCACTGTCAGAGGGTCAGTACTGAGGGAGTGCCGCACTGTCAGAGGGTCAGTGCTGAGGGAGTGCCGCACTGTCAGAGGGTCAGTGCTGAGGGAGTGCCGCACTGTCAGAGGGTCAGTGCTGAGGGAGTGACGCACTGTCAGAGGGTCAGTGCTGAGGGAGTGCCGCACTGTCAGAGGGTCAGTGCTGAGGGAGTGCCGCACTGTCAGAGGGTCAGTACTGAGGGAGTGCCGCACTGTCAGAGGGTCAGTGATGAGGGAGTGCCACACTGTCAGAGGGTCAGTACTGAGGGAGTGCCGCACTGTCAGAGGGTCAGTGCTGAGGGAGTGCCGCACTGTCAGAGGGTCAGTACTGAGGGAGTGCCGCACTGTCAGAGGGTCAGTGCTGAGGGAGTGCCACACTGTCAGAAGTTCAGTGCTGAGGGAGTGCCGCACTGTCAGTGGGTCAGTACTGAGGGAGTGCCACACTGTCAGAGGGTCAGTGCTGAGTGAGTGCCGCACTGTCAGAGGGTCAGTGCTGAGGGAGTGACGCACTGTCAGAGGGTCAGTGCTGAGGGAGTGCCGCACTGTCAGAGGGTCAGTGCTGAGGGAGTGCCGCACTGTCAGAGGGTCAGTGCTGAGGGAGTGCCGCACTGTCAGAGGGTCAGTACTGAGGGAGTGCCGCACTGTCAGAGGGTCAGTGCTGAGGGAGTGCCGCACTGTCAGAGGGTCAGTGCTGAGGGAGTGCCGCACTGTCAGAGGGTCAGTACTGAGGGAGTGCCGCACTGTCAGAGGGTCAGTGCTGAGTGAGTGCCGCACTGTCAGAGGGTCAGTGCTGAGGGAGCGACGCACTGTCAGAGGGTCAGTGCTGAGGGAGCGCCGCACTGTCAGAGGGTCAGTGCTGAGGGAGCGCCGCACTGTCAGAGGGTCAGTGCTGAGGGAGCGCCGCACTGTCAGAGGGTCAGTGCTGAGGGAGCGCCGCACTGTCAGAGGGTCAGTGCCGAGGGAGCGCCGCACTGTCAGAGTGTCAGTGCTGAGGGAGCGCCGCACTGTCAGAGGGTCAGTGCTGAGGGAGCGCCGCACTGTCAGAGGGTCAGTGCTGAGGGAGCGCCGCACTGTCAGAGGGTCAGTGCTGAGGGAGCGCCGCACTGTCAGAGGGTCAGTGCTGAGGGAGTGCCGCACTGTCAGAGGGTCAGTACTGAGGGAGTGCCGCACTGTCAGAGGGTCAGTGCTGAGGGAGTGCCGCACTGTCAGAGGGTCAGTGCTGAGGGAGTGCCGCACTGTCAGAGGGTCAGTGCTGAGGGAGTGCCGCACTGTCAGAGGGTCAGTGCTGAGGGAGTGCCGCACTGTCAGAGGGTCAGTGCTGAGGGAGTGCCGCACTGTCAGAGGGTCAGTGCTGAGGGAGTGCCGCACTGTCAGAGGGTCAGTGCTGAGGGAGTGCCGCACTGTCAGAGGGTCAGTGCTGAGGGAGTGCCGCACTGTCAGAGGGTCAGTGCTGAGGGAGTGCCGCACTGTCAGAGGGTCAGTGCTGAGGGAGTGCCGCACTGTCAGAGGGTCAGTGCTGAGGGAGTGCCGCACTGTCAGAGGGTCAGTGCTGATGGAGTGCCGCACTGTCAGAGGGTCAGTGCTGAGGGAGTGCCGCACTGTCAGAGGGTCACCCAGCTGCCTCTTAACTATTGCTAATGTGCCTGCTTCCACCACCACCTCTATCTTCCATAGAAGATTCTTTACTGAACATGCTTTGATGTTAAAGACAGCAGTAGAAGTTGCGGTGTTGATGGAACTTGCTGCTGAAGTGGCCTTAGAATTTGGTGCAGGAATGAAGATCCGCAGATTGGAACTGCCCATAGGAAGTCAAAACGGCGACAAGCATGTCACAGATATGCCAAAATGGGCCATTCGGTGAGTGAATGCTGGAGCAAGGAGAGTCAATGCAAGAATTATGACAAACCATTGTAAGAGCTTGTTGGGTTAGACCAGCTTCCGTTGAGAAGAATATCCATAAGAAGAATCTATGTACCCTCAAGAAGAACAAGTTGCATTCTACAAAAAGAATTTACAACATGTTAGAAAAGAATTATGACTGTCATAGAGGTTTCCAGCATGGAAACAGTTCCTTCAGCCCAGTTTGTTCATGCTGCCCCTTTTTATTGAAGCCCTAAGCTAGTCCCAATTGCCCGCATTTGGCCCATATCCCTCTATACCCATCTTACCCGTGTAACTGTCTAAACGTTTTTTAAAAGATAAAATTGTACCCGCCTCTACTACTACCTCTGGCAGCTTGTTCCAGACACTCACCACCCTCTGTGTGAAAAAAGTGCCCCTCTGGACATTTTTGTATCTCTTACTTAAACCAATGCCCTCTAGTTTTAGACTCCCCTCCTTTTGAGAAAAGATACTGACTACCTCGCTGATCTATACCACTCATTATTTTATTGACCTCAATATGTTCACCCTTCAGCCTCCTACACTCCAGAGAAAAAAGTCCCAGTCTATCCACTCTCTCCATAAAAGAAGAGCATGTCCAGAAATATGATGAAGAGCTCCAACTGAATGTCTTACCCACACAGGCTGAATGACATAGATTCTGGGTGATTCTGAAGTGGACAATCTATTAGGATGGATGTTAATAGTTGTGCTGCTTTATCTTTGATTTCTGAGGCTACACACCAAGAAAAGATGAAGCATTTCTATTAAAACCAAATGATGTGGTTGGGTGCAGAGTGATTTGGACCAGCTAGATGGAAGAGATCATGTTGTTAAAAGATGACATCATTGTCAAGATGGAGTTGCCTCTCCATGTGGTCCATGGTAATTTTGCAGCTCCATCTGGGGGATCATGGTTGCTCAAAGCTTAAATGGAGTGCTGTCAACTGCTTGCCTGATGTGAAGTGACACTTTGCTGAAGATCAATGTCAATGCAATTCATCCCAAGGTTGATAAAGAACCTGTAATGACTTATGAATACTGGTGTGTTAGACTGGTTACAGTGTGTGACTGGGCTACCCCCTTAAATCTGTCGTGAAAGCAGATGGTTCAATTTGTATTTGTAGTGATTTTAAAAACTAAGAATATACCCAGAAAACTAATCTGCAAGTTGGGCGGTAATGAAGGCGAATGGAATTTTGGCATTTATTGCTGAAGAACTAGAACCTAAAAATAGTGATTTGTTGCTGCGAGTGTACAAAGATTCGTGAAACCTCACTTAGAATATTGTGTACAGTTTCAGTCTTCTTACTTGAAGAGGGATCATTGATTCCAGAGATGAGTGGTTTGTCTTACAAAAAGGGATTAAGAAATAAGAAACAGGAGCAGGAGTAGGCCATCTGGCCCCTCGAGCCTGCCCCGCCATTCAATAAGATCATGGCTGATCTGTCGTGACTCAGCTCCACCTTCCCGCCCTCTCCCCATAACCCTTAATCCCTTCTCTTATCAAAAACCCATCAACCCGTTTCTTAAAAATATTTAGCGAGGCAGCCTCCACCACTTCAATGGGCAGAGAATTCCAGAGATTCACCACCCTTTGAGTGAAGAAGTTCCTCCTCAACTCTGTTCTAAACCGCCCCCCCTTTATCTTGAGGCTGTGCCCCCTAGTCCTACTGTCTTTTTTGAGCGGGAACAGTCTCTCCACCTCTATCCTATCCATCCCATTCATCATCTTATACGTCTCAATGAGATCTCCCCTCATTCTTCTAAACTCTAACGAGTACAAGCCTAGTTTATTCAGCCTCTCCTCATAGCTCAATCCCCTCAACTCCGGTATCAGCCGAGTAAACCTCCTCTGCACTCCCTCCAGGGCCAAAATATCCTTGCGCAGGTGCGGCGCCCAAAACTGCACACAGTACTCCAGCTGCGGCCTCACCAATGCCCTATACAGCTGCAGCAAGAACTCCCTACTTTTATATTCAATCCCCCTCGCTATGAAGGCCAGCATCCCATTCGCCTTCCTGACCACCTGCTGCACCTGCAAGCTGGGTTTTTGCGACTCATGCACAAGGACCCCGAGGTCCCTCTGCACCGTCGCCTGCTGCAGTTTTTCGCCCCGTAAGTAATAGTCCTTCCTACCATTCCTCCTACCAAAGTGGAGGTCTATAGCTCCAAGTTCTTATGGTTCAGTATTGTGTGCTGTTCAATATCCTTTGAACATAAGAACATAAGAAATAGGAGCAGGCCATCTAGCCCTTCGAGCCTGCCCCGCCATTCAATAAGATCATGGCTGATCTGTCGTGACTCAGCTCCACCTTCCCGCCCTCTCCCCATAACCCTTAATCCCTTCTCTTATCAAAAACCCATCAACCCGCGTCTTAAAAATATTTAGCGAGGTAGCCTCCACCACTTCAAAGGGCAAAGAATTCCAGAGATTCACCACCCTTTGAGTGAAGAAGTTCCTCCTCAACTCCGTTCTAAACCGCCTCCCCTTTATCTTGAGGCTGTGCCCCCTAGTCCAACTGTCTTTTTTGAGCGGGAAGAGTCTCTCCACCTCTATCCTATCCATCCCATTCATCATCTTATACGTCTCAATGAGATCTCCCCTCATTCTTCTAAACTCTAATGAGTACAAGCCTAGTTTATTCAGCCTCTCCTCATAGCTCAATCCCCTCAACTCCGGTATCAGCCTAGTAAACCTCCTCTGCTCTCCCTCCAAGGCCAAAATATCCTTGCGCAGGTGCGGCGCCCAAAACTGCACACAGTACTCCAGCTGCGGCCTCACCAATGCCCTATACAGCTGCAGCAAGACCTCCCTACTTTTATATTCAATCCCCCTCGCTATGAAGGCCAGCATCCCATTCGCCTTCCTGACCACCTGCTGCACCTGCAAGCTGGGTTTTTGCGACTCATGCACAAGGACCCCGAGGTCCCTCTGCACTGTCGCCTGCTGCAGTTTTTCGCCACGTCAGTAATAATCCTTCCTACCAAAGTGGACCACCTCGCACTTGCCAACATTAAATTCCATTTGCCATTTCCTGGCCCATTCACCCAGCCTAGCGAGATCCTTCTGTAGACTCTCCACACCCTCCGCGCAATTTGCCGTTCCACCAATCTTGGTGTCATCAGCTATGAGGCTGGGCTAGCACTTAATATAAAAAAGGATATTTTATATATAAATATATAAAAAGGAAGAGGCTGGCTAGAGTGAACGTTGGACCCTTAGAGGATGAGAAGGGGGACTTAGATTGACAATGTCAATCCTGTGTATGAATAAGAAATGCCCAACCATTGTCCCCTTTATAAGAACATAAGAAATAGGAGCAGGAGTAGGCCATCTAGCCCTTCGAGCCTGCCCCACCATTCAATAAGATCATGGCTGATCTGTCGCTGCTCAGCTCCACCTTCCCGCCCTCTCCCCATAACCCTTAATCCCCTCTCTTATCAAAAACCCATCAACCCGTTTCTTAAAAATATTTAGCGAGGCAGCCTCCACCACCTCAACAGGCAGAGAATTCCAGAGATTCACCACCCTTTGAGTGAAGAAGTTCCTCCTCAACTCTGTTCTAAACCGCCTCCCCTTTATCTTGAGGCTGTGCCCCCTAGTCCTACTGTCTTTTTAAAATGCCAGGGCAACGATTACACACAGATTTTGCTGGTGTGTTTGAGGTTTACATGTTCTTATCAGAATTGATGCACGTTCAAAGTGGCCAGAAGTTATGAGATCTGTCGAACAACCCATTGAAATACTTGAAGAAGTTTTTGCAACATTTGGTAAACTGGAACAGATTGTTAGCGATAGTGGTTTACTTCACATACATTTAAAGATTATCTCGAAGTAAATAGAACCATAGAGATTTACAGCATGGAAACAGGTCCTTTGGTTCAACTCATCCATGACGACCAGGTTTCCTATACTGACCTAGTCTCATTTGTCTATGTTTAGCCCATATCCCTCTAATCCTTGCCCATCCATATACCTGTCCAAATGTCTTTTAAAAGTGATAATTATATCTGCCTCGATCACTCCCCTGTCAACACATCCCATACATGCACCACTGTTTGCATCAAAAAGTTGCCCCTCAGGTCCCTTTTAAATTTTTTCCCTCTCACCTTAAATCTATGTCCTCTTCTTCTGGACTCCCCTATCCAGGGTAAAAAGACCTTACCTATGACCCTCATGATTTTATAAACCTCTATAAGGTAACTTTCATTCTCCTATGCTCCAAGGAAAGAGATCCCAGCCTATCCAGCCTCTCCTGGGATCAGTGCTGGGATCTCTGTTGTTTGAAGTATACATAAATGATCTGGAGGAAAACGTGGGGGATCTGATTAGTAAGTTGTGGATGACACGAAGATTGGTGGAGATGCTGATAGTGTTGAGGATTGTCAAAGAATATAACAGGATATAGATTGATTGGAGACTTGGGCACAGAAATGGCAGATGGAGTTTAATCCGTCCAAAGATGTGCGGGTTAGGTTCATTGGCTATGCTAAAATTGCCCCTTAGTGTCCTGGGATGTGTAGGTTAGAGGGATTAGCAGGTAAATGTGTAGGGATATGGGGATAGGGTCTGGGTGGGATTGTGTTTGGTGCAGACTCGATGGGCCGAAGGGCCTGTTTCTGCACTGTAGGGTTCTAAATGCGAGGTGATGCACTTTGGAGGATCAAATTTAGCTATGAATTATACTGTAAATGACAGAACCCTTCGGAACATTAACATACAGAGGGATCTGGGCGTGCAGGTCCACAGTTCCCTAAAAGTGGGAACACAGATGGCCAAGGCAAACGGCATGCTTACCTTCATGGGCTGGGGCACTGAGTACAGGAATTGGGAAATCATGTTGCAGCTGTATAAAATATTAGTTAGGCTGCGTTTGGAGTATTGTGTGCAGTTCAGGTCACCACACTACCAGAAGGACATGGAAGCTTTGGAGAGAGTGCAAAGAAGGTTCACCAGGATGTTGCCTGGTCTTGAGGGTGTTGGCTACGAGGAGAGGTTGGATAAACTAGGATTGTTTTCATTGGAAAAACAGAGGCTGAGGGGAGACTTGATAGAGATCTACAAAATTATGAGAGGCGTGGACAGGGTGGATAGTCAGAGGCTTTTTCCAACGTTGCAAGTGTCAATTACACGGGGGTACAGGTTCAAGGTGAGAGTGGGAAAGTTCAAGGATAATGTACAGGAACGTTTTTCATGCAGAGTGGTGGGTGCCTGGGACGCGCTGCCAGAGGAGGTGGTGGAAGCAGGCACATTAGCAACATTTAAGAGGCATCTGGATGGGTACAGGGATAGGGATGGGATGAAGGATACAGACCAAGTAAGGCAGAGGGTTTGTTGTTAGTTTAGTTCGGGCATCATAATTGGTACAGGCTTGGAGGGCCAAAGGGTGTGTTCTTTGTTCTCCATACAACCTTCCAGGCATGGTGACATCCTTTCACAGTAACTTCATTGCAATGTTAATGTAAGCCTACTTGTGACACTAATTTAAAAAAAATTGTGCCCTTTCCAGTTTAATAACATCCTCCCTATAGTAGTGACCAGAATTGTATGCAATAATCCAAATATGGCCTTACCAATGTCTTGTACAATTGCAACATAATGTCCCAACTCCGGTACTCAATGCTGTCACTGATGAAGGGAAGTGTTCCAAACACCTGCTTCACCAACATATTTACTTGTGATGCCGCATTCAAGGAATTATGTACATGCACCCTAAATCTCTGTTTGACAACACTCCCCAAGGCCCTACCATTAACTGTGTAAGTCCTGCCCTATTTTGTCTTACCAAAATGTAAACCTCATATTTATCAGAATTAAACTCCATCTGCCGTTCCTTGGCAAACTGGCCCACTGTCATCGTGAAATGATTTCTCAGAATCATCTCCAGAATTACCAACTGCTTTAGTTCCTGGTGTTGGGAATATTACTGTGGAATCTGAACTGCCTGATGGTTGTGTCTTTGCTATTATATCACGTGTGAATCAAACAGAATTAGTTCCAGGAGAAGAAGTGTCTAATAAATTTCTAAATCATAATTTTAGGGTTACGAATAGCCAAATTCCAGAACATCGTATACAACCAAAGAGGAATAGACATCCTCCTGGTTGACCTTCTTGTTGACTGTGTATGATGATTAATGGTGCACTGTACTGTGTCTAGAGTATTATTGATTCTATATATAACATTGCAGTAGTTTGTTGTCATGACCACAGAAATAAAGGGGGGGAGGATATTATATATTTAAGTGGTTACATAATTGCTTTAAGTGTTGGTCACATGATTTGATGGTGATGTCATTAGGGTGTTGCAGAGGCTGCCGTTTTACTTTTGGTTTGTAATCGGTACAGCAAGACCTCCTGGAATACATCTGCTGCTGTTAGTTTGAATCTATATGTGCAAACCATATCTTTACTTTCTGTTAAAACCTGCAACACCTAATATAGTTAAAATACTGGAGCAAGCCTTTAGAGGGTCATTGCTGAGAGTGGGGCGTACTGTGAGAGGGTCAGTGCTGAGGGTGAGGTTGCGCTGTTCGAGGGTCAGTCCTGAGGGAGGGACGTGCTATCGTGTCAGTGCTGAGGGAGTGGCACTGTCCCATCCATCCCAGCCTCCCATTCATTGACTCTGTCTGCATTTCCCACTGCTTCGGTAAAGCAGCCAGCATAATTAAGGACCCCACACCCCGGACAGTCTCTCTTCCACTTTCTTCCATCAGGAAAAGGATACAAAAGTCAGAGGTTACATATCAAGAATATGACTCAAGAACAGCTTCTTCCCTGCTGCCATCAGAACTTTGAATGGATCTTTGAGGGGTCAGTTTTTGTTCAAAGTGTGCAAGAAGGTTTTTTGACTCAGTATGTAGATAGGCCGACGAGAGGTGAGGCTATATTGGATTTGGTGCTCGGTAATGAGCCGGACCAGGTGCTAGACTTGGAAGTTGGTGTACAGTTTGGGGATAGTGATCACAATTCGATTACGTTCACCTTAGTGATGGAAAGGGATAGGCATGAACCTCGGGTCAGTAGTTTCAGCTGGGGGAAGGGTAATTATGAGGCTATTAGGAGAGAATTAGGAAGCATTGGTTGGAATGGGAGATTACAGGGACTGGGAACATCCGAGATGTGGAGATTTTTCAAGGAGCAGCTATTGCGGGTCTGTGATAAGTATATCCCTGTCAGGCAAGGAGGATTTGGTAGGCCCAGGGAACCGTGGTGCACCAAAAAAGTTGATTCGTTGGTTAGGAAGAAAAAGGAGGCTTATGTTCGGATGAGGCTTGAGGGCTCAGGTAGTGCATTAGAAAGTTTTAGATTGGCTAGGAAGGAGTTGAAGAGGGAGTTAAGAAGGGCTAAAAGAGGGCATGAGATGATTTTGGCTGATAGGATTAAGGAGAACCCTAAGGCGTTTTACAGGTATGTCAAGAACAGAAGGTTGGTTAGGACAAGATTAGGGCCAGTTACAGACAGTAGAGGGAAGTTGTGCGTGGAACCGGAGGAGATTGGAGAGGCGTTGAACCAATATTTCTCTTCGGTGTTCACGCAAGGGGACAGGAATGTAGCTGAGGAGGACACTGGGGTGCAGGGGTGTGTAATAGATAGTATTGCAGTTGATACGGGGGATGTGCTGGATATTTTAGAGGGATTGAAAATAGATAAGTCCCCTGGTCCAGATGGGATTTACCCTAGGATTCTTTGGGAGGCAAGAGGGGTGATTGCGGAGCCTCTGGCTCTGATCTTCAGGTCGTCGTTAGTCTCTGGTATAGTACCAGAAGATTGGAGGACAGCAAATGTTGTCCCATTGTTTAAGAAGGGGAGAAGGGACTTCCCTGGGAATTATAGACCGGTGAGTCTTACTTCTGTGGTGGGTAAGGTTTTGGAAAGGATTATTAGAGACAGGATTTATAGTTATTTGGAAAGTAATGAGTTGATTAGAGACAGTCAGCATGGTTTTGTAGCGGGTAGGTCATGCCTTACTAACCTTATCGAGTTCTTTGAGAAGGTGACCAAAGAGGTGGATAGGGGTAAGGCAGTTGATGTGGTGTATATGGATTTTAGCAAGGCGTTTGATAAGGTTCACCATGGTAGGCTTCTGCAGAAAATGCAGATGTATGGGATTGGGGGTGATCTAGGTAATTGGATCAGGAATTGGCTAGCAGATAGGAGACAGAGAGTGGTGGTTGATGGGAAATATTCGTCATGGAGTTCGGTTACAAGTGGTGTGCCTCAGGGATCTGTTTTGGGGCCACTGCTGTTTGTAATTTTTATTAATGATCTGGATGAGGGTATAGTTGGGTGGATTAGTAAGTTTGCTGATAACACCAAAGTCGGAGGTGTGGTAGATTGTGAGGAAGGGTGTCATAGTTTGCAGGATGACTTAGATAGGTTGCAGAGCTGGGCTGAGAGGTGGCGGATGGAGTTTAATGTGGAGAAGTGTGAGGTAATTCATTTCGGTAGGAATAACAGATGTGTTGAGTATAGGGCTAACGGGAGGACTTTGAATAGTGTGGAGGAGCAGAGGGATCTAGGTGGATGTGTACATAGATCCCTGAAAGTTGGGAATCAAGTGGATAAGGTTGTTAAGAAGGCATACGGAGTTTTGGCGTTTATTGGTAGGGGGATTGAATTTAGGAGTCGCAGCGTCATGATGCAACTGTACACATCTCTGGTGCGGCCGCACTTGGAGTTTTGTGTGCAGTTCTGGTCCCCACATTACAGGAAGGATGTGGAGGCTTTGGAGAGGGTGCAGAGGAGGTTTACCAGGATGTTGCCTGGTATGGAGGGGAGATCCTATGAGGAGAGATTGAGAGATTTGGGGTTGTTTTCGCTGGAAAGAAGGCGGCTAAGAGGGGATCTCATTGAAACATATAAGATGATTAGAGGTTTAGACAGGGTAGATAGTGATAGCCTTTTTCCTAGGATGGAGAAAGCTAGCACGAGGGGGCACGATTTTAAATTAAGGGGGGGTAGTTATAGGACAGATGTCAGGGGTAGGTTCTTTACCCAGAGGGTGGTGAGGGACTGGAATGCCCTGCCAGCTGCAGTTGTAAATGCACCTAGTTTGGGGGCGTTTAAGAGATCTGTGGATAGGTTTATGGATGAAAAGGGATTGGTTTAGGCTAGTGGGTCATTGTTTTGTAACTGGTCGGCGCAACATCGTGGGCCGAAGGGCCTGTTCTGCGCTGTAATGTTCTATGTTCTATGTTCTATCTCGCATTAAGTTGATCTTTTCTCTACACCCAAGCTATGACTGAAATACTATATTCTGCACTTTCTCTCCTTTTCTTCTCCTCTATGTGCTCTATGAACAGTATGCTTTGGCTGTATAGCACGCAAGAAACAATACTTTTCACTGTATGTTAATACATGTGACAATAAATCAAAACAAACTGTTGGAGGGTCACTGCTGAGGGAGAGGTACATTGTCACAAGATCAGTGGAGAGGTAGTGCCACATGATGGGAGGCTCGGTACCAAGGGAGTACCGCACTGTTGGAGGAGGGTGAATATTGAGAGGGTGCTGCACTGTTAGAAGATCAATACTGAGGGATTGCTGCACCATTGGAGGGTCACTGTTAAGGATGTGCCACATTATTGAAGGACCAGAACTGGGGGAGTGTGCACTGTCAGATGCTCAGTGCTGATGGAGTGCTACTGTCAGTATTGTGGGAACACTGCATTGTCAGATGGCCTAGCTGAAGGAGCACTGCATTGTCGGAGGATCAGTGCTGAGGGTGTACCGCATTGTCAGAGGGTCAATATGTGGGAGCATTGCAATGTCAGAAGGTTCAGACATTGAAACATAGGAAATAGGAGGAGTACATCATTCGGTCCTTTGAGACTCCTCCGCCGGTCATTATGATCATGGCTCATCATGCAATTTCTGACCATACTGTGTCTTTAAGAAATATATTTGGGTCATGTTTCTTGTACAGAATCTGTTGAGTATCCAAAATTACATTAAGGTAGACAAATCCCCAGGGCCGGATGGGAAAAGGGAAAAAATAGAACATAGAACACTATAGCACAAACAGGCCCTTTGGCCCACGAGTTGCGCCGATCACTTCTATACCTACTAAGCCATAGACCTATCTGTAACCCCCAATCCCATTAGATCCCATATACTCATCCAGAAGTCTTTTAAAAGACCCCAGTGAGTTCGCCTCCACCACCACCGACGGCAGCCGATTCCATTCACTCACCACTCTCTGAGTGAAAAACGTACCCCTAACATCTCCTCTGTACTTGCTTCCCTGCACCTTAAACCTGTGTCCTCTCGTAGCGACCATTTCAACCTGGGGAAATAGCCTCTGAGACTCCACCCTATCCATTCCTCTCGACATCTTATAAACCTCTATCAGGTTGCCTCTCAACCTTCGTCTCTCCAGGGAGAAGAGTCCCAGCTCCCTCAACCTATCTTCATAAGGCATGCCTCCCAATCCAGGCAACATCCTTGTAAATCTCCTCTGCACCCTTTCAATAGCTTCTACGTCCTTCCTATAGTGAGGCGACCAGAACTGCGCACAGTACTCCAAGTGGGGACTGACAAGGGTCTTACAAATAGCTGTAGTGTTAACAAAGATGTGCTATTAGGCTGATTGGAGGTAATAAATTGTCCCTAAATTAGTTTCCCTCAATGTGGAATGCCATAAGCATAGATAAGGGTCATGGGTGGAGGGGGGACTGGTAATGTTAAAATGGTGGCATGGGCTCGTTGGGCCGAAGGGCCTGTTTCCTGGGCTGTTTTTGTTCTTTGTTCTTTATCCTCTTTGACCACAGGTGAGATTCCAGAGGACTGGAGACTAGCAACTATTGTTCCCTTGTTTAAGAAACAAAAGTGGACACACGTGTGGAACCGCAGGGCATTGTTGAGGTTCTGAATGAATATTTCTCCTCTGTGTTTACCATAGAGAACGACATGAAGACTTGGGAACCTGGGAAAGTTAGTGGCGATATATTGGGGACAGTTCACATTGCAGAGGTGGTGATGGACATATTAAAATGTATGAAGGTGGATAAATCTCCTGGCTCTGACCCGGTATATCCAGGAACACTGCATGAGGCTAGAGAAGAAATTGTGAGGCCCTGGCTGAGATATGTGCATCATCGTTAGCCACGGGTGAGGCACCAGTAGCCTGGAGCGTAGCAAATGTTGTGCCCTTATTTAAGACGGGCTGCAAAGAAAAACCTGGGAAGTATAGACCAGTAAGTCTAACATCTGTGGTGGGTAAGTGACTAGAGAGGATTCTGAGGGACAAGACATGTAGGCATTTGGAAAGACAGGGTTTGATTAGGAGCAGTCAGCATAGCTTTGTGCATGGGAGATCATGCCATACAAATGTGTTAGAGTGCTTTGATGAAGTGAGCAGGAAGGTTGATGAGAGCAAGGCAGTAGATGTAGCCTATTTGGATTTCAGTAAAGCCGTTGTTAAAGTTCTACATGGTAGGCTGCTCTGGAAGGTTAAATCACATGGAATCCAGGGAGAGCACGGTAGCATAGTGGTTAGCACTGCTGCTTCACAGCTCCAGGGACCTGGGTTTGATTCCCGGCTTGGGTCACTGACTGCGTGGAGTTTGCACATTCTCCTCATGTCTGCGTGGGTTTCCTTCGGGTGCTCCGGTTTCCTCCCACAGTCCAAAGATGTGCGGGTTAGGTTGATTGACCATGATAAAATTGCCCCTTAGTGTCCTGAGATGCGTAGATTAGAGGGATTAGTGGGGAAAATATGTAGGGATATGGGGGTAGGGGCCTGGGTGGGATTGTGGTCAGTGCAGACTCGATGGGCCGAAGGACCTCTATCTGCACTGTAGGGTTCTATGATTCTATGAGAGCTGGTATATTGGATATACGATTGGCTTGATGGTAGGAAGCAGAGGGTAACGTTTGAAGGATGATTGTTGGACTGGAGGCCTGTGACTAGTGTTGTGTCTCGGGTCAGTGCTGGGCCCATTGCTGTTTGTTATCTACATCAGTGATTTGGATGAGAATGTACAAGGCATGATCAGCAAGTTTGCAGATGACACTAAAATAGGTGGGATTGTAGACAGTGAGGAAGATTATAAAAAATTGCAGCAGGATCTTGATCAGCTGGGGAAGTGGGCCAAGAAATGGTAAATGGAGTTCAATACAGATAAGTGTGAGGTGTTATATTTTGGAAAGTCAAATCAAGGTAGGACTTTCACGGTGCAAGGTAGGACCTTGTAGAGTATCGTGGAACAGAGGGACCTTGGAGTTCAGTTGCATGGTTCTCTAAAGATGGAGTCACAGGTAGACAGGGCAGAGAAGGAGGCGTTTGACATGCTGGCCTTCATGATACGTTGCAAGAAAGGATGTCCCGAAGCATGGTACGTTGGGGAGACCATGCAGACGTTATGACAACGGATGAATGAACATCGCTTGACAATCACCAGGCAAGACTGTTCCTTTCCTGTTGGCGAACACTTCAGTGGTCACGGGCATTCAGCCTCTGACCTTCGGGTAAGCATTCTCCAAGGCGGCCTTCACGACACACGACAGCACAGAGTCGCTGAGCAGAGACTGATAGCCAAGTTCCGCACACATGAGGACGGTCTCAACAGGGATCTTGGGTTCATGTCACACTGTCTGTAACCCCCGTGACTTGCCTGGGTTTGCAAAACCTCACTCACTGTACTGTCTGGAGACAATACACATCTCTTTAAACTGTGATCAGTGCTCCTTCCACTCACATTGTTAGCCACTTTAAGACTTGAACAGCAGGTTCGGTGTAAAGATTCACATTCTAATCAGTAATCTCTAAACTGTCTGTGCTTTATATGCTCTGTCTGAGGCCAGAACTCTCCATTCACTTGACGAAGGGGGTAACCTCGAAAGCTTGTGGGTTTACTATCAGATAAATCGGTTGGACTTAAACCTGGTGTTGTCAGACTTTTTACTTCATCAGTAAGGGCATTGAGTATAGAAGCTGGAAGTTATGTTGTAGTTGTGTAGGACATTGGTGAGGCAGCACCTGGAATATTGTGTTCAGTTTTGGTTACATTACTATAGAAAAGACGTTATTAAACTGGACAGAGTGCAGAAGAGAGTTACAAGGATGTTGTTGGGACTCAAGGGACTGAGTTATAGGGAGAGATTGGACAGGCTAGGATTTTTTTCTTTGGAGTGTAGGAGACTGAGGGGTGATCTTATAGAGGTGCGTAAGATCGAGAGAGGGATGGATAGAATGAAGGCACTCAGCTTGTTTTTCCAGGTTGGGGCATCGAGAATTGGAGGGCAGACGTTTAAGAGGGGAAGAATTAATGGGAACCTGAGGAGCAACTTTTTTACACAGAGGGTGGAACGTGAGAGGAATGAGCTGCTGGAGGAAGTGTTTGAGGCAGGGACATTGACAACATTTAAAAGGCACTTGGACAGAAACATGGATAGGAAAGATTTTGAGAGATATGGGCCAAATGCAGGCAAATGGGGTTAGCTTAGATGGGCATTTTGGTTGGCATGGACCAGTTTGGGCCGAAGGGCCTGTCTCCGTGCCGTAGATTCTATGATTCTATAAAAGAAATCGGATAATCCAGCAAATCATAGGCCGGTGAGCCTGACATCAGTATTGTGGAAGCTTTTAGAGAAGATACTGAGGGACAGGATGTATGCACATTTGGAAGAAAATGGACTATTTAGTATTAGTGACAGGCAGCATGGTTTTGTACTGAGAAGATCATGTCTTACCAACTTGATTGAGTGTTTTGAAGAGGTAACAAATTGCTGAGGGAAGGGCTGTGGATGTACTTTATATGGACTATATTAAGGTGTTTGGCAAAGTCCCACATGGCAGACTGACACACAAACTAAAATCAAACTGGATTTGAGGTGGGCTGGCTAAATGGAGTAAAAAGTCTGACAACACCAGGTTTTAGTCCAACCTACTTATTTGATAATTTACTCACAATAGGTTGGACTAAAACCTGGTGTTGTCAGACTTTTTACTGTGTTTACGCCAGTCCAACGCCGGCAAACCCACATCATGGCTAAATGGATACAGAACTGGCTCGGTTATAGAAGATAGAGTAGCAATGGAAAGATGTTTTTCAGAATGGAGATCAGTAACTAGTTCTGTTCTGCTGGGATCTCTGTTTGTATATATAAATGATCTGGAGGAAAGTATAGGTGGCCTGATTAGTAAGTTTGCAGATGACATGAAAATCGGTGGACTTGTTGATAGTCATGATCTGGGAATGCCGGCGTTGGACTGGCATAAACACAGTAAAAAGTCTGACAACACCAGGTTTTAGTCCAACCGATTTATTTGATAATATTCTCACAAGCAAGCAAGCTTTCGAGGTTACCCTCTTCGTCAGGTGAATGGAGAGTTCTGGCCTCAGACAGAGCATATAAAGCACAGACAGTTTAGAGATTACTGATTAGAATGCGAATCCTTACACGTAACCTGCTGTTCAAGTCTTAAAGTGGCTGATAATGTGAGTGGAAGGAGCACTGATCACAGGTTAAAGAGATGTGTATTACACATCTCTTTAACCTGGTGTTGTGAGACATCTCACTGTGCATTAAGGTTGTCACAGACTTTTTAGATGTCTCACAACACCAGGTTAAAGAGATGTGTAATACACATCTCTTTAAACTGTGATCAGTGCTCATTCCACTCACATTATCAGCCACTTTAAGACTTGAACAGCAGGTTAGGTGTAAGGATTCGCATTCTAATCAGCAATCTCTAAACTGTCTGTGCTTTATATGCTCTGTCTGAGGCCAGAACTCTCCATTCACCTGACGAAGAGGGTAACCTCGAAAGCTTGCTTGCTTGTGAGAATATTATCAAATAAATCGGTTAGACTAAAACCTGGTGTTGTCAGACTTTTTACTAATGGTTTAAACACAGTAAAAAGTCTGTGACAACCTTAATGCACAGTGAGATGTCTCACAACACCAGGTTAAAGAGATGTGTAATACACATCTCTTTAACCTGTGATCAGTGCTCCTTCCACTCACATTATCAGCCACTTTAAGACTTGAACAGCAGGTTAGGTGTAAGGATTCGCATTCTAATCAGCAATCTCTAAACTGTCTGTGCTTTATATGCTCTGTCTGAGGCCAGAACTCTCCATTCACCTGACGAAGAGGGTAACCTCGAAAGCTTGCTTGCTTGTGAGAATATTATCAAATAAATCGGTTGGACTAAAACCTGGTGTTGTCAGACTTTTTACCTTGTTGATAGTGCCAGGGATTTTCAGAGGATACAACAGGATATAGATTGATTGGAGACTTGGGCACAGAAGCGACAAATGGAGTTTAATCTGGATAAATGCAATGTGATTCATTTTGGAGGATCAAATTTAGGTGTGAATTATATTGTAAATGGCAGAACATAAGAACTAGGAGCAGGAGTAGGCTGTCTGGCCCCTCGAGCCTGCCCCGCCATTCAATAAGATCTTGGCTGATCTTTTTGTGGACTCAGCTCCACTTACCCGCCCACTCACCATAACCCTTAAATTTTTGAACAGTGAAGAAATTATCTATCCTTGCCTTAAAAACATTCAGTGAGGGACTGCTTCATTGGGCAGATTCACAATCCTTTCAGTAAAGAAGTTCCTCCTCAATTCAATCATAAATCTGCTCCCCTTCATTTTGAGGCTATGCCTCCTAGTTTTAGTTTCACCTGTCAATGGAAACAATTTCTCTGCTTCTATCTTATCTATTCCCTTCATAATCTTATATGTTTCTATCAGATTTCCCGTCATTCTTCTGAATTCCAACGAGTATAGTCCCAGTCTACTCAGTCTCTCCTCATAAGCCAACCCTCTCAACTCTGGAATCAATCTAGTGAACCTCCTCTGTACCCCCTCCAGTGCCAGTACATCCTTTCCCAAGTCAGGAGACCAAAACTGTATGAAGTACTCCTGGTGTGGCCTCACCAGTACCTTATACAGCTGCAACATAATCTCGCTGTTTTTAAACTCCATCCCTCTAGCAATGAAGGACAAAATTCCATTTGCCTTCTTAATTACCTGCTGCAGCTGCAAATGTTTTGTGATTGCAGCATGCTGCAATATTTTACTATTTAAATAATAGTCCATTTTGCTGTTATTCCGACCAAAATGAATGATCTCACATTTACCAACACTGTACTCCATCTGCCAGATGCTCACTCACCCACTCACTTAGACTATCTATATCCCTTTGCAGACTTTGTGTCCCTCTGCACACTTTGCTCTTCCACTCCTCTTAGTGTCATCTGGGAATTTTGACACAATACACTTGGTCCCCAACTCCAAATCATCTATGTAAACCGTAAACAATTGCAATCCCAACATGATCCCAGAGGCACACCACTAATTCCTGATTGTCAACCAGAATCCTTAGGAAGCCTGGGAACATTAGCATACAAAGGGATTGGGGCATGCAGGTACACATTTTCCTAAAAGTGGCAACGCAGGTGGCCAAGGTGGTTAAGGCAGCATTCGGCATTCTTGCCTTCATCTCTTGCACTGAGTACAAGAGTTGGGAAATCATGTTGCAGCTGTATAAAACTTTGATCAGGCTGCATTTGGACTGTTGTGTGTAGTTCTGGTTGGCACACTACCAGAAAGATGTAGAAGCTTTGGAGAGGGTACAAAGAAAGTTCACCAGGATATTGCCTGGTCTCAAGGGTATTGGCCATAGTAAGAGGGGGAACGTTTAAGGGAGATCTGCGGGGGAAGTTTTTCACGCAGAGTGGTGGGTGCCTGGAATGTACTGTCAGCAAGAGGTAGTGGAAAAAGGAACATTAGCAACATTTAAGAAGCATCTGGATAGGTAGATGAATAGAGGTATACGGACCAAATAAGGGCAGTATTTTTTAGTTAGGGAATCATGATCATGGAGGGCTGAAGGGCCTGTTCCTGTGCTGTACTTTTCTTAGTTCTTCGTTCAAGCAGTTTGTTCAATTTTTGGTGCCATTTTGTCTGCATGCAGCTGCTGTTGTTCCTGCAGCAGTATAATTGATCTTAATTTCTTATAATTGTTTTAATCTAGAATAATGCAGTGTTGCCATTTTAGTTTTTTCCTCTGGCACCTTTCAGAGTGGGGTTTGATTTGGCTGATTGAAAAGTGAGGTCATGTGATTAGGTGGAGTTGGGTTTACAAAGCCATCAAGCTCAGTTATTGTTTGGGAACCAAGTAGAGAAAAATAGCTTTGTGTCTTTCTGGAGATTGGAACTTACAAAAAATATGCCTCTTTCTCTTAAAGTTAATTTATTAGTCACAAATAAGGCTTACATAAACACTGCAATGAAGTTATTGTGAAATTCCCCGAGTCGTAACACTCCAGCACCTGTTCAGGTCAATGCACCTAACTAGCACATCTTTCAGACTGGGGGAGGAAACTACAGCACCTGAAGGAAACCCACACAGACATGGGGAGAATGTGCAAATTCCACACAGACAGTGATGCAAGCCAGGAATTGAAACCAGGTCCCTGGCACTGTGAAGCAGCAGTGCTAACCACTATGCTATCACGCCACCCCAAGTTCTGCTGTTTAAAGTTAGATCATTCTCTGGAAACCAATTATGGGAGTCAGAAGATAGATGTCTTTCTGTATCTTTCCAGAGGGGTAAAAAAGCTGGACATCTCGCATCCACATGAGCAAATCCATTTTTGGTTTTAATTGGATTTGAAGTAGATTCTAGAATTTATATCTATGAGGATATTGCTTAAATTGGAACAATGGAGTTCAATAGCTCTTATATTTTGTCATGTTTAAGTATTTTAATTGGTAAAAGTTATGCTATTTTTTTTAATATTGTGTTGTTGAATAAAGTTTGTTTTGATAAAAACTTCCTAGTGGATCAATAGAATTATACCTGAAGCAAAACAACTTATGCTTACACCAATATCAAAATCAAAGTTGGGGTCTAGGCTAGCTTCATAATATTACTTTGGAGTTTCTGCTCTGGCCCTTAAATTCAATAACCAGATTCCATCTTCCCCCAGTATGATTTGGTCCCCTGCACCCCAGAGCTGTCTTATATTTTCTTGAAAATATACAATGTTTTGGACTCAACTGCTTTCTACGTAATGAATTCCACAGTTTCACCATTCTTTGGATGAAGAAATGTCTCCTCATCTCAGTTCTAAAATGCGTATAACTTTTTTAGGCCAACATGTAAAGGATCTAACTAGGGAAGGAGCTGCCCTGGTCCTTATTCTGGGGAATGAAGGTGGTTGAAGTAGTGGTGAGGGAGCATTTCAGCGATAGTAATCACAACGTAATACAATTTAAGCTTGTTATGTACAAAGAAATTGAGACTTGGGGGAGGGGGGTATACAAAGGACATTGATGATGTGTTCAGTGAATACTTCACAACTGTTTTCACTCAAGAGAATGAGGATGAAGTTACAGGACTAGAGAGACACGACAGTGAAACAAGGTATTGGAGTTGGTAGCAGCCTTAAAAGTGGATAAATCTCCAGGTCCAGATGAATTGTGTCCCACGCTGCTGTGGGAGGCAAGGGAGGAGATTGCAGGGGATCTGACCCAAATTTTCAATTTCTCTCTGGCCATGAGGGAGGTAAACACAGTAAGAAGTCTCATAATACCAGGTTAAAATCCAGCAAATTCATTTGATAGTAAACCCACTAGCTTTTGAGGTTTGCCCCTTCGTCAGGTGAGCGAAGGGCAAACTCCGAAAGCTAGTGGGTTTACTATCAAATAAACCTGTTGGACTTTAACCTGGTGTTGTGAGACTCCTTACTGTGTTTACCCCAGTCCAACGCTGGCATCTCCACATCATGGGGGAGTTGCCAGATGACTGGAGCTCAGCTAATATGATTCTGCTATTTAAGGACGATTGTAGGGATGAACCAGTGAACTACAGACCAGTGAGTCTCATGTCAGTGGTAGGAAAATTATTGGAGAAACCTCTGAAGGACAGAATCTATCTCCACTCGGAGAGGCAAAGCTTGATCAGGGAGAGTCAGCATGGCTTCATCAGAGGGAGGTTATGCTTAACAAATTTGATTGAATTTTTTGAGGAGGTGACCAGGTGTGTAGACGAGGGGAGTGTGGTTGATGTAGTTTATCTGAAGACAGAAGGGCATATTAGTAGGGTGGTGAAAAAGCCATCTGGTCCACTTGCCTTTATCAGTCGGGGTATAGATTACAAAAGCACAAAGGTCATAATGGATTTGTATAGAACTTTGGTGAGGTCACAGCTGGAGCACTGTGTGCAGTTCTGGGTGTCACATTATCGGAAGGATGTGATGGCACTGGAGGGGGTGCAGAGGAGATTCACCAGGATGCTGCCTGGGATGGAACATTTCAGTTATGAAGAGAGGTTGAATCGGCTTGGGTTGTTTTCATTGGAGCGGAGAAGACTGAGGGACGACCTGATCGAGGTGCACAAGATTATGAGAGACATGGACAGCGTGGATAAGGAGCAGCTATTCTTCTTACTTGAAGGGTCAGTTATGGGGGTATATAGGTTCAAGGTGAGGGGCAGGAGGTTTGGGGGGGATGTAAGGAAAATCTTTTTACCCAGAGGGTGGTGGTGATGGTCTGGAATGTGCTGCCTGGGAGGGTGGTGGAGGCGGGTCGCCTCACATCCTTTAATAAGTACCTGGATCAGCACTTGGCACATTATAACTCCTCTGGAAAGATAAAGAAAGACATCTACCTTCTGACTCCCATAAGTGGTTTCCAGAGAATGATCTAACTTTAAACAGCAGAACTGGGGGTGGCATGATAGCACAGTGGTTAGCACAGTGCTTCACAGCAGCAGGGACCTGGTTTCGATTCCTGGCTTGGAATTAACAGGATGTGGCTGGTGGTGTTCTACAGGGATCCGTGTTAGGTCCTCAACTATTTATCAAACTTGTTCACAACTTTGAGGGGGTGGAAAGCCACAAATCCAAACCTACCATAAGCAGTGTAAATGGAGACATAAAACTACAAAGATACGTTGATAGATTATGTGAATGGGTAAACTGTGCAAAACGGAGTCATATAAAGTAAATACGAGGTCCTGAAAAGACGCTAGCAGAGATGCATTGGGCTGAATGGCATCCTGTCGGATGGAAAATTCTACTTGTAACTGGACAACCATGACTGCGATTGTAAAGCTAGTTCCTCCATCGTCAGGTACATTTAGCAGAGATAGAACCATCTTCCCTGGAGGGTCTGTATCTGGACAGCAGCTGGGGTAGGGTTTCTGCTGCCCCCTTGTGTGGATATGAAAGCCACGAGATGTCAGAAAAATGACCAGACTCCAAGCACAAGGTGCAAAGAGCTTTATAGATGAAAACGACAGCATTGGTCATCTTGTTAAAACACAGCTCCATCGAAAAGTCACACTAATAATATAATCATCACAACCTCCAAATTATTTTTGAGTTTGATTGATAAAAAAGAGTTTATGTCAGTCCCAAGTCTTGAGTCCCTTACAACTGGTTCCCAGTCTGGAGGTGGTTACAATCTCACCGTCTATAAGCCCCAAAAGCCACGAAGCTGAACAGAATGGTGATACCAACAAGCGAGATGGTGGCGGGTGCAGTGAAGAACTGCCGGTAGTTTATCTGGTAATACCACAACACCGAGAGCATGAGGAAAAAGACAGGCAGCATGAGTCCGCCAATATTAAGGGTGGTCTCAGTGTGCTCGGCTGCGTGGCTCCCTGCAGGAGACTGAGGAGTGGCATTCTGCGAGATATGGCAATGAACGACGCAGTTGTTGACGATGTGAAGTGAGGAGAGGGTCCGTGTGTCGTCTCCCAGCAGCTGCCCCTGGTAGATCAGCCGAATCTGGTGCTCCTGGTGGGGGAAGTGAATCCTGAGGGGCAGGGAGGGGAGGGGGAGACAAACAAATTAACAAGGGAAAGGTTATCAGAGAGACCAAGACGCAGCACCAACTGCAATCAGCCTCTTCCCGCTTATTTACAAAAAAACATGTTGTGTTCCTCCTGTCCTGAAGATTGACTCGCCCTCGATTTTCATTCAGGAAAATTGTCCAGAATTCTCCCAGCCACTGACATTCTGAACTGGGACATTCAGTTTTAGGCCTGCTTTCAATGCTAAACACATATTTCACCAACAATTCACAGAGAAGGATAAAATATAGAGATTTAGAAGAAATGAGAGACATGGCACATACACAATGGATGTTGTGCAGTACACTCAATGGTCCTATGAAACAGAGTGCTCACAAAAATTTACATACAGTATAAGGTATAAACAGAAGAGAGCAGAAAAAATCAAGGGGCATCCTCCCCCCACACCGAGGGGCAGTGATCATCTCACTCGAGGAGCACCCACCCACCAATCCCTCACTGAGGGGCGTGATAGGCACCCACTATCTCCAACTCCCCACCAAACTCAAGGGGCACCCACTGATCCCACCCCATCCCAGAGAAACAGCCCCAATTCCCCACCCCAGGAGATCTCACAGGCTGTTTACAGCACGAGTCATTGTGACCAAGAACAGGTAACACATCTGATCAAAACCCATCCGATAAATTGCTGAGCTGGTCATCCACCAGCGACCGGAACACAAGAGATTCCAGAGCTCAGAATGGGCATTGATAACTGGAAATGCCAATCAGTCAGACCAGGAGAGAGGAGAGACAGTGCTGGTGCTGGGAAAAGATCCTCAAACAGACATAAATAAAGCAGCATTTTCATCAATCTGTGATGTGGGAGAAGGAGCTGCACTCTGGCCTAACAGTGTCCCCAGTCTCTCATACTGACACCGCCCCCCCTCCCCCTCCTCCACTCCCCTGATTTTCAATCAAACCCCCCATCCCCCCACAAACTCCGACTGCTGATGATTTTTTTTGATGAGTGTGTGCACCGGAAGACTGGGGTGGGGGTGGGGGGCAGTAGGAGACACGAGGGGACATTTATGGGAGGGAACATAAGGGGTGGGACATGAGTGGGGAGCAGGAGGAGGGGGTGGTTGAAACTGGGGCAGGAGGTGGGGGGCTGGGCAGGAGAGGCCAATTAGCAATACCATTATAAATCCTCTGTTTCATGGAATAAGTCCATGCTGCACAATCAAAGCACTGTTGCGCAAGGTTTTACCTTTTTATTTGTCCAATCGTGTCTTCTGGTTGAACCCGAGCTATTCTTTCGGTGTCATTCAGAAACTTTAGTCTCAGCAGGATGGAGCTGCCCTCAGCACAGTCACTGTCAGGGGGCTGGATAACTGTGGACAAAGTCTCAGCCTCTTCCCTTCCACTTGCACACGTCACTCGCTGACGCAACTCCATCGTGTCAAGTGGCGAGATGTCCATTTCAGGTACATTATCTGTAACCAACTCCTCAGCTTCTTTCTCTGCTGGTGGTGTCTCATGTTTGGTTCGAAATTCTTCCTCCACCTCAACCCCCTTCTCCACCTCCTGCCGTTCCTCACTCTGCTTTCTCTCCTCTGCCTCCTCGCTCTGCTTTCTCTCCTCTGCCTCCTCGCTCTGCTTTCTCTCCTCCTCGCTCTGCTTTCTCTCCTCTGCCTCCTCGCTCTGCTTTCTCTCCTTCTCTCTCTGCTTTCTCTCCTCCTCGCTCTGCTTTCTCTCCTCTGCCTCCTCGCTCTGCTTTCTCTCCTCCTCGCTCTGCTTTCTCTCCTCTGCCTCCTTGCTCTGCTGCTCTCTCTCCTCGTCCTCGCTCTCCTCTTCCTTCTCGTCCTCGCTCTCCTCTTCCTTCTCGTCCTCGCTCTCCTCTTCCTTCTCGTCCTCGCTCTCCTCTATCTGCTCTGCAGTGCATCCTGTCTCTCTTCTGTTGGCAATTGTTTCTCCTTCTCCTGTTGACTGATTGCTGGAGGTGCAGGGTAAAACCTGCTGCCCTGAGGTGGATGCAGGTGTATCTTCTGCGGTTTGCAGAGCCTGGTCACCTCGGTCCACAGTGCGAGTGGAGGCCCATGCCAAGACCAACACCAACACTGTGAAAACCAGGCCAAAGAGTATAGTCACCTCATCACCAACTCCTTCAATTATAGCCATGGCACAAATCACCAATATCCACAATCATTCAACCAGGAAACTGAAAGAATCAGAAAGGAAAATGATGAGCACCAAGGTACTGGAACACAGCTTCTGAAAACGATTTGAACAGGAAATCTGGTGGATTAACACGAATGTCCTGCAGGGAAGCAAACTCAGCACCTTTAGGTATTAGGTTTGTCATTGAGAACAGAGTGATTGGCTATCAGACAAATAATTATCTGGTCAGAAAACATTAGCTTGAACCAATAAAGGGGAAGTCATGTCAAATAAAGCAAGGTGAATTATTTTGCAAAGGTAACAAGGAAATCCTTTAATCATCTTAATTAGACCAGTCCTACAGTATGCTTTATTCAAAGAAATACAGAACCAGTGTAATCCATTGACGTAATTTAACTCTTTAGTCCCGGACCATTTGGTCAATCTGTAATGCCCACTGCAAAGATTAATCTCTCCTTCTTCAGGTGCAATGCCCAGACCTGAACGTCATTACTCTGGACTGGGTCTGACAACAGCTCTGCATGACACAGTATAATTTCCTCAATTTTATATTCTAATTCTCAAAATAAAGGCTATTATCCTTTCACTAGTTTTTGTAATTTCTGTATTTGGATCTCTACATCTCTCCGACCTTTAAGCTTCGAACTCTTCAGCATTTGTAAGTTACTCTGTTCTATTTTCCTTAGGTCCAAAATAGATGACCTCACACATTCCCGAGTGAGTCGATAGAAGCTTTTTCCCAGGGTGGAAGAGTCAATTACTAGGGAGCACAGGTTTAAGGTGCGAGGAGCAAGGTTTAAAGGAGATGTATAAGGTGAGTTTTTTTACACAGAGGCTGGAGGGTGCCTGGAACTCACTGCCTGGGGGAGGTGTGGAAGCAGATACGATAGTGAGTTTTAAGGAGCGTTTGGACAAAAACATGAAAAGGACGGGTATAGAGGGATATGATTCCCGGAAGGGTAGGGGTTTTTTAGTTCAGTAGGGCAGCATAGTCAGTGCAGGCTTGGGGAGGGGCTGAAGGTACAGTTTTACTGAATCAATGTTCCTCTGTAACGTGCTGCACAAAGTAGGGAGGCAGTAGCACAGTGGGTTAGTCACTGGACTAATAACCAGAGATCCACAGCAAGAACTGAAAACCTGACTTCAAATCCCACCATGGCAGATGGTGAAATTTAAATTCAAAAAATAAAAATCTGGAATTAAAAGTCTAATGATGACCATGATGTTGGTTGTTGTAAAAACCCATCTTTTGAGAAGAAAATCTGCGTTACGTGTGATGGCAATGTGGTTGACTCTCTGAAGTGGATGATCCTGTAAATACTGTCACCTATCTTAGGGGAGATGGAGAGAAACTATTTCCTCTGATGGGGAGATGAGAAAGAGGAAGAATAAACTGAAAACCAGGATATCAGGAAGGATGAATGTAAATCTGGAACTCCCGCTAGAGGCAGGTGAACCAAGATGCTGATCAGGCATAACAAAGTTATACCATCGCTGTAGGCTCTTGCTAATTACTGGAGGGTTCGTTCGCCCTCTGCAGTTGTGGTTAACTGTGAAGGCCCTGGGATGGAAAAGGCAAATCAGCCAGGGCCCAGAACTGTACTGTTTACACCGTGACAGCTTAAAGCCCAAACTTCAGGTGAATAAATCTCAGCAGCAGATAAGATGCATAAAGGTCTGGAGGAAAATAAAGGAAGAAATTGCAGGAATTCTGGACTCTTGCCACTGGGAGTTGCACAGGGGGGGGGGGGGGGGTCTGTTTTGTGACCTCATGTTTAATACCTCCATAAACATAAGAACATAAGAAATAGGAGCAGGAGTAGGCCATCTGGCCCTTCGAGCCTGCCCCGCCATTCAATAAGATCATGGCTGATCTGTCGTGACTCAGCTCCACCTTCCCGCCCTCTCCCCATAACCCTTAATCCCTTCTCTTATCAAAAACCCATCAACCCGTTTCTTAAAAATATTTAGCGAGGCAGCCTCCACCACTTCAACGGGCAGAGAATTCCAGAGATTCACCACCCTTTGAGTGAAGAAGTTCCTCCTCAACTCTGTTCTAAACCGCCCCCCCTTTATCTTGAGGCTGTGCCCCCTAGTCCTACTGTCTTTTTTGAGCGGGAACAGTCTCTCCACCTCTATCCTATCCATCCCATTCATCATCTTATACGTCTCAATGAGATCTCCCCTCATTCTTCTAAACTCTAACGAGTACAAGCCTAGTTTATTCAGCCTCTCCTCATAGCTCAATCCCCTCAACTCCGGTATCAGCCGAGTAAACCTCCTCTGCACTCCCTCCAGGGCCAAAACATCCTTGCGCAGGTGCGGCGCCCAAAACTGCACACAGTACTCCAGCTGCGGCCTCACCAATGCCCTATACAGCTGCAGCAAGACCTCCCTACTTTTATATTCAATCCCCTTCGCTATGAAGGCCAGCATCCCATTCGCCTTCCTGACCACCTGCTGCACCTGCAAGCTGGGTTTTTGCGACTCATGCACAAGGACCCCGAGGTCCCTCTGCACCGTCGCCTGCTGCAGTTTTTCGCCCCGTAAGTAATAGTCCTTCCTACCATTCCACCTACCAAAGTGGACCACCTCACACTTGCCAACATTAAATTCCATTTGCCATTTCCTGGCCCATTCGCCCAGCCTATCTAGATCCTTCTGCAGACTCTCCACACCCTCCGCACAATTTGCCTTTCCCCCAATCTTGGTGTCATCAGCAAATTTCGACACCCTGCACTCGGTTCCCTCCTCCAGATCATCTATATAAATGGTAAATAGCTGACCATACTCACTCACTTAAATTGTGGTTGTATTCCTGAAAATCATGACTTTTAAATGAAATAACTTGAAGTGAATGATAGATTCAATGTTAAAGCCAGCAGAGCACCTCTAAACCAGGCTCCCTCTAACGGTGTAAGTTGCTCGGTGGTTAGCTGACTGGCTTCTACCACTAGATGGGGTCCAAGATGTGTTGTAAATTCAAGAGCCACAAAGACTTTGCCAAGACTCAGACCCCTCCTCCCTGGGCACTGCCTTCCAGACATTCACCACTCTATGTAAAAAAAATCCTTCCCTCATACATTTCCTCTCAACTTTTCCCCATGCACCTCAAACCTACCTCCCCTTGTACTTAACTTTTCCACCCCGGGAAAAAGTTTCTGACTATCCACTCTGTCCGTGCCTCTCATAATCTTGTAGACTTCTATCAGGTCGCTCCTCAACCTCCGTTGCTCCAGTGAAAACAAATCAAGTTTCTCCAATCTCTCCTCATAGCTATTGCCCTCCAGACCAGGCAACATCCTGGTAAACCTCTTCTGTACCCTCTCCAAAGCATCCAAATCATTCTGGTAGTGTGGTGACCAGAATTGTACACAATATTCTAAATGAGGCCTAACTAAGGTTCTGTACAGCTGCAGTATGACCTGCCAATTTTTATGTTCAATGCCCTGAGTGATGAAGGCAAGCATGCTGTATGCCTTCTTGACTACCTTCTCTACCTGCATTGCCACTTTCCCTCTGCCTGTCAATACCCCTGAGGGTTCTGCCATTTATTGCATATTTCCCATCTGTGTTAGACTTTCCAAAATGTATCACCTCACATTTGTCCAGTTTAAACTCCATCTGCCATTTCTCTGCCCAAGTCTCCAACCAATCTATATTCTTGCTGTATTCTTTGACAATCCTCTTCACTATCCGCAACTCCACCAATTTTTGTGTTGTCTGCGAACTTACTAAACAGACCGTCTACATTTCCCTCTAAATCATTTATATATTTAACGAGCAACAAAGTTCTGAGAACTGATCCCCGAGGAACGCCATTTGTCAAAGCCCTCCATTCAAAAAAGCACTCCTCTACAGCTACCCTCTGTCTTCTATGTCCAAGCCAGTTTTGTATCCATCCTGCCAGCTCTCCTTTGATGCTGTGTGAATTCACCATCTGCACCAGTCTGCCATCAGGTAACTTGTTAAAGGCTTTACTTGACGTCCATGTAGACAACATCTACTGCCTTTCCCTCAATCATCTTCGTTATTTCCTCAAAAAACTCGATCAAGTTAGTGAGGCACGACCTCCCCTTTACAAAACCATGCTATTACTAATAAGTCCATTTGTTTCCAAGTGTGAGTAAATCCTGTCCTGAAGGATCTTTTCCAATAATTTCCCTACCACTGATATAAAGCTCACTAGCCTATAAATTCTTGGTTTATCCCTGCTTAAACAATGGAACAACATTGGCTACCCTCCAGTCCTCTGGAACTTCAGCTGTAGCCAATGAGGAGGATATAAAGATTTCTGTCAAGGCTCCAGCAAGTTCCTCCCTTGCCTCGCTCAGTATTCTGGAGTATATCCCACCAGGCCCCTGGGGACTTATCGATTTTAATGCTTTTTAAGACACCCAACACTACCACCTTTTTGTTATTGACATTACTCACTTTAGGTTCCTCATCCATCAAGTCTCTCTCTTTGGCAAAGTAGTCATTTAGTATCTCGTCCATTTCCTCTGGCTCCAAGTATAGATTCCTTCCACTATCCTTGAGTGAACCAACCCTTTCCCTGACTACCCTTCCGCTCTTTACATACATATAGGACCCTTATAAGACCCTTGTCAGGCCTCATTTGGAGTACTGTGCGCAGTTCTGGTCGCCTCACTATAGGAAGGACGTAGAAGCTATTGAAAGGGTGCAGAGGAGATTTACAAGGATGTTGCCTGGACTGGGAGGCATGCCTTATGAAGTTAGGTTGAGGGAACTGGGTCTCTTTTCCCTGGAGAGACGTAGGTTGAGAGGCGACCTGATAGAGGTTTATAAGATGTTGAGAGGAATAGATAGGGTGGATTCTCAGAGGTTATTTCCCCGGGTTGAAATGGTCGCTACGAGAGGACACAGGTTTAAGGTGCGGGGAGGAAAGTACAGAAGTGATGTTAGGGGTAAGTTTTTCACTCAGAGGGTGGTGAGTGAATGGAATCAGCTGCCGTCAGTGGTGGTGGAGGCGAACTCGCTGGGGTCTTTTAAAAGACTTCTGGATGAGTATATGGGGTTTAATGGGATTGGGGGTTATAGATAGGTCTATAGATTGGTAGGTGTTGATGTGATCAGCGCAACTCGTGGGCCGAAGGGCCTGTTTGTGCTGTAGTGTTCTATGTTCTATATAAAATGCCTTAGGATTTTCCTTATTCCTGTTTGCAAATGACTTTTCATGACCCCTTTTAGCCTTCCTAACTCCTTTCTTAAGTTGCTTCCTATGTTCTTTACATTCTCAAGGGTTTCATCTGTCCTAAGCCTTTTAGACCTTACGAATATTTCCTTTTTCTTCTTGGCAAGGCTCATAATATCGCTCGTCATCTCGGGTTCACGATACTTGCCACATTTATCCTTCATTATGTAGATTTATTGCAGGGGGGAGCTATACATGGCAGAACCATCAGGAGTACAGACACACAGAGGGACCTGGGTGTGCAAGTACACAGATGCTTAAAGGTGGTGAAGGCAGCATAAGGCATGCTTGCCTTTATTGGACAGTCATGATGTCTGTCTGTGCTTTATATGCAACTGTCTGTGCTTTATATGCTCTGTCTGTCTGAGGTCAGAACTCTCCATTCACCTGACGAAGAGGCAGCCCCCTCGAAAGCTTGTGAGAATATTATCAAATAAATCGATTGGACTAAAACCTGGTGTTGTCAGACTTTTTACTGTGTTTATTGGACAGCGCATAGAGTAAAAAAGTTGGCATATGATGTTGCAGTTATATAGAACGTTGGTTAGACCACATTTGGAATTCTGCGTCCAGTTCTGGTCATCACACTACTAGAAAGACGTGGAGGCTTTCGAGAGAGTACAGAAAAGGTTTACCAGGATGTTGCCTGGTCTTAGCTATGAGGTGTTAAATTAGGGTTGTTCTCCCTGGAAAGACAGAGTTTAAGGGGCAGCCTAATAGAAGTTTATAAAATTATGAAGGACATAGATAGGGTGAACAGTTGGGAGCTTTTTCCCAGGTTGGAAATGACAAACACAACAGAACATTACAGTACAGTACAGGCCCTTCGGCCCTCGATGTTGCACCGACCAGTGGAACCAATCTAATGACCCTCTAACCTAAACTATTCCAATGTTATCCATATACCTATCCACTGACCATTTGAACGCCCTTAAAGTTGGCGAGTCCACAACTGCTGCAGGCAGGGCATTCCACGCCCTTACTACCCTCTGAGTAAAGAACTTACCTCTGACATCTGTCCTATAATTACCACCCCTTAATTTGAAGCTATGTCCCCTTGTGCCCTGTATAAGGTGAGGCCGCAGCTGGAGTACTGTGTGCAGTTTTGGGTGCCGCACCTGCGCAAAGATATTTTGGCCTTGGAGGGAGTGCAGAGGAGGTTTACGAGGCTGATACTGGAGTTGAGGGGGTTGAGCTATGAGGAGAGGCTGAATAAACTAGGCTTGTACTCGTTGGAGTTTAGAAGAATGAGGGGAGATCTCATTGAGACGTATAAGATGATGAATGGGATGGATAGGATAGAGGTGGAGAGACTCTTCCCGCTTAAAAAAGACAGTAGGACTAGGGGGCACAGCCTCAAGATAAAGGGGGGGTGTTTTAGAACGGAGTTGAGGAGGAACTTCTTCACTCAAAGGGTGGTGAATCTCTGGAATTCTCTGCTCGTTGAAGTGGTGGAGGCTACCTCGCTAAATATTTTCAAGAAGCGGGTTGATGGGTTTTTGATAAGAGGAGGATTAAGGGTTATGGGGAGAGGGCCGGAATGTGGAACTGAGCCACGACAGATCAGCCATGATCTTATTGAATGGCGGGGCAGGCTCGAAGGACCAGATGGCCTACTCCTGCTCCTATTTCTTATGTTCTTATGTGTTAGCCATCACCATCCGAGGAAAAAGGCTCTCACTCTCCACCCTATCTAACCCTCTAATCATCACGTATGCCTCAATTAAGTCATCTCATAACCTTCTTCTCTCTGACGAAAATAACCTCAAGTCCCTCAGCCTTTCCTCATAAGACCTTCCCATCATACCAGACAACATCCTGGTAAACCTCCTCTGCACCCTTTCCAATGCCTCCACATCTTTCTTATAATGCGGCGACCAGAACTGTACGCAATACTCCAATTGCGGCCGCACCAGAGATTTGTACAGTTGTAACATGACCTCACGACTCCGAAATTCAATCCCTCTACCAATAAAAGCTAACACACCGTACGCCTTCTTAACAACCTTATCAACCTGGGTGCCAACTTTCAGGGATCTATGTACATGTACACCAAGATCTCTCTGCTTGTCAACACTACTAAGAGTCCTTCCATTAGCCCTATATTCTGTACTCCTGTTATTCTTACCAAAGTGAATCACCTCACACTTTTCCGCATTAAACTCCATTTGCCACCTCTCGGCCCAGCTCTGCAGCTTATCTATGTCCCTCTGCAAACTGTAACATCCATCCTCACTGTCTACAACTCCTCCGACTTTGGTGTTGTCAGCAAATTTACTAATCCATCCTTCTACACCCTCATCTAGGTCATTTATAAAAATGACAAACAGCAGTGGCCCCAAAACAGATCCTTGAGGTACACCACTTGTAACTGAACTCCAGGTTGAATATTTCCCATCAACCACCACCCTCTGTCTTCTATCAGCTCGCCAATTCCTGATCCAAACTGCTAAATCACCCTCAATCCCATGCATCTGCATTTTCTGCAATAACTTACTATGGGGAACCTTATCAAATGCTTTGCTAAAATCCATATACACCACGTCAACTGCCTTACCCCGATCCACCTCTTTGGTCACCTTTTCAAAAAACTTGATAAGGTTTGTGAGGCACAACTTACCCTTCATAAAACCGTGTTGACTATCCCTAATCAATTTATTTCTCTCTAGATGATTATAAATCCTATCCCTTATAATTCTTTCCAAAACTTTGCAGACAACAGAAGTAAGGCTCACTGATCTATAATTCCAGGATGGTCTCTACTCCCCTTCTTGAACAAGGGGACAACATTTGCTATCCTCCAGTCTTCCGGCACTATACCTGAAGCCAATGACGACATGAAGATCAAAGCCAAAGGCTCTGCAATCTCCTCCCTAGCCTCCCAGAGAATCCTAGGGTAAATCCCATCTGGCCCAGGGGACTTATCTATTTTCATACTCTCAAGAATTGCTAACACCTCCTTATGTACCTCAATCCCGTCTAGTCCATTACCTGGTATCGCAGTATTCTCCTCGACTACACTGACTTTTTCCTGTGTGAATACTGACGAAAAATACTCATTCAGTGCCTCTCCTATCTCTTCAGGCTCCACGCACAACTTCCCACTGCTGTCTCTGACTGGCCCTAATCTTGCCCTAACCAATCTTTTATTCTTGACATATCTGTAGAAAGCTTTAGGTTTCTCCTTGATCCTATCCGCCAAAGTCTTCTCATGTCCTCTTCTAGCTCTTCTTAACTCTCTCTTTAGCTCCTTCCTGGCTAATTTATAACTCTCCAGTGGCCTAACTGAGCCTTCATGTCTCATCTTTACATAAGCCTCCTTCTTCCTCTTCACCAGAGATTCAACTTCCTTAGTACACCACGGTTCCCTCGTTCGAGCACTTCCTCCCTGCCTGACAGGTACATATTTATCAAGGACTCGCAGTAACTGTTCCTTGAATAAGCTCCACATTTCAGTTGTTCCCAGCCCCTGCAGTTTCCTACTCCAACCTACTCCAAGGGGTCACAAGTTCAAGGTAAGGGGAGCAAGGTTCAATACAGATATGCGGGGGGCATATTTTACACAGAGGGTGGTGGGGCCCTGGAATGCAGTATCAAGCAAGGTGGCTGAGACAGACATGCTGGGGTCATTTAAAACTTATCTAGATAGTCACATGAACAGACTGGGAATAGAGGGATACAAACGAATGGTTTAGTTAGGAACACATGGTCGGTGCAGGCTTGGAGGGCCGAAGGGCCTGTTCCTGTGCTGTATTGTTTTTTGTATCCTCACAGGTACAAGCCTGTGTTCCAACCAACTGACATTTGAAAGACTCCCACATGTCAGATGTTGACTTACCCTCAGCTCCCCCAATCTAAACTCTCCAGATCCTGCCTAATGTTGTTGTAGTCTTCCCCCGAGAACCACTCGTCCTTATCCACAAGCGATTACAGAATTATGATCACTGTAATTTCATTGAATCATACTACACAGCAGGAGGCCCAATGTGACTGTCATGGCAGTTCACGCCAATCCCCCTCCTTTCCTACAGTTTTGCAAATTAATCCTTTTCAAGTAATTATTCAATTTCATTTTGAAAGTTATTGAACCTCCTTCTACTGCCTTTCCAGGCAGCACATTCCCAGGTCCTAACTCACTGTCCAGAAAGGATTTCCATCTCTCCTCTGGTTCTTGTGCTGACTTTCTTCAATGTGTCTCCCTGTGATTACCAACCCTCCTGCCAGTGCAAACAGTTTCTGCTTATTTATTCTGTCAAAACTCTTCACGATTTTGATCATCTTGACTAAACCTTTTTTCATTCTTTGCTCAAAGGAGCACAATCCCATCTTCCTCCAGTCTTTCTACATGAACTGCAGTCTCACACCCTGATCCAATTCTGATAAATCTCCTCTGCACATTTGACATTCCTCCTAAAACATGGTGCCCAGAATTGGACACAATACTGCCGCTCCAAATTTCCATGCGGTGATAGTTAGACTGTAAATCGGAGGAGTGTAAACCACAGGAGGATTCAGACACAAGTGGGGATTGGTCAGGCAGATGAAACTTGTTGACAAATGCAAAATACTTCACATGAAAACAAAATGGTCCAGGAAGAACGTATGATCACTTGGGGGTTGCTGGTGACAAACTAAAGAGTTTACAACACTGCCCAGGGAGTAAAGAATGTCGGATGCTGGGATATATGGAAAGGTTAGTGTGAAATGCACTTGGAAAGAAAGTAATTCAAAAATTGATTTGAAAACAAGTTATGTAAAGAATGGAATGTACAGATTTCGAAAGGACATTGCTTTCCCCGTATATCTGAGGTGCTGATCCGATTATCCTCAACCATTTAATTCTACTTCATCTGAAAACTGCACTGAGCAATGATAAGTATTGTACTGGACAGATCACTGGTCAGAACTGAGCAACCACAGAGCAGGCAAAAGGCGGGGAATTATAGGCCGGTTAGTTTAACGTCTGTGGTAGGTAAAATGTTAGAATCTGTCATTAAGGAGGAAATCGCGAGGCATCTTGAAGGGAATTGCTTGATAGAGCAGACGCAGCACGGTTTCATTAAAGGGAAGTTGTGTCTGACAAATTTACTGGAGTTCTATGAGGATGTGTCTAGGGCAGTGGATAGAGGAGAGCCGGTGGATGTGGACTTTCTAGATTTTCAGAAGGCGTTTGACAAAGTACCTCACAAGAGGTTATTGCAGAAGGTCGAGGGACATGGAGTTGGGGGTAGGGTGTTATCGTGGATAGAGGATTGGTTGTCAAATAGGAGGCAGAGAGTGGGGGTCAACTGGTGATATTCGGATTGGCGGATGGTGACTAGTGGAGTGCCCCAGGGGTCGGTGCTGGGGCCTCAGCTTTTTACCATTTATATAGATGATCTGGAGGAGGGAACCGAGTTAGGGTGTCGAAATTTGCTGATGACACCAAGATTGGGGGAACGGCAAATTGTGCGGAGGGTGTGGAGAGTCTGCAGAAGGATCTAGATAGGCTGGGCGAATGGGCCAGGAAATGGCAAATGGAATTTAATGTTGGCAAGTGTGAGGTGGTCCACTTTGGTAGGAAGAATGGTAGGAAGGACTATTACTTACGGAGCGAAAAACTGCAGCAGGCGACGGTGCAGAGGGACCTCGGGGTCCTTGTGCATGAGTCGCAAAAACCCAGCTTGCAGGTGCAGCAGGTGGTCAGGAAGGCGAATGGGATGCTGGCCTTCATAGCGAGGGGGATTGAATATAAAAGTAGGGAGGTCTTGCTGCAGCTGTAGAGGGCATTGGTGAGGCCGCAGCTGGAGTACTGTGTGCAGTTTTGGGCGCCGCACCTGCACAAAGATATTTTGGCCTTGGAGGGAGTGCAGAGGAGGTTTACTAGGCTGATACCGGAGTTGAGGGGGTTGAGCTATGAGGAGAGGCTGAATAAACTGGGCTTGTACTCGTTAGAGTTTAGAAGAATGAGGGGAGATCTCATTGAGACGTATAAGATGATGAATGGGATGGATAGGATAGAGGTGGAGAGACTCTTCCCGCTCAAAAAAGACAGTAGGACTAGGGGGCACAGCCTCAAGATAAAGGGGGGTGGGGGGGGCGGTTTAGAACGGAGTTGAGGAGGAACCTCTTCACTCAAAGGGTGGTGAATCTCTGGAATTCTCTGCCCATTGAAGTGGTGGAGGCTGCCTCGCTAAATATTTTTAAGACGCGGATTGATGGGTTTTTGATAAGAGAGGGGATTAAGGGTAATGGGGAGAAAGCGGGAAAGTGGAACTGAGCAGCGACAGATCAGCCATGATCTTATTGAATGGCGGAGCAGGCTCGAAGGGCCAGATGGCCTACTCCTGCTCCTATTTCTTATGTTCTTAATCAGTTAATTAAATTTGCTTGGCCCTAACTGCTTTCTCAGAGATTTTTGAGCCTGGTTGGTTCAAAGTCTGCCTTAAGAGTTGAGAGAACTTCATTTCATGCCCATCACTCCATAAAATATTTCAAAGCTTTTCCAGAACAAGCTACTTCTGAAGTGAAGTTACTGTTTCATCAGCAAATTTGATAATTGTACAGAAGTCAATTCCATTCACAACTCCACAGAACCACAGATACGTTACAGTGCAGAATGAGACCATCCAGCCCATCATATCTGCACCAGCCAGAAATGAGGAAAAATAAACTAACGTGTTCATTTTAATTCCATTTTCCAGCAATTGGTCCAAATTATTGCAGGTTACAGCACTTCAGATGCAGATCCAGGAACCTTGAAAATGAGTTAAGTGTTTCAGCCTCAAACACCAATTCAAGCAGTGAATTCCAGACACATACCACCCGCTGGGTGAAAAGGCTTTTCCTCAGATCCCCATTAATTCTTCTACCAATCACCAAAAACTTGTCCTGGTCCCCCCATGCCGACACTATAGTTAAGAAAGCCCACTGATGCCTCTACTTTCTCAGAAGACTAAGGAAATTTGTCACGTCAGCTACAACTCTCACCAACTTTTACTGATGCGCCATAGAAAGCATTCTTTCTGGTTGTATCACAGCTTGGTATGGATTCCTGCTCAGTCAAAGACTACTAGAAACTACTAGCGGTCGTGAATGATGCCCAATCCATCACACAAACCAGCTTCCCACACACTGAGTCTGTCTACACGTCCAGCTGCCACAGAAAGCAGCCAGGATACGAAGGATGAATACGTGGTTGAAAAAAATGGTGCGAGGGGCAGGGTTTCAGATTCCTGGGGCATTGGGACTGGTTCTGGGAGAGATGGGATCTGTACAAACTGGATAGGTTACCCCTGGGCTGGATTGGGACTGATGTCCTTGATGAGGGTACTTGCTAAAATGGTTGGGGAGAGTTTAAACTGATATGCCAGGAAGATGGGAACCTTTGCAAGGATTCAGAGCAGGGGGAATTAAGAACAAGAAGATAAGACACTAAGGAGAGTAAGGAAAGTGATAGGCAGAGAACTCAGCTTTTTACCATTTATATAGATGATCTGGAGGAGGGAACCGAGTATAAGGTGTCGAAATTTGCGGATGACACCAAGATTGGGGGAACGGCAAATTGTGCGGAGGGTGAGGAGAGTCTGCAGAAGGATCTAGATAGGCTGGGCGAATGGGCCAGGAAATGGCAAATGGAATTTAATGTTGGCAAGTGTGAGGTAGTCCACTTTGGAAGGAAGAATGGTAGGAAGGACTATTACTTACGTGGCGAAAAACTGCAGCAGGCGACGGTGCAGAGGGACCTCGGGGTCCTTGTGCATGAGTCGCAAAAACCCAGCTTGCAGGTGCAGCAGGTGGTCAGGAAGGCGAATGGGATGCTGGCCTTCATAGCGAAGGGGATTGAATATAAAAGTAGGGAGGTCTTGCTGCAGCTGTACAGGGCATTGGTGAGGCCGCAGCTGGAGTACTGTGTGCAGTTTTGGGCGCCGCACCTGCGCAAGGATATTTTGGCCTTGGAGGGAGTGCAGAGGAGGTTTACTAGGCTGATACCGGAGTTGAGGGGGTTGAGCTATGAGGAGAGGCTGAATGAACTAGGCTTGTACTCGTTGGAGTTTAGAAGAATGAGGGGAGATCTCATTGAGACGTATAAGATGATGAATGGGATGGATAGGATAGAGGTGGAGAGACTCTTCCCGCTCAAAAAAGACAGTAGGACTAGGGGGCACAGCTTCAAGATACAGGGGGGGCGTTTTAGAACGGAGTTGAGGAGGAACTTCTTCACTCAAAGGGTGGTGAATCTCTGGAATTCTCTACCCGTTGAAGTGGTGGAAGCTGCCTCGCTAAATATTTTCAAGAAGCGGGTTAATGGGTTTTGATAAGAGAGGGGATTAAGGGTTATGGGGAGAGGGCCAGAATGTGGAACTGAGACACAACAGATCAGCCATGATCTTATTGAATGGCGGGGCAGGCTCGAAGGGCCAGATGGCCTATTCCTGCTCCTATTTCTTATGTTCTTATGTCAAGGCCCAGAGTCAGATAAGGAAAATAGTGCCCATCTTTGGGTTTTGTACCTGAGTGCTCAGAGCATTTGAAACAAAATGGATAAATTAGTTGTACAGATAGATGTAAAGGGATGTGATGTAGTTGGCATTGCGGAGACACGGCTCCAAAGTGAGCAAGGATGGGAACTAAACATTGAGGTGATTCAGTGTTTAGAAAGGTCAAGTGGAAAAGAAAAGGTGATGGTGTTGTATTGTTGATTAAAGATGATATTGATACGATATTGAGGGATGATATTAGCAGAGATGATGTGGAATCTGTATGGGTCAAGAAGAAACAAAGAGCAAAAATCATTGGTGGGGGTGGTATACAGACCATCAAACTGTAGTGGTAAAAGTCCAAAGATTGGCCATGCTAAGAAATTGCCCCTTAGTGTCCTGAGATGTGTAGGTTAGAGGGATTAGTGAGTATAATATGTAGGGATATGGGGGTAGGGCCTGGGTGGGATAGTGTTCGGTGCAGGCTCGATGGGCCGAAGGGCCTCTTTCTGCACTGTACATAGAACATAGAACAAAGAACATAGAACATTACAGCGCAGAACAGGCCCTTCGGCCCACGATGTTGCGCCGACCAGTTACAAAACAATGACCCACTAGCCTAAACCAATCCCTTTTCATCCATAAACCTATCCACAGATCTTTTAAACGCCCCCAAACTAGGTGCATTTACAACTGCAGCTGGCAGGGCATTCCAGTCCCTCACCACCCTCTGGGTAAAGAACCTACCCCTGACATCTGTCCTATAACTACCCCCCCTTAATTTAAAATCGTGCCCCCTCGTGCTAGCTTTCTCCATCCTAGGAAAAAGGCTATCACTATCTACCCTGTCTAAACCTCTAATCATCTTATATGTTTCAATGAGATCCCCTCTTAGCCGCCTTCTTTCCAGCGAAAACAACCCCAAATCTCTCAATCTCTCCTCATAGGATCTCCCCTCCATACCAGGCAACATCCTGGTAAACCTCCTCTGCACCCTCTCCAAAGCCTCCACATCCTTCCTGTAATGTGGGGACCAGAACTGCACACAAAACTCCAAGTGTGGCCGCACCAGAGTTGTGTACAGTTGCATCATGACGCTGCGACTCCTAAATTCAATCCCCCTACCAATAAACGCCAAAACTCCGTATGCCTTCTTAACAACCTTATCCACTTGATTCCCAACTTTCAGGGATCTATGTACACATACACCTAGATCCCTCTGTTCTTCCACACTATTCAAAGTCCTCCCGTTAGCCCTATACTCAACACATCTGTTATTCCTACCGAAATGAATTACCTCACACTTCTCCACATTAAACTCCATCCGCCACCTCTCAGCCCAGCTCTGCAACCTATCTAAGTCATCCTGCAAACTATGACACCCTTCCTCACAATCTACCACACCTCCGACTTTGGTGTCATCAGCAAACTTACTAATCCACCCAACTATACCCTCATCCAGATCATTAATAAAAATTACAAACAGCAGTGGCCCCAAAACAGATCCCTGCGGCACACCACTTGTAACCGAACTCCATGACGAATATTTCCCATCAACCACCACTCTCTGTCTCCTATCTGCTAGCCAATTCCTGATCCAATTACCTAGATCACCCCCAATCCCATACATCTGCATTTTCTGCAGGATCACCCCCAATCCCATACATCTGCATTTTCTGTAGGGTTCTATGATTCTATGAAAAGCATTAGACAGGAAATCAGAGATGCGTGTGCTAAAGGAACAACTGGGATTATGGGCAATTTTAATCTGCACATATATAGGGAGAATGAAATTAGTCACAGTGCAATAGAGGAGGAATTTCTGAAGTGCATATGGGATGATTTTCTGGAGCAATACACTGAGAAACCAACAAGGGAATAGACCATCTTGGACTGGATGTTGTGCAATGAGAAAGGATTAGGTAGCAGTCAAGACGAAATGTAACAAATAAAAAACAAAACTAAATGTTCTGTATCTGCATGTGTGTACATAATGTAAATAATTTGAAAGCCCACATTGGAACAAATAAATATGACCTGATAACCACTGGAGAGACAAGGCTGTAGGATAACAAGGATTGGCTCCCAAATACTGAGCAGTATGTGACATTCAAGAAGAATAGGAAACCAGGTAAAGATTGGAATCACAGACTCTGCCACATAGTAAAAGTCCGCTCAGCGCATTGCATCAGTATCAACTCTCCAAAGAAAGGGACAGAGTTCAAGGGAGATGTGTGGGGGAAGTTTTTCACACAGAGAGTGGTGGGTGCCTGGAACGCGCTGCCAGAGGTGGTGGAGGAAGCAGGAACATTAGCAACATTTAAGAGGCATCTGAATGTGTTCATGAATAGGGAGGGAATAGAAGGGTACAGACTAAGGAAAGAAGGTTTTCTTTAGTTTAGTTAGAGTACCATGATCAGCACAAATTTGGAGGGTTGGAGGGTCTGTTCCTGTGCTGAACTTTTCTTTGTTCTCAAGTCCAAAGTTTCTTTGTTCTTAACCCCGAGTCCACATCTCTGATTGGACATTTTCAACAAGTCAGTGCACAGTAAGATCCCAGGACAGCAGTGGGGTGAGTGCGGCTCAGCCCCGTCCTGGGAGCTGGCTGAAGGAGGAAGGTTATCCGACACACAGTTGTACAGAGAGAGAGAACCCCCCTCCCCCTGAACCGGAGGAAGGGCAGCGTCTGGGCGGCTGTCACCCCCGTGCTGCCCATCTGTGTCCCGGGGGAGGCGAGGCTCCACGGCCGGGATCCTCTTCGCAGGGGATACCCGGTCTGGGACCCGGAGCCTGTCCCGGCCCCATCCCCGGATAGGCCTCAGCGAATCCTCCGCACGGGCCTGCTGTTGGGGGCAGGCAGCGGTACTCACCGCGACTGCGGGCGACTCCATTCTACTCCCGGGCCCGGAGCTCAGGCCTGGCGGACTCAGCGACGTCATCACGCCACTGCGTGCGCTGACGTCAGGACAACCCGCCGTACACCGCAATGGACGCCGGGAGGTATAGTTCCGTCGCGAAAACACGCATGCGCGCCGCATGGCCCGGGGCCGTTTGGCGGAGTCCAAGGAAAGAATGACGGCCGGCTCGGCTCCGCACTGAGGTGAAAACAAGCGGTGGGAGGCCGGGAAATGCGGCAACAATTTTCGGGACTCTGCAGAGAGGCTGTGGCACGGTGATGGAAATGGCGGGCTTTACTCCCATCCTCCCCCACCATTACGAAAGTCCTCTATTAACATCGCTTTGCCCCGCCCAATGCAAACTCAGCCCCGCCCTCAGTAACCACAGCCCCGCCCCTAGCAACCCAAACCCCGCCCCCAGCAATCACAACCCCATCCCCAGCAACCACAGCTCCGCCCTCACTAACCACAACCCTGCCCCTAGCAACCACAGCCCCGCCTCCAGCAACAACAACCCCGCCCCCCTCAACCACAACCCCGCCCCCCTCAACCACAACCCCACCCCCCTCAACTACAACCCCACTCCCAGCAACCACAGCTCCGCCCTCACCAATCACAGCCCCGCCCCCAGCAACCAAAGCCCCGCCCCCAACTTCCCTGGCTTCCCCCCCCCCGGACCGCCCACAAAAAGACACACGCAGCCCCGGCCCCGCCCCCAGCAACCGGAACTCCACTTCCACCAACCACAGCCCCGCCCCCTAGCCCGAGACATGAGGGTGATCCAGATCCGGTTCACTCCACACTGAGGCTGTCGGACTTACATAAGAAATAGGAGCAGGAGTAGGCCATCTAGCCCCTCGAGCCTGTCCCGCCATTCAATAAGATCATGGCTGATCTGTCGTGACTCAGCTCCACATTCCCGCCCTCTCCCCATAACCCTTAATCCCTTCTCTTATCAAAAACCCATCAACCCGTTTCTTAAAAATATTTAGCGAGGCAGCCTCCACCACTTCAACGGGCAGAGAATTCCAGAGATTCACCACCCTTTGAGTGAAGAAGTTCCTCCTCAACTCCGTTCTAAACCGCCTCCCCTTTATCTTGAGGCTGTGCCCCCTAGTCCTACTGTCTTTTTTGAGCGGGAAGAGTCTCTCCACCTCTATCCTATCCATCCCATTCATCATCTTATACGTCTCAATGAGATCTCCCCTCATTCTTCTAAACTCTAACGAGTACAAGCCTAGTTTAGAACATTACAGCGCAGAACAGGCCCTTCGGCCCACGATGTTGGGCCGACCAGTTAAAAAACAATGACCCACTAGCCTAAACCAATCCCTTTTCGTCCATAAACCTATCCACGGATTTCTAAAACGCCCCCAAACTAGGTGCATTTACAACTGCAGCTGGCAGGGCATTCCAGTCCCTCACCATCCTCTGGGTAAAGAACCTACCCCTGACATCCGTCCTACAACTACCCCCCCTTAATTTAAAGCCATGCCCCCTCGTGCTAGCTTTCTCCATCCGAGGAAAAAGGCTATCACTATCCACCCTATCTAAACCTCTAATCATCTTATATATTTCAATAAGGTCCCCTCTTAGCCGCCTTCTTTCTAGCGAAAACAACCCCAAATCCCTCAGTTTCTCCTCATAGGACCTTCCCTCCATACCAGGCAACATCCTGGTAAATCTCCTCTGCACCCTCTCCAAAGCCTCCACATCCTTCCTGTAATGTGGGGACCAGAACTGCACACAGTACTCCAAGTGCGGCCGCACCAGAGTTGTGCACAGTTGCAACATGACGCTATGACTCCTAAATTCAATCCCCCTACCAATAAACGCCAAGACACCGTATGCCTTCTTAACAACGGGAAGGTGGAGCTGAGTCACGACGGATCAGCCATGATCTTATTGAATGGCGGGGCAGGCTCGAAGGGCCAGATGGCCAACTCCTGCTCCTATTTCTTATGTTCTTATGTTCTTATCTACTTGATTCCCAACTTTCAGGGATCTATGTACACATACACCTAGATCCCTAGTTTATTCAGCCTCTCCTCATAGCTCAACACCCTCAACTCCGGTATCAGCCTAGTGAACCTCCTCTGCACTCCCTCCAAGGCCAAAATATCCTTGCGTAAGTGCGGCAACCAAAACTGCACACAGTACTCCAGCTGCGGCCTCATCAATGCCCTATACAGCTGCAGCAAGACCTCCCTACTTTTATATTCAATCCCCCTCGCTATGAAGGCCAGCATCCCATTCACCTTCCTGACCACCTGCTGCACCTGCAAGCTGGGTTTTTGCGACTCATGCACAAGGACCCCAAGGTCCCTCTGCACCATCGCCTGCTGCAGTTTTTCGCCAAGTAAGTAATAATCCTTCCTACCATTATTCCTACCAAAGTGGACCACCTCACACTTGCCAACATTAAATTCCATTTGCCAGTTCCTGGCCCATTCGCCCAGCCTATCTAGATCCTTCTGTAGACTCTCCACACCCTCCACACAATTTGCCGTTCCACCAATCTTGGTGTCATCAGCAAATTTCGACACCATACACTCGGTTCCCTCCTCCAGATCATCTATATAAATGGTAAATAGCTGAGGCCCCAGCACCGACCCCTGGGGCACTCCACTAGTCACCATCCACCAATCCGAATAGCACCCGTTGACCCCCATTCTCTGCCTCCCATTTGACAACCAGTCCTCTATCCACGCTAACACCCTACCACCAACTCCATGTCCCCTGACCATCTTCAATAACCTCTTGTGAGGTACCTTGTCAAACGCCTTCTGAAAATCAAGAAAGACCACATCCACCGGCTCTCCTCTATCCACCGCCCTAGACACATCCTCATAGAACTCCAGTAAATTCGTCAGACACGACTTCCCTTTAACGAAACCGTGCTGCGTCTGCTCTATCAAGCAATTCCCCTCAAGATGCTGCTGTGGTTTTCTAGCATTTTCTGTTTTAGAACAACATAGAACATAGAATATTACAGCACAAACAGGCCCTTCGGCCCTCGAGTTGCACCGATCGCATCAACCCCACCAATCTATAGACCTATCTATAACCCCCAATCCCATTAAACCCCATATACTCATCCAGAAGTCTTTTAAAAGACCCCAGCGAGTTCGCCTCCACCACCGACGACGGCAGCCGATTCCAATCACTCACCACCCTCTGAGTGAAAAACTTACCCCTAACATCACCTCTGTACCTCCCTCCCCGCACCTTAAATCTGTGTCCTCTCGTAGCGACCATTTCAACCCGGGGAAATAGCCTCTGAGAGTCCACCCTATCTATTCCTCTCAACATTTTATAAACTTCTATCAGGTCGCCTCTCAACCTTCGCCTCTCCAGGGAAAAGAGTCCCAGCTCCCTCAACCTATCTTCATAAGGCATGCCTCCCAGTCCAGTCAACATCCTTGTAAATCTCCTCTGCACCCTTTCAATAGCTTCTACGTCTTTCCTATAGTGAGGCGACCAGAACTGCGCACAGTACTCCAAATGAGGCCTGACGAGGGTCCTGTAAAGTTGCAGCATTACCTCCCGACTCCGAAACTCAATCCCTCGATTAATGAAGGCCAGTACACCATACGCCTTCTTGACCACCTCCTCCACCTGCGAGGCCGATTTAAGAGTCCTGTGAACCTGGACCCCGAGATCCTTCTGCTCTTCAACGCTACTAAGACCCCTGCCCTTAATAGTGTACTCGTTCATCCCGTTGGTTCTGCCGAAATGGACTACTACACATTTATCCGCGTTGAAGTCCATCTGCCACTTCTCCGCCCATTCCTGCATCCTATCTAGGTCCTGCTGCAACTTTTGACATCCTTCCAGACCATCCACAACACCGCCGACCTTCGTGTCATCAGCGAACTTGCTAACCCATCCCTCCACTTCCTCATCCAGGTCATTTATGAAAATGACAAACAACAAGGGTCCCAGAACAGATCCCTGGGGCACCCCACTGGTGACTGACCTCCATTCCGAAAAAGACCCATCCACAACCACTCTCTGCCTTCTGCAGGCAAGCCAGTTCTGGATCCACAAGGCCAAAGGCCCTTGGATCCCATGCCCTCTCACCTTCTGAAGAAGTCTTGCATGAGGGACCTTATCAAAAGCCTTGCTGAAGTCCATGTACACTACGTCCACGGCACTTCCTTCGTCAATGTGTTCAGTCACATTATCGAAGAACTCAACTAGGCTCGTAAGGCACGACCTGCCCTTGACAAATCCATGCTGACTATTCCTGATCATGTCAAACCTCTCCAAATGCTCGTAAATCTTGTCCCTCAGAAGCCTCTCCATCAGCTTACCAACCACTGAGGTCAGACTCACCGGGCGGTAATTTCCCGGGCTATCCCTGTTCCCTTTCTTGAAAATAGGGACTACATCCGCAATCCTCCAATCTTCCGGAACCTCTCCCGTCTTCATTGACGACTCAAAGATCATCGCCAAGGGCTCTGCAACCACTTCCCTGGCCTCCCACAGTATCCTGGGGTACAGTATCCTGGTTTTGTGATTGATTCCCGGCTCTGGTCACTGTCTGTGCGGCATCTGCACATTCTCCCCATGTCTATGTGGGTTTCCTCTGGGTGACCATAAGACATCGGACAGAATTAGGCCACTCAGCCCATCGAGTCTGCTCCACCAATCAATCATGATACTTTTCCAGTCTCCTGCCCTTTCCCGATAACCCCTAATCCCCTTATTAATTAGGAACCTATCTATAGAACATAGAACATAGAATATTACAGCACAAACAGGCCCTTCAGCCCTCGAGTTGCGCCGATCGCATCAACCCCACCAATCTATAGACCTATCTATAACCCCCAATCCCATTAAACCCCATATACTCATCCAGAAGTCTTTTAAAAGACCCCAGCGAGTTCGCCTCCACCACCGACGACGGCAGCCGATTCCAATCACTCACCACCCTCTGAGTGAAAAACTTACCCCTAACATCACCTCTGTACCTCCCTCCCCGCACCTTAAATCTGTGTCCTCTCGTAGCGACCATTTCAACCCGGGGAAATAGCCTCTGAGAGTCCACCCTATCTATTCCTCTCAACATTTTATAAACTTCTATCACGTCGCCTCTCAACCTTTGCCTCTCCAGGGAAAAGAGTCCCAGCTCCCTCAACCTATCTTCATAAGGCATGCCTCCCAGTCCAGTCAACATCCTTGTAAATCTCCTCTGCACCCTTTCAATAGCTTCTACGTCTTTCCTATAGTGAGGCGACCAGAACTGCGCACAGTACTCCAAATGAGGCCTGACGAGGGTCCTGTAAAGTTGCAGCATTACCTCCCGACTCCTAAACTCAATCCCTCGATTAATGAAGGCCAGTACACCATACGCCTTCTTGACCACCTCCTCCACCTGCGAGGCCGATTTAAGAGTCCTGTGAACCCGGACCCCGAGATCCTTCTGCTCTTCAACGCTACTAAGACCCCTGCCATAAATAGTGTACTCGTTCATCCCGTTGGTTCTGCCGAAATGGACTACTACACATTTATCCGCGTTGAAGTCCATCTGCCACTTCTCCGCCCATTCCTGCATCCTATCTATGTCCTGCTGCAACATTTGACATCCTTCCAGACCATCCACAACACCGCCGAACTTCGTGTCATCAGCGAATTTGCTAACCCATCCCTCCACTTCCTCATCCAGGTCATTTATGAAAATGACAAACAACAAGGGTCCCAGAACAGATCCCTGGGGCACCCCACTGGTGACTGACCTCCATTCCGATAAAGACCCATCCACAACCACTCTCTGCCTTCTGCAGGCAAGCCAGTTCTGGATCCACAAGGCCAAAGGCCCTTGGATCCCATGCCCTCTCACCTTCTCAAGAAGTCTTGCATGGGGGACCTTATTAAAAGCCTTGCTGAAGTCCATGTACACTACGTCCACGGCACTTCCTTCGTCAATGTGTTCAGTCACATTATCGAAGAACTCAACTAGGCTCGTAAGGCACGACCTGCCCTTGACAAATCCATGCTGACTATTCCTGATCATGTCAAACCTCTCCAAATGCTCGTAAATCTTGTCCCTCAGAAGCCTCTCCATCAGCTTACCAACCACTGAGGTCAGACTCACCGGGCGGTAATTTCCCGGGCTATCTCTGTTCCCTTTCTTGAAAATAGGGACTACATCCGCAATCCTCCAATCTTCCGGAACCTCTCCCGTCTCCATTGACGACGCAAAGATCATCGCCAAGGGCTCTGCAATCACTTCCCTGGCCTCCCACAGTATCCTGGGGTACATCCCATCTGGTCCCGGCGACTTATCTACCTTGATAGAATTCAAAAGTTCTAACACATCCTCCTCCTTAATGTCCACGTACTCAATCTTTTCCACCTGCTGCAAGTCCATAGCAAGATCTCCCAAATCAGCTTCCACTGTGAATACTGATGCAAAGTACTCATTAAGCACCTCCGCCATTTCTTCTGGTTCTACACAGACCTTTCCCCCTTCATCTTTTATAGGTCCTATCCTTTCCCTTCTCACCCTTTTACCTTTCACATATTTATAGAAGGCCTTGGGATTTTCTTTAATCTTACCCGCCAAGGTCTTCTCATGACCCCTTCTGGCTCTCCTAATTTCCCTTTTAACCTCCTTTCTACAGTCCTTATATTCTTCAAGATCCTTAACCTCTCCTAGTTCCCTGAACCTTTTGTATACCTTCCTTTTCCTCCTGACTAGGTTCAACACAGCCTTCGTGCACCACGGTTCCCGCGACCTACCAAAACCCCCTTGCCTTATCGGAACATTGTCATGCAGAGCGCCAGACAAACATTCCTTGAATATCCGCCACCTTCCTTCGGTACTCTTCCCTAAGAATGCCTCCTTCCAGTTTATTTGTCCAAGTAACTTCCTGACTTCTTCGTATCTCCCCTTACTCCAGACAAACACCTTCCTAGCCTGTCTGATCCTATCTCGTTCCAATGCAATTGTGAAGGAGATAGAATTATGATCACCATTCCCAAGATGCTCTCCTACCGAGAGATCCATCACCTGCCCTGGTTCATTCGCCAGTACCAGATCAAGTACAGCCTCACCCCTCGTAGGCTTGTCCACATACTGTGTCAGGAAACCTTCCTGAACACACCTAACAAACTCCTCTCCAGCCGAACCCCTTACTCTAGGGATATTCCAGTCGATGTTTGGGAAATTGAAGTCTCCCATCACGACCACTCTGTTTTTAATACATTTCTCCAGAATCTGGTTCCCTATCTGCACTTCAACTTCCCTGTCACTATTGGGCGGCCTATAGAATACACCCAGCAAAGTTTTCGACCCTATGCTGTTCGTAACTTCCACCCACAGAGACTCTGTAGAAAGTCCCTCCACGGCATCCTCTTTCTCTGCAGCCATGACACTGTCCCTTATTAACAGTGCCACTCCACCACCTCTTCTGCCAGCCTCCCTGTCCTTCCTGAAACATCTGAAACCTGGCACCTGAAGTACCCAGTCCTGTCCCTGAGACATCCAAGTCTCCGTAATGGCCACCTTCTGGCTCTACTTCCCTACTTCTATCTCTGTCTTAAAGACATAAGAACATAAGAAATAGGAGCAGGAGTAGGCCATCTAGCCCCTCGAGCCTGCCCCGCCATTCAATAAGATCATGGCTGATCTGTCGTGGCTCAGTTCCACATTCCCAACCTCTCCCCATAACCCTTAATCCCCTTGCCTATTAAAAACCTATCAACCCACGTCTTAAATATATTTAACAAGGTAGCCTCCACCACTTCAACGGGCAGAGAATTCCAGAGATTCACCACCCTTTGAGTGAAGAAGTTCCTCCTCAACTCCATTCTAAACCGCCCCCCCTTTATCTTGAGGCTGTGCCCCCTAGTCCTACTGTCCTTTCTGAGCGGGAAGAGCCTCTCCATCTCGATCCTATCCATCCCATTCATCATCTTATACGTCTCAATGAGATCTCCCCTCATTCTTCTAAACTCTAACGAGTACAAGCCTAGTTTATTCAGCCTCTCCTCATAGTTCAACCCCCTCAACTCCGGAATCAGCCTAGTAAACCTCCTCTGCACTCCCTCCAAGGCCAAAATATCCTTGCGTAAATGCGGCAACCAAAACTGCACACAGTACTCCAGCTGCGGCCTCACCAGTACCCTGTACAGTTACAGCAAGACCTCCCTACTTTTATATTCAATCCCCCTTGCTATGAAGGCCAGCATCCCATTTGCCTTCCTGACCACCTGCTGCACCTGCAAGCTGGGTTTTTGCGACTCATGCACAAGGACCCCGAGGTCCCTCTGTACCGTCGCATGACACTCAATGACCTGGCCTCCACAGCTTTCTGCAGTAAAGAGTTCCACAGATTCACCACTCTCTGACTGAAGAAATTCCTCCTCATCTCTGGTTTGAAGGATTATCCCTTTATCCTCTGAGGTTGTGCCTTCTTGTTCTAGTTTTTTCCATTAGTGGAAATATCCCCTCCATGTCCACTCTATCCAGGGCCTCACAGTATTTGTAAGTTTCAGTAAGATCCCCCCTTTATCCTTCTAAACTTCAACGAGTACAGACTCAGAGTTCTCAACCGTTCTTCATACGACAAGCTCTTCATTCCAGGGATCATTCTTGTGAATCTCCTCTGGACCCTTTCGAAGGCCGCACATCCTTCCTTAGATACGGGGCCCAAAACTGTTCACAATACTTTAAATGGGGCCTGACCAGAGTCTGAAACAGCCTCAGAAGTACATTCCTGCTCATGTGTTCTAACCCTCTCGATATGAACGCTAAAATTGTATTTGCCTTCCTAACTGCCGACTGAACCTGCACGTTAACCTTCAGAGAATCTTGAACAATGTCTCCCAAGTCCCTTTGTGTTTCTGATTTCCTAAGCATCTTCCCATTTAGAAAATAGTCTATGCCTCCATTCCTCCTTCCAAAGTGTATAACCTCACACTTTTCCACATTGTATTTCATCTGCCACTTCTTTGCCCACTCTCCTAACCTGTCCAAGTCCTTCTGCAGCCCCTCTGCTTCCTCAATACTGCCTGTCCCTCTACATATCTTTGTATCATCTGCAAACTTAGCAACAGTACCTTCAGTTCCTTCCTCCAAATCATTAATATATGTTGTGAAAAGTTGTTTGGTCCCAGCACCGACCCATGAGGCACACCACTAGTCACCGATTGCCACCCTGACAAAGACCCCTTTATCCCTACTCTCTGCCTTCTGCTAGTCAGCCAATCCTCTATCAATGCCAGGATCTTACCCTTAACACTGGTGCTCTGGTTTCCTTCCACAGTCTGAAACACATGCTGGTCAGGTATATTGGCCACGCTGAATTCTCTCTCAGTGCACCCGAACAGGCGCTGAAATGTGGCGACTGTGGGACTTTCATAGTAACTTCATAGTAGTGTTAATGTAAGCCTACTTGTGACAAATAAGCTTCAAAAAACTGTATGAAATGCTGCAAATGCTTACTGCAACCTCCCCACTAACAACAAGGAGTATATTAATGGAATGAGGAATTATACTTACTTGGAAATATTTGGGAAGCTGTGCACAGGAGAGGAAGAGGAGATTTGAGAGAGGTGTTCTGGACAGAAAATATTTTCAGTGGCTGAAGGTTTAATAATGTGAGAACACAGACCTTAAAGAAGCAAAGGAGTGATATTTCCATTTTTATATGTAGTTAGGATTTCGATATGGACTCAGTATTTTTTAATTATCCTTTTAAGAACATAAGAAATAGGAGCAGGAGTAGGCCACCTGGCCCTTCGAGCCTGCCCCGCCATTCAATAAGATCATGGCTGATCTGTCGTGACTCAGCTCCACCTTCCCGCCCTCTCCCCATAACCCTTAATCCCTTCTCTTATCAAAAACCCATCAACCCGTTTCTTAAAAATATTTAGTGAGGCAGCCTCCACCACTTCAACGGGCAGAGAATTCCAGAGATTCACCACCTTTTGAGTGAAGAAGTTCCTCCTCAACTCCGTTCTAAACCGCCCCCCCTTTATCTTGAGGCTGTGCCCCCTAGTCCTACTGTCTTTTTTGAGTGGGAACAGTCTCTCCACCTCTATCCTATCCATCCCATTCATCATCTTATACGTCTCAATGAGATCTCCCCTCATTCTTCTAAACTCCAACGAGTACAAGCCTAGTTCATTCAGCCTCTCCTCATAGCTCAACCCCCTCAACTCCGGTATCAGCCTAGTAAACCTCCTCTGCACTCCCTCCAAGGCCAAAATATCTTTGCGCAGGTGCGGCGCCCAAAACTGCACACAGTACTCCAGCTGCGGCCTCACCAGGGCGGGAAGGTGGAGCTGAGCCACGACAGATCAGCCATGATCTTATTGAATGGCGGGGCAGGCTCGAAGGACCAGATGGCCTACTTCTGCTCCTGTTTCTTATGTTCTTATGTTCAATGCCCTATACAGCTGCAGCAAGACCTCCCTACTTTTATATTCAATCCCCCTCGCTATGAAGGCCAGCATCCCATTCGCCTTCCTGACCACCTGCTGCACCTGCAAGCTGGGTTTTTGCGACTCATGCACAAGGACCCCGAGGTCCCTCTGCACCGTCGCCTGCTGCAGTTTTTCGCCACGTAAGTAATAGTCCTTCCTACCATTCCTCCTACCAAAGTGGACCACCTCACACTTGCCAACATTAAATTCCATTTGCCATTTCCTGGTCCATTCGCCCAGCCTATCTAGATCCTTCTGCAGACTCTCCACACCCTCCGCACAATTTGCCTTTCCCCCAATCTTGGTGTCATCAGCAAATTTCGACACCCTGCACTCGGTTCCCTCCTCCAGATCATCTATATAAATGGTAAATAGCTGAGGCCCCAGCACCGACCCCTGGGGCACTCCACTAGTCACCATCCGCCAATTTATCAGATGTGGGTGTCACTGACAAAGCCACTCCTAATTGTTCCTGAAGCTAAGGCTGGCCAGGTCAAGTCAGAGTCATCTACATTGCTGTGGGTCACATGAATCACATGGGCAGACCAGGTAAGGACAGCAGATTTCAATCCCTAAATGGCATTTGTGAACCTAGTCATTATTTCATGGCCACTAACGAATTTATTTTTTGAAAAAGTATTCTGTTTAATTATCTGCGCAGGAACAATGCATTTACTGTTAACACAATACAAGCTATTCCCGTTTCACATTTCCATTGCAACTGTAACATCTCAACCCATGTTGCCCAGCAAAAGTTGGATCTGTCTCTGGAAGTGACATTAAAATGCAAACTACTGGCTGTTGTAACAATGGTTGCCACAGAACGACTGACACACCCAAAACCTCTTGGAAATACACAATGGGTGAAGTATTACAAGGCAAAGCTGCTGAACCATTAGTGAGAGATTGAAAGTGACAAGGCGGTATCAACAAAATCCTCAGCAGAGGAAGGAGACTGAAGACTGTGCTCTCCATTTCTGTCTTTTACGTGTTGCCTGGTTTGAGAAGGAAACTCGAACAGAAAGTTACCAGCGAACAGAGATCTCATGGTAAGAGGAGGTGAAGGCCGAGTGGTATTATTGCTAGACTATTAATCCTGAAACTCAGCTAATGTTCTGGGGCCCCTGGTTTGAATCTCACCACAGCAGATGGCAGAATTTGAATTCAATAAAATTAAGGTCCCCCATGCAAGACTTCTTGAGAAGGTGAGAGGGCATGGGATCCAAGGGCCTTTGGCCTTGTGGATCCAGAACTGGCTTGCCTGCAGAAGGCAGAGAGTGGTTGTGGATGGGTCTTTTTCTGAATGGAGGTCAGTCACCAGTGGAGTGCCTCAAGGATCTGTTCTAGGACCCTTGCTGTTTGTCATTTTCATAAATGACCTGGATGAGGAAGTGGAGGGATGGGTAAGTAAGTTTGCTGATGACACGAAGGTCGGTGGTGTTGTGGATGGTCTGGAAGGATGGCAAAAGTTGCAGCAGGACATAGATAGGATGCAGGACTGGGCGGAGAAGTGGCAGATGGACTTCAACGCGGATAAATGTGTAGTCGTCCATTTTGGCAGAACCAACGGGATGAACGAGTACACTATCAAGGGCAGAAGTCTGAGTAGTGTTGAAGAGCAGAAGGATCTAGGGGTCCGGGTCCACACGACTCTTAAATCGGCCTCGCAGGTGGAGGAGGTGGTCAAGAAGGCGTATGGTGTACTGGCCTTCATTAATCGAGGGATTGAGTTTAGGAGTCGGGAGGTAATGCTGCAACTTTATAAGACCCTTGTCAGGCCTCATTTAGAGTATTGTGCGCAGTTCTGGTCGCCTCACTATAGGAAAGATGTAGAAGCTATTGAGAGGGTACAGAGGAGATTTACAAGGATGTTGCCTGGACTGGGAGGCATACCTTATGAAGTTAGGTTGAGGAAGCTGGGACTCTTTTTCCTGGAGCGACGAAGGTTGAGAGGCGACCTGATAGAAGTTTATAAAATGTTGAGAGGAATAGATAGGGTGGACTCTCAGAGGCTATTTCCCCGGGTTGAAATGGTCGCTACGAGAGGACACAGATTTAAGGTGCAGGGAGGAAAGTTCAGAAGTGATGTTAGGGGTAAGTTTTTCACTCAGAGGGTGGTGAATGAATGGAATCGGCTGCCGTCAGTGGTGGTGGAGGCGAACTCGCTGGGGTCTTTTAAAAGACTTCTGGATGAGTATATGGGGTTTAATGAGATTGAGGGTTATAGATAGGTCTGTAGGTTGGTAGGTGTTGATGTGATCGGCGCAACTCGTGGGCCGAAGGGCCTGTTTGTGCTGTAGTGTTCTATGTTCTATGTTCTATCTGGAATTAAAAATCTACTGATGACCGTGAAACAATTGTTGGAAAAACTCATCTGGTTTATTAATATCCTTTAGGGAAGGAAATTGCATCCTTACCTGGGCTGGCCAAATGAGACTTCAGATCCACAGCAATGTGGTTGACCCTCAATTGCCTTCCAAGGACAACTAGGAATGGACAATAAACACTGGCCAGACTGATGCCCATGTCCCATGAATGAATAAAACAAAATAATGGCAGCATCTTTTACATCTGACCACCCTGAAGAAATTAAATCAGCTGTGACATTTAAAATTTCTGCTTCAGGAACAATCAAAGGACATTTAAGCGTATAATATTTAACTTTTCTTACTGGACTCTAACTTCCCTTATTTCTGCTATGTGTGGGTGTGTGTGTGTCTCTGTGTCTGTATGTCAGCACCATCTTTGACATTTTCATTATTTTTCTTCTGTTTAGTGATTAATAAATTTGCTCTCTTTGACTCAAGAAATCCTTGTTTGATTGACTCTTTATTGCTGACAGCTTAAATAGTTAAATACTTTCTGATTTGTGATTAACTGAGTAGATGGAAATGAGGGAATCCAGTTCACTAATTCTCACCTAGTTATAATAGGCAGCAACAATCCATGTAATCGAGGAATCCTCATTGGATGAGCCTTTCCTGATGGTCATGAAGCTCCCAAACGTTGAGGAACTCAGTCTTTGGCCAAGTCACTGCTGGCCACTGCGATGGTGCATGCCAGTCCATAGCAGGTGTTGCCATTTATCTCTGTCAGAGAGTGGATCCCAGGTTGGGCCTTTGTGACACGTTTGCAAATATCCTTAAAGTGGAGTCTTGGTTCCTGCTGCTTCATCATAAAGAAGATCTTCCATTTGCAGATGTGGTCAGTCCCCCGATCCTGCTTCTATTTGTTTAGCACCCCACACGTTGGTATCTCAGCATTGACGGGATTGCAGTTTTTGTCCTCAGGATACACCAATAATGTGCTGCAGATAGTGAAGGTGGAAATTAATTTCCTTTAGCTGCAAGTCATCCATATTTCATTGTCATTCAGCAAGACACTGAGAAGACACAGCTTACAAACCATCAGCCTGTTCCTGAGGGTCAGCTTGGTCTTTTCCCATGTGTATATTTTGTGAGTTGGTCAAAATGGTAGCTTCCCATAAGCTTGTATTGAGTTCTGTCACCATGGACCCAAGGTAACAGAATTTGCTAATCACTGAGTAGGGTGTAATTTAGTGTGACCAGGGTCTGAGATGCAATACCTTGTAGTCAGAGAGAATACGTTACAGCCATGGGCGAAAGTGTCCATGAGTCCTTGTAGTAGAGTTGCTGGATGGGCAATGACTGTAGCATTGTCAGCTTAGAAGAGTTCTACCATGATCATACTGAACGGTGGAGCAAAGTCAAAGACCGTCACCAAGAAATCCAATGGGTAATTCAAAAGAAAATTCCTTTAACCAGAGAGTGGTGAGAATCTGGAACTTGTTCCCACAGGGAGCACTTGAAGCAAATAATATAGATTAAAATTAAAAGGAAATCATCATAGAAATCATAGAAGAAATCATAGAATCTGGACAATCTGAGAAAAATGAATCGGGAGTTACAGTGATAGATTTAGATGAAGAAAGATAGTGGAACATAAACAACAGCTGAATGTAAGCACATAGATAATTGGGGCAGGATTGATCATTTGAACCATCCCGTCTGCACTGCCATTCAAAATGCCATGGCTGATGTTTGGCTTTACCTCCATTTTCCTGCCTACTTCCCACATCCTTCGATTCCTTGACAGACCAAAAATCTATTTATCCCATATAACTGGCACAACCCCCATAAAATGGAACTGGTTAAATACTTCAAGGAGACAAAAATGCAGCAGCCAATCTGCATGCAGCAGTCTCCTACAAACATACAAGTGCAAGACAATGACCATCACCAATAACAGACACTCTAACTATTACCCCTCGACATTTAATGGTGTAACCATCACTGAGTCCCCCACTGTCAACGTCCTTGGGGTTACCATTGACCAGAAACTCAACTGGACTCACCACTTAAGTATAGTAGATACAAGAGCAGAGGCTAGGAATACTGAGGCAAGTAACTCGCTCCTGACTTCCCAAAGCCTACCTCCCATCCACAAGGCACAAGTCAGGAGTGTGATGGAATACTTCCCACTTGCCTGGATGAGTGCAACTTCAACAACTCTCAAAAAGCTTGACACCATCCAGGACAAAGCAGCCCACTTGATTGGCACCACATCTACAAACATCCACTCCCTCCATCATGAATGCTCAGTAGCAGCAGTGTGTACTGTCTACAAGATACCAAAAATCCTTAGGCGGCACCTTCTAAACCCCATAACTACTTCCATCTTGAAGGACAAGGGCAGCAGATACCTGGGAACATCACCACCCGCAAGTTCCCCTCCAAGCCACTCATAAGAACATAAGAAATAGGAGCAGGAGTAGGCCATCTAGCCCTTCGAACCTGCCCCGCCATTCAATAAGATCATGGCTGATCTGTCGTGGCTCAGTTCCACCTTCCCGCCCTCTCCCCATAACCCTTAATCCCCTCTTTTATCAAAAACCCATCAACCCGCGTCTTAAAAATATTTAGCGAGGCAGCCTCCACCACTTCAACGGGCAGAGAATTCCAGAGATTCACCACCCTTTGAGTGAAGAAGTTCCTCCTCAACTCTGTTCTAAACCACCTCCCCTTTATCTTGAGGCTGTGCCCCCTAGTCCTACTGTCTTTTTTGAGCGGGAAGAGTCTCTCCACCTCTATCCTATCCATCCTATTCATCATCTTATACGTCTCAATGAGATCTCCCCATATCGCCGTTTCTTCACAGGCGCTGGGTCAAAATCCTGCAATTCCCTCCCTAACAGCATCGTGGGTCAACCCACAGCACGTGGACTGCAGCGATTCCAGAAGGCACTGGAGAGTGACTAATATCCTGGTCGGGAGATTTGCTGGAGCCACTCGGGAAGATTTAAACTAATCTGGCAGGGGAGTGGAACTCATAGCAATAGGGAGATAGATGAGAAGTTTGAGAACAGCATGGAAGTTAAAGAGGGCACATTAAATAGTAAAAACAGTGTCAGTAATCCTCGTCCCAGACAAGACAGAGAGCAAGGGAAGTCCAGATTAAACTGCATTTATTTCAATGCAAGAGGCTTGGCGGGCAAGGCAGATGAACTCAGGGCATGGATGGGTACATGGGACTGGGATATTATAGCAATTACTGAAACATGGCTAAGGGAGGGACAGGACTGGCAGCTCAATGTCCCAGGGTACGGATGTTATAGGAAAGGTAGAGCAGGAGGTAAGAGAGGAGGGGGAGTTGCACTTTTGATGAGGGACAACATCACGGCCGTACTGAGAGGAGATATATCCGAGGATTCGCTCACTGAGTCTATATGGATAGAACTAAGAAATAAGAAGAGAGAGTTCACTTTGATAGGGTTGTACTATAGGCCCCTAAATAGTCAACAGGGAAATTGAGGAGCAAATATGTAAAGAGATTACAGATAGCTCCAAAAAAAATAGAGTGGTAATAGTCGGGGGTTTTAACTTTCCCAACATTGACTGGGACAGCCATAGTATTAGAGGGTTGGACAGAGAGAAATTTGTTGAGTGTTTTCAGGAGGAATTTCTCATTCAGTCTGTGGATGGCCCAACTCGAGAGGGGGCAAAACTTGACTTCCTCTTGGGAAATAAGGAAGGGCAGGTGACAGAAGTGTTAGTGAGGGATCACTTTGGGACCAGTGACCATAATTCTATTGGTTTTAAGATAGCTATGGAGAATGATAGGTCCGTCCCAAAAGTTAAAATTCTAAACTGGGGCAAGGCCAATTTTGATGGAATCAGGCAGGAACTTTCAAAAGTTAATTGGGGGAGTCTGTGGGAAAGCAAAGGGATGTCTGGTAAATGGGAGGCTTTCAGAAATGTGTTAACCAGGGTTCAGGATAAATACATTCCTCTTAGAGTGAAGGGCAAGGCTGGCAGAAGTCAGGAACCCTGGATGACTTGGTGGGAGACATAGGAGGGAAGTCCGAGGTAGATTCTTCACTCAGAGAGTGGTTGGGGTGTGGAATACACTGCCTGCTGTGATAGTGGAGTCGGACACTTTAGGAACTTTCAAGTGGTTATTGGATAGGCACATGGAGCACTCCAGAATGATAGGGAGTGGGATAGACTGATCTTGAGTTTGGACATAGCTCGGCACAACATTGAGGGCCGAAGGGCCTGTACTGTGCTGTACTGTTCTATGTTCTATAAATGGTGATGTCTTGAGGAGTGAACATATTACAGAGAAGGAGGTGCTGGAAGTCTTAAAATGCAGTGAGCTTGTGCAGGACTAGTTGGCTGGAGTGAGATTCAGCCAGAGTGAGGGTATCGGGAATTTGGAGCTGAATGGGAAATCGCTGTCGAGAGGAAAGTGGTGCTTATCTTTGGGAGGAGCAGAGGGGCGGATCTGTGAGGGAGACTCAAGGGTAAGTGAGAGGGAGAAGGAAATCAAACCGTGCTGTCACAACCAGCAGAGTGATTGGCTGGTGACTGGTAAGTAATTTTTTCCCTTTCTTTTTGCCCTTGGCGTTGTTGTTGTTGTACACTACAGTAGTGTTTCCGTGTAATTTCTGTGGTTTATAGTTTGTAAAGATTATATTCGGTATAACAAGGAGCAGGGAAGAAAATTGGATATAATCTGAAAGAAAACATCTTTCAGAAGTTTAATTTAAAGGGTTAAAACATGACAGGAGAGCTCCAAGCTGTGGTTTGCTCCTCTTGCTCCATGTGGGAGGCTGGGGACAGTTGGGTCAGCAGGTGTGCAGGAAGTGTCTCCAGCTACAGCTCCTGGAAGCTCGAGTTTCAGAGCTGGAGCAGCGGCTGGAGACACTGTGGAGCATTGCGAGACGGAGAATATCGTGGATAGCACGGATAGTGAGATGGTCAGACCGCAGGCTCAGACTCCACAGGCAGGAATGTGACCACCTGGCAAAGCAAGAGAGATAGGCAGGTAGTACAGGAATTTAGCACTTAGAGAAGTTTAGAATGATCAGAAATAGTCAACATGGATTTGTCAAGGGCCTTACGAGCCTAGTTGAGTTCTTCGATAATGTGACTGAACACATTGACGAAGGAAGTGCCGTGGACGTAGTGTACATGGACTTCAGCAAGGCTTTTGATAAGGTCCCCCATACAAGACTTCTTGAGAAGGTGAGAGGGCATGGGATCCAAAGGCCTTTGGCCTTGTGGATCCAGAACTGGCTTGCCTGCAGAAGGCAGAGAGTGGTTGTGGATGGGTCTTTTTCGGAATGGAGGTCAGTCACCAGTGGGGTGCCCCAGGGATCTGTTCTGGGACCCTTGCTGTTTGTCATTTTCATAAATGACCTGGATGAGGAAGTGGAGGGATGGGTTAGGAAGTTCGCTGATGACACGAAGGTCGGCGGTGTTGTGGATGGTCTGGAAGGATGTCAAAAGTTGCAGCAGGACATAGATAGGATGCAGGAATGGGCGGAGAAGTGGCAGATGGACTTCAACGCGGATAAATGTGTAGTCGTCCATTTGCTTTGGATACTGTTGGGGGGAATGACCTGTCTGGGGAAAGCAGCAGCCAAACTTGTTGTAGCACGGTTTGTTCTGCTGCAGAGGGGAGGGTAAAAAGTGTTCCAGTGCAATAGTTACAGGGGATTCAATTGTACAGGGAATAGACAGGAGTTTCTGTGGCCGCAAATAAGACTCCAGGATGGTACGTTACCTCCCTGGTGTTAGAGTTAAGAATGTCTCAGAGTGGCTGCAGGAGTTTCTTCTGGAGGGTGAGGGCCAAAGGCCAGTGTTCGTAGTCACATCGGTACAACTCACATAGGGAAAAAAAGGATGAGGTCCTAAAAGCAGAATACAGGGAGCTAGGATGAAATCGGACCCCAAAGGGGCCATGTGCTAGTCAGAGTAGAAATGAGAGGATATATTGGATAAATACTGGCTGAACAGGTGGTGTCAGGGGGAAGGTTTCAGATTCCTGGGGCATTGGGACCAGTTCTGGGGGAGGTGAGACCTGTACAAATCGGATGGGTTACACCTGGGCAGGACTGGGACTGATGTCCTTGGGGGACAATTTGCGAGAGCGGTCGGAGAAGGTTGACATTAATGAGCCGGGGGATGGGAACCTATGTAAGGAATCAGAGAAGGAAGGACAATGGACAAAAACAAAAGGGAGAAAAGTGACTGGCAGAGAAACCAAGGACAAAGTTCAAACAGAGCTACAGAGAAAAATATTGGGATGAATACATAAGAACATAAGAAATAGGAGCAGGAGTAGGCCATCTAGCCCTTCGAGCCTGCCCCGCCATTCAATAAGATCATGGCTGATCTGTCGTGGCTCAGTTCCACCTTCCCGCCCTCTCCCCATAACCCTTAATCCCCTCTCTTATCAAAAACCCATCAACCCGTTTCTTAAAAATATTTAGCGAGGCAGCCTCCACCACTTCAACGGGCAGAGAATTCCAGAGATTCACCACCCTTTGAGTGAAGAAGTTCCTCCTCAACTCTGTTCTAAACCGCCTCCCCTTTATCTTGAGGCTGTGCCCCCTAGTCCTACTGTCTTTTTTGAGCGGGAAGAGTCTATCCACCTCTATCCTATCCATCCCATTCATCATCTTATACGTCTCAATGAGATCTCCCCTCATTCTTCTAAACTCTAACGAGTACAAGCCTAGTTTATTCAGTTGAATTGAGAAACCCTCCGGTTGTAGGACACATCAGTTTTGAAGGTGATTGACCTGTGCTGAGTTCGCTGAACCCAGTCAGAGGTATAACAGAGATGTCAAAGTGGACGTTTGTGCACCTAGTGACAGGGAAAATCGGCCATGGATTTTGCTTGTGATATTTCCTCCTCCTGAAAAGTGTATGTGTGTGTCAATGTCAATGAGATTAGAAATAGGAGAGGAGAGGTCACCCTGTTGGGAGTCTTTTATAGACCTCCAAAAAGTTCTAGAGAGGTTGAGGAAAGGATTGCGGAGACGATCCTTGTTAGGAGTGAAAGTAATAGGGTAATTGTTATGGGGGACTTTAACTTTACTCATGTTGATTGGAATTGCTATAGCTCTAGCTCGTTAGAGGGGTCAGTTTTTGTTCAAAGTGTGCAGGAAGGTTTTTTGACTCAGTATGTAGATAGGCCGACTAGAGGTGAGGCTATATTGGATTTGGTGCTGGGTAATGAGCCAGACCAGATGCTAGACTTGGAAGTTGGAGTGCATTTTGGGGATAGTGACCACAATTCGATTACGTTCACCTTAGTGATGGAAAGGGATAGGCATGAACCTCGGGTCAGTAGTTTCAGCTGGGGGAAGGGTAATTATGAGGCTATTAGGAGAGAATTAGGAAGCATTGGTTGGACTAGGATATCTCCTAGTCCAACAGGGACTGGGAACATCCGAGATGTGGAGATTTTTCAAGGAGCAGCTATTGCGGGTCTGTGATAGGTATATCCCTGTCAGGCAAGGAGGATTTGGTAGGCCCAGGGAACCGTGGTGCACTAAAAAAGTTGATTCGTTGGTTAGGAAGAAAAAGGAGGCTTATGTTCGGATGAGGCTTGAGGGCTCAGGTAGTGCATTAGAAAGTTTTAGATTGGCTAGGAGGGAGTTAAAGAGGGAGTTAAGAAGGGCTAAAAGAGGACATGAGATGACTTTGGCTGATAGGATTAAGGAGAACCCTAAGGCGTTTTACAGGTATGTCAAGAACAGAAGGTTGGTTAGGGCAAGATTAGGGCCAGTTACAGACAGTAGAGGGAAGTTGTGTGTGGAACCGGAGGAGATTGAAGAGGCGTTGAACCAATATTTCTCTTCGGTGTTCACGCAAGGGGACATGAATGTAGCTGAGGAGGACACTGGGGTGCAGGGATGTAAAATAGATAGTATTGCAGTTGATACGGGGGATGTGCTGAATATTTTAGAGGGTTTGAAAATAGATAAGTCCCCTGGTCCGGATGGGATTTACCCTAGGATTCTTTGGGAGGCAAGAGAGGTGATTGCGAAGCCTCTGGCTCTGATCTTCAGGTCGTCGTTGGTCTCTGGTATAGTACCGGAAGATTGGAGGACAGCAAATGTTGTCCCATTGTTTAAGAAGGGGAGAAGAGACTTCCCTGGGAATTATAGACCGTGAGTCTTACTTCTGTGGTGGGTAAGGTTTTGGAAAGGATTATTAGAGAAAGGATTTATAGTTATTTGGAGAGTAATGAGTTGATTAGAGACAGTCAGCATGGTTTTGTAGTGGGTAGATCGTGCCTTACTAACCTTATCGAGTTCTTTGAGAAAGTGACCAAAGAGGTGGATAGGGATAAGGCAGTTGGTGTGGTGTATATGGATTTTAGCAAGGCGTTTGATAAGGTTCACCATGGTAGGCTTCTGCAGAAAATGCAGATGTATGGGATTGGGGGTGATCTGGGTAATTGGATCAGGAATTGGCTAGCAGATAGGAGACAGAGAGTGGTGGTTGATGGGAAATATTCGTCATAGAGTTCGGTCACGAGTGTGTGCCTCAGGGATCTGTTTTGGGGCCACTGCTGTTTGTAATTTTTATTAATGATCTGGATGAGGGTATAGTTGGGTGGATTAGTAAGTTTGCTGATGACACCAAAGTCGGAGGTGTGGTAGATTGTGAGGAAGGGTGTCATAGTTTGCAGGGTGACTTAGAAAGGTTGCAGAGCTGGGCTGCGAGGTGGCGGATGGAGTTTAATGTGGAGAAGTGTGAGGTAATTCATTTCGGTAGGAATAACAGATGTGTTGAGTATAGGGCTAACATGAGGACTTTGAATAGTGTGGAGGAGCAGAGGGATCTAGGTGTATGTGTACATAGATCCCTGAAAGTTGGGAATCAAGTAGATAAGGTTGTTAAGAAGGCATACGGTGTCTTGGCGTTTATTGGTAGGGGGATTGAATTTAGGAGTCGCAGTGTCATGATGCAACTGTACACAACTCTGGTGCGGCCGCACTTGGAGTTTTGTGTGCAGTTCTGGTCCCCACATTACAGGAAGGATGTGGAGGCTTTGGAGAGGGTGCAGAGGAGTTTACCAGGATGTTGCCTGGTATGGAGGGGAGATCCTATGAGGAGAGACTGATAGATTTGGGGTTGTTTTCGCTGGAAAGAAGGCGGCTAAGAGGGGACCTTATTGAAACATATAAGATGATTAGAGGTTTAGACAGGGTAGATAGTGATAGCCTTTTTCCTAGGATGGAGAAAGCTAGCACAAGGGGGCACAACTTTAAATTAAGGGGGGGTAGTTATAGGACTGATGTCAGGGGTAGGTTCTTTACCCAGAGGGTGGTGAGGGACTGGAATGCCCTGCCAGCTACAGTTGTAAATGCGCCTAGTTTGGGGGCGTTTAAGAGATCTGTGGATAGGTTTATGGACGAAAAGGGATTGGTTTAGGCTAGTGGGTCATTGTTTTGTAACTGGTCGGCGCAACATCGTGGGCCGAATGGCCTGTTCTGCGCTGTAATGTTCTATGTTCTATGTTCTATGTCAGGAGTGAATAGTAGAAAATTTTCCAACCGTAACAGAGAATTTTCAGCGTGATTTCAAAGGAATCATCTTACTTGTCAAAATTTATTGATGTTCCCAAGGATGTAACAGTAGATATTGGAACTGCAGTCGATGTGATTTCTCTAAATTTTCAAAAGGCCTTGAATAAAACGACACACATCAACTAATGGAGAAGGGCAGAGAACATGGAGCCAGGGAACAGGTGACAGAATGAATTGACAACCAGCTTAAAGACAGAAAGCAGAGAGAACATAAGAACATAAGAACATAAGAAATAGGAGCAGGAGTAGGCCATCTAGCCCTTCGAGCCTGCCCCGCCATTCAATAAGATCATGGCTGATCTGTCGTGGCTCAGTTCCACCTTCCCGCCCTCTCCCCATAACCCTTAATCCCTTCTCTTATCAAAAACCCATCAACCCGTTTCTTAAAAAGATTTAGCGAGGTAGCCTCCACCACTTCAACGGGCAGAGAATTCCAGAGATTCACCTGCCTTTGAGTGAAGAAGTTCCTCCTCAACTCCGTTCTAAACCGCCTCCCCTTTATCTTGAGGCTGTGCCCCCTAGTCCTACTGTCTTTTTTGAGCGGGAAGAGTCTCTCCACCTCTATCCTATCCATCCCATTCATCATCTTATACGTCTCAATGAGATTTCCCCTCATTCTTCTAAACTCTAAGGAGTACAAGCCTAGTTTATTCAGCCTCTCCTCATAGCTCAATCCCCTCAACTCCGGTATCAGCCTAGTAAACCTCCTCTGCACTCCCTCCAGGGCCAAAATATCCTTGCGCAGGTGCGGCGCCCAAAACTGCACACAGTACTCCAGCTGCGGCCTCACCAATGCCCTATACAGCTGCAGCAAGACCTCCCTACTTTTATATTCAATCCCCTTCGCTATGAAGGCCAGCATCCCATTTGCCTTCCTGACCACCTGCTGCACCTGCAAGCTGGGTTTTTGCGATTCATGCACAAGAAGTAAAGTTTCGTTATTCAGACTGGCAGAAGGTGGGAAGTGAAATTTCACAACGATCAGTGCTGGGATCACTGCTCTTCACAATTTACATTGTTTTGACTTTGGAATTAAAAACACAATTTCTATATTTATGAATGACAACAAATTTGGGAGTTGCGGCTGGGAGGGCTCATAGTCAGGTGTGAGGAGGACTGCTGGAGGATGTTATTACATTTGGAGATATAATTGGCAAATGAAGTTATTTCACAGATAAATGTCAAGTAAATACATTTTGGGAGGAAGGTTGGGAAGGTCATTTCTTGGAGTTAGTCTGGGTTAAGTAGGGGAACAAAGGGAGCTCAGTATATAAACTTACCAATCACTGAGTTGCAATAGCAAGGCAATTAAACAAAGCAAACCAGGCTTACATTTCTAGTTATATTTCCAGAGGGATAGAATTGAAAACTAAGGAAGTTATGCTAGACTTGTATTGAACGTTGGTTGGACCACACTTACAGAATACCATCCGCAGTTCCAGTCATCATATTAACAAAAATATCAAGACACAGGAGACGGTATGGAGACATTTACAAGGATGATACCTGAAATGTATGGATTAACATGTTAGGAAAGGATTGTTAGGCTGGATCCCATTCTCTTGAAAATAATGAAAGGTTTTGACGCAGTGGATGCAGAGAGAATTGTTCCGTTCTGGTTTAAGGAGAGAGGGAAGAGATACAAAAGGGTCCAGAAGGGCAATTTTTTTCACACAGAGGGTGGCGAGTGATGGAACAAGCTGTAGTAGTAGAGGCAGGTACAATTTTGTCTTTTAAAAAGTGTTTAGACAGTTACGTGGGTATGATGGGTATAGAGGGATATGGGCCAAATGCGGGCAATTGGGATGAGTTTAGTGGTAAAAACTGGGTGGCATGGATAAGTTGGGCCGAAGGGCCTGTTTCCATGCTGTAAACCTCTTTGATTCTGTGACTCTGTGTAAAAGAATCTCACCTGAATGACAATTTTAAATTAAAGACCCCTCATCACTGAATTCCCAACTAAAGGAATTTTCCATAATTCAACCATCAAAATCCTTCATATTTTAAACATGGTCATTATATTTCCTCTGAACCGTCTCTGCAAAGTGAGTTACATAAATGTAATTTCTATCTTTTTCTTTCTGCAGAATCTTAGGCAGACTCTTCAATTTGAACCAGCCAGGATAAGAATTATTATCCAAAGTATTATCATGACCCAGCAAATTCAACAGCTGCTTGTTAAATTTAAAAAGAATAATCAGTGAAATCAGAATTTGAGACAATCCCATGAGATGCAGGTATTGAATTGAATGGATTAACCCTTCCCATGGACACCTGCCTTAAGCAAAATACTGAATTCCACAATGACGTGTAAGCGGTGCTGAATTTTAAAACCCAATATCTACCTTGACAGAATTAATGAAAACCTTCTCTTCATCAGAACATAAGAAATAGGAGCAGGAGTAGGCCATCTAGCCCCTCGAGCCTGCCCCACCATTCAATAAGATCATGGCTGATCTGGAGTGGTTCAGTTCCATTTACCTACCTGCTCCCCATAACCTTTAATTCCCCTTGTCCAACAGAATCATAGAATCCCTATAGTGCAGAAGGAGGCCATTTGGCCCATCTAGTCTGCGCCAACCACAATCCACCCAGGCCCTATCCCCATAACTCTATGCATTTACCATGCTAATCCTCCAACACTGAGGGGCAATTTAGCACGGCCAATCCACCTAACCCGCACATCTTTGGACTGTGAGAGGAAACTGGAGAACTCAAAGCAACTCCACAGACACAGGGAGAATATGCAAACAGACCATTGTTCGCAGCAAACTACCCAGCCTTCAGGAGAACAGTGACCACAATACCACACAACCCTGCCACAGCAACCTCTGCAAGATGTGTAGGTCATTAACACGGATGCCATCATCTCATGTGAGAACACCATCCACCAGGTACACGGTTTATGCTATTGTGACTCGGCCAACATTGTCTATCCGATACTCTGCAGGAAAGGATGTCCCAAGGCATGGTACATTGGGGAGACCATGCAGACGCTATGACAACAGATGAATGGACACCATTTGACAATCACCAGGCAGGACTGTTCCCTTCCAGTCGGGGAACACTTCAGCAGTCATGGGCACTCAGGTAAACGTTCTCCAAGGTGGCCTTCACAATACATGACAACACAGGATAGCTGGAGTACTGTGTGCAGTTTTGGTCGCCGCACATGCGGAAGGATATATTGGCCTTGGAGGGAGTGCAGAGGAGTTTCACTAGGCTGATACCGGAGATGAGTGAGTTGGACTATGAAGAGAGACTGAATAGACTGGATCTGTACTCGTTGGAGTTTAGAAGGATGAGGGGGGATCTTATAGAGACGTATAAGATAATGAAGGGGGTGGATAGGGTAGAGATAGAGAGATTCTACCTGCTTAGAAAGGACAGCAGGACTAGAGGGCACAGCCTCAAGATAAGGGGAGACAGTTTAGATCAGAGTTGAGGAGGAACTTCTTCATTCAAAGGGTGGTGAATCTCTGGAATTCTCTTCCTGTTGAAGTGGTGGAGGCTACCTCGCTGAATATATTTAAGTCACGGGTAGATAGATTTCTGATAGACAGGGATATTAAGGGTTATAGGTAGAAAGCGGGAAAGTGGAACTGATCCACTTCAGATCAGCCATGATCTTATTGAATGGCGGGGCAGGCTCGAAGGGCTAGATGGCCTACTCCTGCTCCTATTTCTTATGTTCTTATGTTCTGAGCAGAGACTGATAGTGAAGGTCCGCACACATGAGGATGGCCTCAACTAGGATCTTGGGTTCATGTCACACTATCTGTAACCCCCGTGACTTGCCTGGGTTTGCAAAACCTCACTAACTGTCCTGTCTGGAGACAATACACATCCCTTTAACCTGTGCTTAACCTTCTCTCCACTCACATTGTCTGTACCTGTAAAGACTTCATTATCTGTTAAGACTTACATTCCAACCATTATCTTGTACTTGTGTTTGTACCTGTATACTCCTTGTTTGTGAACTGAACTATTCACTCAGCTGATGAAGGGGCAGTGCTCCAAAAGCGTGTGCTGCCAAATAAACCTGTTGGACTTTAACCTGGTGTTGTGAGACTACTGAGTATATTTGATTAATTCATTCTGTAGACTCTGTACGTTTGATCTCTACAGTTCTGTCGATTTATTTCAGCCTTGTATTAATCTCCATCATCCTAGTCTAAAGTGGCAAATGTCCAACAACACCAAACTGCATTTCAATAGCATCTTTACAAGGTGGTAAAACATCCAGAAATACTTCACACGATCAATTATGACACAAAAAATGACACAACCACAAATGGCAATATCTGGACAGGTGAAAAAGGGCTGGCATAAATGAGTTGGGCTGAAGGGCCTGTTTCCATGCTGTAAACTCCTCTGACTCCATGGGCAGAATTTTACAATATCACTCAAGTGAGATCCTGCCCGAGGCCAATGGAGATTTCCATTCTGGACTTTATGACTGAAGCTTAGTCAAACAGATAGGTTTTAACAAGCATCTGAAAGCAGGAGAGAGAGAGAGATGGAGACGAGACATTTAGAGAGGGAATTGTACATGCCTTCCATTCCCCTCTTTCCACAGACTCTCTCGCTTCTGAAGATTTATTATTTTTCAAAAGCACTCACCCCTCCCCTTCATTCCTCATGTGAAGATGCTCACCACCAGCATACAGAAACTACAACCCTGATCACTGCTGCTCAGAATGTGCCAACTGATGGAGTTCGTCCTCAAAACATTCATCCAATCTACAGAACACTGACCCAATCCCCACAGCAGTGACCAATTAATGGTGGTGCAATGGTGCTGTCACTGGTGGGAGGGTGTAATTACAATGTGACAAGTTTACAATGGAAAGTTTAATTATACGGAGAAATGGAAATGTGCATGCAGATATTTGCTAATTAATATAAAAAAGGCAGATACTGTCGCTCACCAATACTCACCGACTCTCTGTCTCTCTCTGTTTTTCTCTCTCTCTCTCTTTCTCTGTCTCACTCTCTCTCTTTGCCTCTCTCTCTCTCTGTCTCTCTCTGTTTTTCTCTCGCTCTCTCTCTCTCTCTCTCTCCCTTTGCCTCTCTCTCTCTCTCTCTCTGTTTTTCTCTCACTCTCTCTCTCTCTCACTTTGCCTCTCTCTCTCTCTGTCTCTCTCTGTTTTTCTCTCACTCTCTCCCTTTGAACATAAGAACATAAGAACATAAGAAATAGGAGCAGGAGTAGGCCATCTGGCCCTTCAAGCCTGCCCCGCCATTCAATAAGATCATGGCTGATCTGTCGTGACTCAGCTCCACCTTCCCGCCCTCTCCCCATAACCCTTAATCCCCTCTCTTATCAACCCGTTTCTTAAAAATATTTAGCGAGGCAGCCTCCACCACTTCAACGGGCAGAGAATTCCAGAGATTCACCACCCTTTGAGTGAAGAAGTTCCTCCTCAACTCTGTTCTAAACCGCCCCCCCCTTTATCTTGAGGCTGTGCCCCCTAGTCCTACTGTCTTTTTTGAGCGGGAACAGTCTCTCCACCTCTATCCTATCCATCCCATTCATCATCTTATACGTCTCAATGAGATCTCCCCTCATTCTTCTAAACTCTAACGAGTACAAGCCTAGTTTATTCAGCCTCTCCTCATAGCTCAATCCCCTCAACTCCGGTATCAGCCGAGTAAACCTCCTCTGCACTCCCTCCAGGGCCAAAACATCCTTGCGCAGGTGCGGCGCCCAAAACTGCACACAGTACTCCAGCTGCGGCCTCACCAATGCCCTATACAGCTGCAGCAAGACCTCCCTACTTTTATATTCAATCCCCTTCGCTATGAAGGCCAGCATCCCATTCGCCTTCCTGACCACCTGCGGCACCTGCAAGCTGGGTTTTTGCGACTCATGCACAAGGACCCCGAGGTCCCTCTGCACGATGGTGAATGCAACCCAATCCATCGCACAAACCAGCCTCCCGTCCACTGACTCAGGAAAAGCATTCAGCATAATTAAGGACCCCACGCACCCCGGACATTCTCTCTTCCACCTTCTTCCCTTGGGAAAAACGTACAAAAGTCTGAGGTCACGTACGAACCGATTCCAAAACAGCTTCTTCCCTGCTGCTGTCAGACTTTTGAATGGACTTACCTTGTGTTAAACTGATCTTTCTCTGCACCCTCACTATGACTCAATTACTACATTCTCCACCCTATCCTTTCCTTCTCTATGAAGAGTATGCTTTGTATCGTGCACAGGAAACAATACTTTTCACCGTATGTTAATTAATGTGACGATAAATCAGTCCCGAGGGACCCCCCCCCCGGGATCGCTGTGTCTGTGCGGAGGCTGCACATTCTCCCCGTGTCTGAGTGGGTTTTCTCCAGGAGCCCCGGTTTCCCCCCTCAGCCCAGGAGATCTGTGGGTCCGGGTGGATCGGGTCCGGGTGGATCGGGCCCGGGTGGATCGGGCCCGGGTGGATCGGATCCGGGTGGATCGGGCCCGGGTGGATCGGGTCCGGGTGGATCGGATCCGGGTGGATCGGGCCCGGGTGGATCGGGCCCGGGTGGATCGGGCCTGGGTGGATCGGGTCCGGGTGGATCGGGTCCGGGTGGATCGGGCCCGGGTGGATCGGGCCCGGGTGGATCGGGTCCGGGTGGATCGGGCCCGGGTGGATCGAGTCCGGGTGGATCGGGCCCGGGTGGATCGGGCCCGGGTGGATCGGGCCCGGGTGGATCGAGTCCGGGTGGATCGGGTCCGGGTGGATCGGGTCCGGGTGGATCGGGCCCGGGTGGATCGGGTCCGGGTGGATCGGGCCCGGGTGGATCGAGCCCGGGTGGATCGGGCCCGGGTGGATCGAGTCCGGGTGGATCGAGCCTCTCTCTGTCTCTCACCCTCTTGGATTGAGGGTGATTCAGCAGTTTGGATCAGGAATTGGCGAGCTGATAGAAGACAGAGGGTGCTGATTGATGGGAAATATTCAACCTGGAGTTCAGTTACAAGTGGTGTACCTCAAGGATCTGTTTTGGGGCCACTGCTGTTTGTCATTTTTATAAATGACCTAGATGAGGGTGTAGAAGGATGGATTAGTAAATTTGCTGACGACACCAAAGTCGGAGGAGTTGTAGACAGTGAGGATGGATGTTACAGTTTGCAGAGGGACAGAGATAAGCTGCAGAGCTGGGCCGAGAGGTGGCAGATGGAGTTTAATGTGGAAAAGTGTGAGGTGATTCAATTTGGTAAGAGTAACAGGAGTACAGAATATAGGGCTAATGGAAGGACTCTTAGTAGTGTTGATGAGCAGAGAGATCTTGGTGTACATGTGCATAGCTCCCTGAAAGTTGGCACCCAGGTTGATAAGGTTGTTAAGAAGGTGTACGGTGTGTTAGCTTTTATTGGTAGAGGGATTGAATTTCAGAGCCGTGAGGTCATGTTACAACTGTACAAAACTCTGGTGCGGCCGCACTTGGAGTATTGCGTACAGTTCTGGTCGCCGCATTATAAGAAAGATGTGGAGGCATTGGAAAGGGTGCAGAGGAGGTTTACCAGGATGTTGTCTGGTATGGTGGGAAGGTCTTATGAGGAAAGGCTGAGGGACTTGAGGTTGTTTTCATTGGAGAGAAGAAGGTTATGAGGTGACCTAATTGAGGCATACAAGATGATCAGAGGGTTAGATAGGGTGGATAGTGACAGCCTTTTACCTCGGATGGTGATGGCTAACACAAGGGGACATAGCTTTAAATTAAGAACATAAGAACATAAGAAATAGGAGCAGGAGTAGGCCATCTGGCCCTTCGAGCCTGCCCCACCATTCAATAAGATCATGGCTGATCTGTCGTGTCTCAGTTCCACATTCCCGCCCTCTCCCCATAACCCTTAATCCCCTCTCTTATCAAAAACCCATCAACCCGCGTCTTAAAAATATTTAGCGAGGCAGCCTCCACCACTTCAACGGGCAGAGAATTCCAGAGATTCACCACCCTTTGAGTGAAGACGTTCCTCCTCAACTATGTTCTAAACCGCCCCCCCTTTATCTTGAGGCTGTGCCCCCTAGTCCTACTGTCTTTTTTGAGCGGGAAGAGTCTTTCCACCTCTATCCTATCCATCCCATTGATCATCTTAAGGGGTGGTAATTATAGGATGGATGTCAGAGGTAGGTTCTTTACTCAGAGGGTAGTAAGGGCGTGGAATGCCCTGTCTGCAGCAGTTGTGGACTCGCCAACTTTAAGGGCGTTTAAATGGTCAGTGGATAGGCATATGGATAACATTGGAATAGTTTAGGTTAGAGGGTCATTAGATTGGTTCCACTGGTCGGCACAACATCGAGGGCCGAAGGGCCTGTATAGCGCTGTAATGTTCTATGTCTCTCTGTTTCTCTCTCTCTCTGTCTCTGTTTTTCTCTTGCTCTCTCTTTCTCTCTCTGTCTCACTCTCTTCCTTTGCCTCTCTCTCTCTGTTCCTCTGTGTCTCTCTCTTCCTTTCTTCCTGACTTTACCCCTCTCTGTGGAATTCACATGTTCTTTCACTCTTACATTTATAAAACACAAAAAGCAACTGACGATATTGTAATGAAAACATTGCCATGTTCTCTTTCCCACATGCACCTCACTTTAAAAATATACATCTGAATTTTACCTCAATAATTCTGTTTTAGAACATAGAACATTACAGCGCAGAACAGGCCCTTCGGCCCACGATGTTGCGCCGACCAGTTACAAAACAATGACCCACTAACCTAAACCAATCCCTTTTTGTCCATAAACCGATCCACAGATCTCTTAAATGCCCCCAAACTAGGTGCATTTACAACTGCAGCAGGCAGGGCATTCCAATCCCTCACCACCCTCTGGGTAAAGAATCTACCCCTGACATCCGTCCTATAACTACCCCCCCTTTATTTAAAGCTATGCCACCTCGTGCTAGATTTCTCCATCAGAGGAAAAAGGCTATTACTATCCACCCTATCTAAACCTCTAATCATTTTATATGTTTCAATAAGATCCCCTCTTAGCTGCCTTCTTTCCAGCGAAAACAACCCCAAATCCCTCAGCCTCTCCTCATAGGACCTCCCCTCCATACCAGGCAACATCCTGGTAAACCTCCTCTGCACCTTCTCCAAAGCCTCCACATCCTTCCTGTAATGTGGGGACCAGAACTGCACACAGTACTCCAAGTGCGGCCGCACCAGAGATGTGTATAGTTGCATCATGACGCTGCGACTCCTAAATTCAATCCCCCTACCAATAAACGCCAAGACACCGTATGCCTTCTTAACAACCTTATCTACTTGACTCCCAACTTTCAGGGATCTATGTACACATACACCTAGATCCCTCTGCTCATCCACACTATTCAAAGTCCTCCCGTTAGCCCTATACTCGACACATCTGTTATTCCTACCAAAGTGAATTACCTCACACTTCTCCGCATTAAACTCCATCCGCCACCTCTCGGCCCAGCTCTGCAACCTGTCTAAGTCTTCCTGCAAACTATGACACCCTTCCTCACAATCTACCACACCTCCGACTTTGGTGTCATCAGCAAATTTACTAATCCACCCAACTATACCCTCATCCAGATCATTAATAAAAATTACAAACAGCAGTGGCCCCAAAACAGATCCCAGAGGCACACCACTCGTAACCGAACTCCATGATGAATATTTCCCATCAACCACCACCCTCTGCCTCCTATCCGCTAGCCAATTCCTGATCCAATTCCCTAGATCACCCCCAATCCCATACATCTGCATTTTCTGCAGAAGCCTACCATGGTGAACCTTATCAAACGCCTTACTAAAATCCATATACACCACGTCCACTGCCTTACCCCCATCCACCTCTTTGGTCACTTTCTCAAAAAACTCAATAAGGTTAGTAAGGCACGACCTACCCGCTACAAAACCATGCTGACTATCTCCAATCAATTCATTACTCTCCAAATAACTATAAATCCTATCCCGAATAATTTTTTCTAAAACCTTACCCACAACAGAAGTGAGACTCACCGGTCTATAATTCCCGGGGAAGTCTCTGTTCCCCTTCTTAAACAATGGGACAACATTCGCTAACCTCCAATCTTCCGGTACTATACCAGAGGCCAACGACAACCTGAAGATCAGAGCCAGAGGCTCTGCAATCACTTCTCTTGCCTCCCAGAGAATCCTGGAGTAAATCCCATCCGGACCAGGGGACTTATCTATTTTCCGACCCTCCAGAATATCTAGCACATCCTCCTTATCAACTGCAACACTGTCAATTCTACTCCCCTGCAATCTAGTGTCCTCCTCAGCTATATCCATGTATTTTATTCAAATAATTTTGAAAGGTTTTTGACAGAAGCTGCTGGGAACAAATGAAAATCTATTTATCTTGGTTCTACCTGACTGAACGTTCTTGATGCATCAGGACAAACTGCACAGGATCAGAGGTCACAACCCATAGCTCTGAGCAAAAATATTAACTCAAAGCCGAGGCTTTGTGAGGCTGGTTAGGGCCTTCAGATCAACATTTTGATGCAGCAATCAGAAGAGAAACAGTCCAGTCAATCACATTCATCAGGAAGAGTTTTACATCCCGGGAATGTGGTTCTGATCTGGCTGGGGGAGGGGAGCACAGATTTAATAAAGAACAAAGAACATCCCAGCACGGGAAACAGGCCCTTCGGCCCAACGAGCCCGTGCCACCGCATCACCCTACACCTACCCTGCCCTGTGTGTATGTGAGTGTAGCCTAATGTAGCCAGATTCAGGGGAGAATAGTGTCAATTTGGTAAAACCAATCAGCCTAAGAGCACATCTTTGGGGTGTGGAAGGAAACCGGAGCGCCCGGAGGAAACCCATGCAACCACAGGTAGAATGCACAAACTCCCACAGACACAGGCCCAAATCCATGTGTCTGCACAGCCAGTACATAGAACATAGAACATAGAACATTACAGCACAAACAGGCCCTTCGGCCCTCGAGTTGCGCCGATCACATCAACCCCACCAATCTATAGACCTATCTATAACCCCCAATCCCATTAAACCCCATATACTCATCCAGAAGTCTTTTAAAAGACCCCAGCGAGTTCGCCTCCACCACCGATGACGGCAGCCGATTCCATTCACTCACTACCCTCTGAGTGAAAAACTTACCCCTAACATCACCTCTGTACTTCCCTCCCCGCACCTTAAATCTGTGTCCTCTCGTAGCGACCATTTCAACCCGGGGAAATAGCCTCTGAGAGTCCACCCTATCTATTCCTCTCAACATTTTATAAACTTCTATCAGGTCGCCTCTCAATCTTCGCCTCTCCAGGGAGAAGAGTCCCAGCTCCCTCAACCTATCTTCATAAGGCATGCCTCCCAGTCCAGGCAACATCCTTGTAAATCTCCTCTGCATCCTTTCAATAGCTTCTACGTCTTTCCTATATAGCACCAGCAGTGCTAGTCACTGAGCTGTTGCGGCGCCCGTCTACCGGTCCAGGATCAAGCACACACACTGACACGAAGTACTAGGCCACTCCTGCAACCTCCAAGAGCAGCCCACGCACGACCCACTGTGTGCATGCCCCTCGTTTGACAACGAGGTGGACCTCCACCTGCGGAATAAAAAGACAAAAACGTTAACATGTAAGTCTACATATCTGGTGTCTCCCGAGGCTCTGACCCTATTTAATACCCCCTACTATAACCCTCCATCCTTGTTTCACTCATGTGTCTGTCTAAGTAAACCTTCAACAAGTCCAACGTTCCTGCCTCCACCACCCTACTCGGTAGCGCGTTCCATCACCACGACTCTCTGCGTGAAGAACTTTCCTCTCACATCCAAATTATACCTCTCCCTCCTCACCCTTAGATCGTGACCTCTCGTAATTGTCCCCAATCTAGGGAAAAGCCTATCACTGTTGACTCTATACCCTTCAGTATTTTATACAACTCTATCAGAGTTTAATCTCTGTCTTTCTAAGGAGAACAGTCCCAGTTTCTCCAACCTCTCCTCGTACCCCAGCCCCTCCATGCCAGGCAACATCCTGGTAAACCTCCTCTGCACCTTCTCCAGGGTCTCCACGTCCTTCCGGTAGTAAGGCGACCAGAACTGGACGCAGTACTCCAAATGCGGTCTAACCAACGTTCTGTACAACTGAAGCATTAGACAGCAGCTAATGGATGGGATTTCCCTGGGAAAGGTTCATCTTCCCTCAAATCATTCCAATGCCTCAGGAATCAAAATCCGTCCAGCCGACACCATCTCTCCAGTCAGGCTTCATCTGGTCTATTCCCCTGTTATTGATGTTGTTAGCACGTGGCATCGGGAATCATTCTGAGCTTACTATTTTTGAACTCCTGTCTTCTCAGTTCTTTCCCAGCTTCCTATATTTTGATGTGGAGTTGCCGGCATTGGACTGGGGATGGGCAATAAATGCTGGCCGAGTTAGCATCACCAAAAATGAATAACAAACATCTTAAAGTCTCCAATATTTTCAGGAATTTTTGCCACCCAGCAGCCAGAGTGGGGAGAAAATAACAATCACCATGGTAGGCTTCTGCAGAAAATGCAGATGTATGGGATTGGGGGTGATCTAGGTAATTGGATCAGGAATTGGCTAGCAGATAGGAGACAGAGAGTGGTGGTTGATGGGAAATATTCGTCATGGAGTTCGGTTACGAGTGGTGTGCCTCAGGGATCTGTTTTGGGGCCACTGCTGTTTGTAATTTTTATTAATGATCTGGATGAGGGTATAGTTGGGTGGATTAGTAAGTTTGCTGATGACACCAAAGTCGGAGGTGTGGTAGATTGTGAGGAAGGGTGTCATAGTTTGCAGGATGACTTAGAAAGGTTGCAGAGCTGGGCTGAGAGGTGGCGGATGGAGTTTAATGTGGAGAAGTGTGAGGTAATTCATTTCGGTAGGAATAACAGATGTGTTGAGTATAGGGCTAACGGGAGGACTTTGAATAGTGTGGAGGAGCAGAGGGATCTAGGTGTATGTGTACATAGATCCCTGAAAGTTGGGAATCAAGTAGATAAGGTTGTTAAGAAGGCATACGGAGTCTTGGCGTTTCTTGGTAGGGGGATTGAATTTAGGAGTCGCAGCGTCATGATGCAACTGTACACAACTCTGGTGCGGCCACACTTGGAGTTTTGTGTGCAGTTCTGGTCCCCGCATTACAGAAAGGATGTAGAGGCTTTGGAGAGGGTGCAGAGGAGGTTTACCAGGATGTTGCCTGGTATGGAGGGGAGATCCTATGAGGAGAGACTGAGAGATTTGGGGTTGTTTTCGCTGGAAAGAAGGCGGCTAAGAGGGGATCTCATTGAAACATATAAGATGATTAGAGGTTTAGACAGGGTAGATAGTGATAGCCTTTTTCCTAGAATGGAGAAAGCTAGCACGAGGGGGCACGATTTTAAATTAAGGGGGGGTAGTTATAGGACAGATGTCAGGGGTAGGTTCTTTACCCAGAGGGTAGTGAGGGACTGGAATGCCCTGCCAGCTGCAGTTGTAAATGCACCTAGTTTGGGGGCGTTTAAGAGATCTGTGGATAGGTTTATGGATGAAAAGGGATTGGTTTAGGCTAGTGGGTCATTGTTTTGTAACTGGTCGGCGCAACATCGTGGGCCGAAGGGCCTGTTCTGCGCTGTAATGTTCTATGTTCTATGTTCTATTTCCATCATAAATGTGAAGATATTTGATCATTTGGAAGAGTTGATATAACGAGATTAAAAATCTGACAACAGCAACGAATTGGGAGAGCGTACACAATTCTAATTTATGATTCAGATAAAGAGATTTAAAACAGTGATTCCATGATTGAGTTATTGTCTCAGCTGTCCATTCCCATTGACCCTGTTCTTATAATCCTATTCAGCAGTTTAATCCTACTTTAGTTCTATGTCGACTGAGAGTTTTTATCAAATGATTTCAGAAAGCTGAAATTCAAGCCATCAACATCTGCAACATTCCAATGCATTTGCGAGGATCTAAAGTACAAGATGATCATCCTTAAATAATATTAGACTGGCTTTAATTTCATTCATGAAGTGTTAAGTAACCACTGCAACAGCAATAGCAACATTTCGGGGCGGCACGGTAGCACAGTGGTTAGCACTGCTGCTTCACAGCTCCAGGGTCCTAGGTTCGATTCCCGGCTCGGGTCACTGCCTGTGTGGAGTTTGCACATTCTCCTCGTGTCTGCGTGGGTTTTCTCCGGGTGTTCCGGTTTCCTCCCACAGTCCAAAGATGTGCGGGTTAGGTTCATTGGCTATGCTAAAATTGCCCCTTGGTGTCCTGGGATGTGTAGGTTAGAGGGATTAGCAGGTAGATGTGTAGGGATAGGGTCTGGGTGGGATTGTGTTCGGTGCAGACTCGATGGGCCGAAGGGCCTGTTTCTGCACTGTAGGGTTCTAAAAAAAAAATTTAAGAGGCATCTTGACAGATAAGTGAATAGAGAGATTAAAACGCAAAGAGGCACAAGGTCTTTAGTTTAGAAAGGCATCATGTGATATACAGGCGCTCTTATTTCATGTTTAATGCCATACTCAACATCACCACTGCAGTTTGGGATCTATATATGATACCCATTAATGCTTTTTTGCCCCTTGGTATTTCTCAGCTCTACCTATCTCGACTCCACGTTGTTAGAGCCAATATCCTTTCTCACTATTGTGTTACTTTCTTCTTTAACCAGCTGTGCCACTCCACCACCTTTTCCTTTACGTCTGTCCTTCCGAAATGCTGATTACCCCAGGACATTCAGTTCTCACCCGGTCACCCTGCAGCCATGTCTCTGTAATCCCAATTCTATCATACCCGTTTACATCTATCTGCACAATTAGTTCATTCACTTTATTGCAAATGCTCCACACATTAAGGCACAGAGCCTTTTAGCTTGTCTTTTTAATATTGTATTGTACTGGTAAGGGAAGAGGCCGAGGATGTCCCAATAATAGAGGGAGTAGGGGGCGTGAGTAGGGTTGGTGGAGTTACGGCAAATAGGGTCCAGGTGAAGGCTGGGATGAAAGCGCTTTATCTGAATGCACGAAGCATTCGGAATAAAGTGGATGAGCTGGTGGCGCAGATCGACACAAATGGACATGATCTGGTGGCCATTACAGAGACGTGGCTGCAAGGTGACAGGGACTGGGAGCTGAATGTACAGGGCTATCAAGTGTTTAGGAAGGATAGGCGGGAGGGAAAAGGGGGGGTCGTAGCTCTGCTGATTAAGGATAGTATCAAGGTGGTAGCAAGGGATGATATTGGAGCCAAGGAGCAGAATGTGGAATCGTTGTGGGTGGAGATTAGGAACAGCAAAGGGAGGAAGACGCTAGTGGGTGTCGTCTATAGGCCCCTGAATAATGATCTGGAGGTGGGGCGGGTTGTTAACGCACAAATAAGTGCGGCGTGCAGGAATGGGACGGCCGTAGTTATGGGGGATTTCAATCTGCATATTGATTGGTCGACCCATGTTGGACACGGTGGGCTGATGGGTTTTTGATAAGAGAAGGGATTAAGGGTTATGGGGAGAGGGCGGGAAGGTGGAACTGAGCCACGACAGATCAGCCATGATCTTATTGAATGGCGGGGCAGGCTCGAAGGGCCAGATGGCCTACTCCTGCTCCTATTTCTTATGTTCTTATGTTATGTTCTTTGGCACTGTGAGGCAGCAGTGTGAATCAATGTCCATCTTATCAATCATTTTGTCAATTTTTGATGTGTGACGTTAGTGTGTATTTTTTTTACTAATGTTCTCTTCAGTTGTAAGCAGGCCTTTTAGTTTGATTATTGCCGGGCTGTCTGATTAGAAGTCACTTTATTGCTTCTTCAATGGTTTAGATGGGGTTTTGTTTATTTTTATACTGGGCCTCAGGTACTTCCTGGGGTCCTTTATGACCAGTGTTCAATGTAAACACATTCTTTTTAGAGTGAAGACCAAGGTTGGTAAAGGAAAGTAGGGAATCCTGGATGATTTAGGATGTTGAGTCCCTGGTGAAGAAGAAAGATGCATATGACATGCATAGGCAGCTGAGATCAAGTGGATCCCTTGAAGAGTATTCAGGTTGCCAGAGGAGAATTGAAAGAGAAATCAGGAGGGCAAAAAGGAAACACAAGATTGTTTTGGCAGATAACGAAAATTGGTACTCACTGTTGAGAAAAGCATGGATGTTAGGAAACTTGGGGAAAGAAATAGTGATGTCTTGAGGAGTGTACATATTATAGAGAAAGAGATGCTGGAAGTCTTAAAGCGCATCAAGGTAGATAAATCCCTGGGACCTGATGAAGTGTATCCCGGGACATTGTGGGAGGCTAGGGAGGAAATTGTGGATCCCCGAGCAGAGATATTTGAATCATCGATAGTCACAGGTGAGGTGCCTGAAGATTGGAGAGGGGCAAATGTTGTGTCTTTGTTTAAAAAGGGCTGCAGGGAAAAGCCTGGGAACTAGAGGCCAGTGAGCCTCACATCTGTGGTGGGTAAATTGTTGGAAGGTATTTTGTGAGACAGGATCTACAGACAATTAGAGACACAAGGACTGATTAGAAACAGTCAGCATGGCTTTGTGAGTGGAAAATCATGTCTCACGAATTTGATTGAGTTTTTTGAGGGGGTAACCAAGAAGGTAGATGAGGGCAGTGCAGTTGATGTTGTCTACATGGACTTTAGCAAGGCTTCAACAAGATGGCACACTGTAGGTTGTTGCATAAAATTCAATCTCATGGGATCCAGGGTGAGGCACAGACAGTGATCCAAGCCAGGAGTCAAACCCGGGTCCATGGCACTGTGAGGTAGCAGTGCTAACCACTCTGTCACTGTGCCGTTCTAAAGACTAAAGGACTAAGTTCCAGCATTATGTGAACATTTGTATTTGTTGTGTTAAACCTGTAGCAAGGTTTCTGCTAATGGGGAAGTTTGTTTAATTAGGACATTGTACACAAAACAATATCATGGTTCTTTGTTTTGTTGGTAAAAGTAATTGTTAATTTTCTTTCCATACACGTTAACTGTATTCTTAATACAGTTTGTTAAAAGCTCCCTAGAATGTCATTTGAATCATACCTGAAGTGAAATATCGCATGCTTATCCAAGCCAAATTCAAATTGTAAAACTTATGAACCAGGCGGGCTTCATAAAACACTTTGGTGTTTCTGGCTTGAATCATTACTGACGTTCTTTATATTCTGTTCCATCTTCTGACCTGCTACTCATAACTTTTCTGCACATAACTCTCGTTAGATTGAATCTTGAACGTTGTGTCGAGTTCTGGTCACTGAAACATAAGGGAAACATTAAAATGTCAGTTGAGGAATTAATATTGACCAGGATAATTGCCTTCTTTTCTGTAAATAATGCCACACTTCTGTCCCTTTGCTCCTCCTGTGACCATTATTCCAACACCACCACTCCTGCTCTTGCTCCTAGCCCTGTATTCCTGCCCTGTGAATCCATCCCTCTCCCATATTCCCACTCCTGCGCTTCTGTCCAGCTCTGGTCCCACTCTCCAATCTCCTACATTTCCATTCTTATCCATGTGGTGTTCTGCCTTCCCAGGATAATTGGAAAGGGGACTGAATCAGTCCCCTTTTGTGCACAGAAACCAACACAGAAACTAGAAGCAGGAATAGGCCATTCGGCCCTTCGAGCCTTCTCTGCCATTCACTTTGATCATGGCTGATCATCAGATTCAATATCCTGAACCCCCTTTCCCCCATATCTCTTGATCCCTTTAGCCCCGAGAGCTCGATCTAATTTCTTCTTGAAATCACACAGTGTTCTGTGGTAGTGAATTCCATGCATTCACTATTCTCTGGGTGAAAAGATTTCTCCTTACCTCAGTCCTGAAAGATTATACTCAAACAATGACCCTGAGTTCTGGACTCCCCCACCATTGGGAACATTCTTTCTGAATCTATTCTATCTAACCCTGTTTCTACGAGATCCCCTCTCACTCTCCTAAAGTGAATATAATCCTAACTGACTCCTCGTATGATAGTCCTGCCATCCCAGGAATCAGCCTGGTAAACCTTTGGCAAACTCCCTCTGTCACAAGAATATTGTTCTTTAGATAAGGACGCCAAAACTGCACACAGTGGTCCAGGTGTAGCTTCACCAACAGCCTGTACAATTGGAGTAAAATACCCCTATTCCTACACTCAAATACTTTTGCGATGAGGGCCAACATACCAAATGCCTTCTTTAGTGCCTGCTGTACCTCTGCACTTGCTTTCAAAAAACAAAGGAACAGGCTCTTTGGCCTCCAAACCTGTGCTGATCATGATGCCCTAACTAAGAAAAAAAATCTGTCCTTACTCACTTCGTGTCCCTCTATTTCCTCCCTATTCATGAACCCATCCAGATGCCTCTTAAATGTTGTTAATGTTCCTGCTTCCACCACCTCCTCTGGCATCATGTTCCAGGCACCCACCCCTCTCTGTGTGAAAAACCCCCCCCGCACATCTCCCTTAAACTTCCCCCTCTCACCTTGAACCTGTGTCCCCCTTACAATTGACACGTCTACCCTGGGAAAAAGCTTATGACTATCACTCTGTCTAAGCCTCTTATAATTTTGTAGACCTCTACTTAGTCTTTATCTTTCCAGTGAAAACAATCCTAGTTTGTTCAACCTCTCCTCACAGTCAACACCCTCGAGACCAGGCAACATCCTTTGCACTCTCTCCAAAGCTTCCACATCCTTCTGATAGTATGGTGAGCAAAACAGCACACAATACTCCAAAAGCGGCCTAACCAAGATTTTATATAGATGCAATGGATGCAATTGCCGCAGGGATCGGTGCTGGGGCCTCAGCTATTTATCATTTACATAGACGATCTGGAGGAGGGGGCTGAGAGTAGGGTAGCAAAATTTGCTGATGACACAAAGATAAGTGAAAAGTGAATTGCGTGGAGGGTGTGGAAAGTCTGCAGAGGGATCTGGATAGGCTGAGCGAGTGAGTGAGGACCTGGCAGATGGAGTATAATGTGAACAAATGTGAGGTTATCCACTTTGGAACAAATAATAGTAGGAGGGATTATTGTTTAAATGGTGAAAAACTGCAGCAGGCGACGGTGCAGAGGGACCTCGGGGTCCTTGTGCACAAGTCGCAAAAACCCAGCTTGCAGGTGCAGCAGGTGGTCAGGAAGGCGAATGGGATGCTGGCCTTTATAGCGAGGGGGATTGAATATAAAAGTAGGGAGGTCTTGCTGCAACTGTACAGGGCATTGGTGAGGCCGCAGCTGGAATACTGTGTGCAGTTTTTGTCCCCTTATTTGCAAAACGATATATTGGCCTTGGAGGGAGTTCAGAGAAGGTTCACCAGGCTGATACTGGAGATGGTGGTTGTTCAAGAGTCACTTGGACAGCCACATGAGCGGTCTACATATAGGGGGATATAGCAGGCCTTACTAAACATTGTAGGCTTGGGGTTCAGTTTTAGCCTCAGGGATATAGAGTCTTTTTAATAATGAATTTTTTGTCCACAGGCATTTAAGTCCAGCAAGGGGCATGCGGGCGGCAGGTTGTGGTGGGCTGCTCTTGGATGTTGCTTCGGGAGTTGCCTACTGCTTCATGTCGTTGGTGTGCGTAAACTGGACCATCTCGAGGGCATCATGGCAGCTCAGAGACTATCTCTGTTGCTGTGCGGACACATGGAGTTGGGCCTGTGTCCGTGGGAGTTTGCGCGTTCTCCCCGTGGTTGCGTGGGTTTCCTCCGGGTGCTCCGGTTTCCTTCCACATCCCAAAAATGTGCTTTTAGGCTGATTGATTGGGTAACAAATTGTCCCTATATTGGACTTCCCTGATCCTCACACATTAGGCATAGACTAAAATCATGAATAGGTCACTGACCATGGGACGGCGGCGCGGGCTCGTTGGGCCGAAGTGCCTGTTTCCCGTGCTGTGTTGTTCTTTGTTCTTTGTTCTTTGTATGAGGGGGTTAGCCTATGAGGAGAGATTAAATAGACTGGGCCTGTACTCATTGGAGTTTAGAAGGTTGAAGTGGGATCTAACAGAGACTTACAAAATAATGAAGGGGCTAGATAGGGTAGAGATCATAGAACATAGAACACTACAGCACAAACAGGCCCTTCGGCCCACGAGTTGCGCCGATCACATCAACACCTATCTATAACCCCCAATCCCATAAAACCCCATATACTCATCCAGAAGTCTTTTAAAAGACCCCAGCGAGTTCGCCTCCACCACCACTGACAGCAGCCGATTCCACTCACTCACCACCCTCTGAGTGAAAAACTTATTGAATGGCGGGGCAGGCTCAAAGGGCTAGATGGCCTACTCCTGCTCCTATTTTTTATGTTCTTATCACTTCTGTACTTTCCTCCCCGCACCTTAAATCTGTGTCCTCTCGTAGCAACCACACAGTGAGCACGTGACTCTGAGAGTCCACCCTATCTATTCTCTCAACATTTTATAAACCTCTATCAGGTCGCTCTCAACCTTCGTCTCTCCAGGGAAAAGAGACCCAGTTCCCTCAACCTAACTTCATAAGGCATGCTCCCAGTCCAGGCAACATCCTTGTAAATCTCCTCTGCACCCCTTTCAATAGCTTCTACGTCTTTCTATAGTGAGGCGACCAGAACTGCGCACAGTACTCCAAATGAGGCCTGACAAGGGTCTTATAAAGTTGCAGCATTACCTCCCGACTCCTAAACTCAATCCCTCGATTAATGAAGGCCAGTACACCATACGCCCTTCTTGACCACCTCCTCCACCTGCAAGCCGATTTAAGAGTCCTGTGGACCCGGACCCAAGATCCTTCTGCTCTTCAACACTACTAAGACTCCTGCCCTTGATAGTGTACTCGTTCATCCCGTTGGTTCTGCGAAATGGACAACTACACAGTTATCCGCGTTGAAGTCCATCTGCCACTTCTCCGCCCAGTCCTGCATCCTATCTATGTCCTGCTGCAACTTTTGCCATCCTTCCAGACCATCCACAAACAACGCCGACCTCTTAGTGTCATCAGCGAACTTACTAACCCATCCCTCCACTCCCTCATCCAGGTCATTATGAAAATGACAAACAGCAAGGGTCCCAGAACAGATCCCTGGGGCACCCCACTGGTGACTGACCTCCATTCCGAAAAAGACCCATCCACAATCACTCTCTGCCTTCTGCAGGCAAGCCAGTTCTGGATCCACAAGGCCAAAGGCCCTTGGATCCCATGCCCTCTCATCTTCTCAAGAAGTCTTGCATGGGGGACCTTATCAAAAGCCCTTGCTGAAGTCCATGTACACTACGTCCACAGCACTTCCTTCGTCAATGTGTTCAGTCACATTATCGAAGAACTCAACTGATTTGGTTTAAACTGATTTGGAGGGGGGGTGGATCTTGAGTGGAGGGGTGAAAGTGAGGGGGGCATAGATGGGGGAATGCAAAGGCACGGCGTAGTGGGGTGTGGGTGGAGCAGGGTTTGAAATGCATGTACTACACCAACCCTACTTTTCATCTCCATTCCAACATTTCTTTCTTTACTCCATTTTTCATCCTTCCCATCCCTACATCTTTCATGCTATACACAGAAGAACAATGCAGTATAGTAAATACAGGTAGATATCTAACTTCTATTCACTGATTATTGCAATGTGATGTGTGCATTACGGAGACTTGGATGTCTCAGGTACAGGACTTCGGACTCATTGACCAACGTGTTTCCATATGTTTCAGGAAGGACAGGGAGGCTTGGGCAGAAAGTGTGAGTGGCACTGTTAATCAGGGACAGTGTCATGCTGCAGATAAAGATGATGCCGTGAAGAGTTACTTCTACTAGAGTCTCATGGTGGACTTGTAAGATTACACAGACAACAGGTCAGCAAGATCGAACACTTTGCTGGGTGTATTCTAATAGGCCGCCCAATAGTGACAGGGAAGTTGAAGTGCAGATAGGGAACCAGATTCTGGAGAAATGTATTAAAAACAGAGTTGTCGTGATGGGAGACTTCAATTTCCCAAACATCGACTGGAATATCCCTAGGGTAAGGGGTTTGGCTGGAGAGGAGTTTGTTAGGTGTGTTCAGGAAGGTTTCCTGACACAGTATGTGGATAAGCCTATGAGGGGAGAGGCAGTACTTGACCTTGGTACTGGCGTATGAACCAGGGAAGGTGATGGATCTCTCGGTAGGAGAGCATCTTGGGAATGGTGACCATAATTCTATCTCCTTCACAATTGCATTGGAATGAGATAGGATCAGGCAGGCTAGGAAAGTGCTTGTCTGGAGTAAGGGGAGATACGAAGAAGTCAGGAAGTTACTTGGACAAATAAACTGGAAGGAGGCATTCTTAGGGAAAAGTACCGAAGGAAGGAGGCGGATATTCAAGGAATGTTTGTCTGGCGCTCTGCATGACAAGTTCCGATGAGACAAGGGGGTTTTGGTAGGTCGCGGGAACCGTGGTGCACGAAGGCTGTGTTGAACCTAGTCAGGAGGAAAAGGAAGGTGTACAAAAGGTTCAGGGAACTAGGAGAGGTTAAGGATTTTGAAGAATATAAGGACTGTAGAAAGGAGGTTAAAAGGGAAATTAGGAGAGATCTGGGAGATCAGAAATTAGCTGATCTGGGAGATCTTGCTATGGACTTGCAGCAGATGGAAAAGATTGAGTACGTGGACATTAAGGAGGAGGATGTGTTAGAACTTTTGAATTCTATCAAAATAGATAAGTCGCCGGGACCAGATGGGATGTACCCCAGGATATTGTGGGAGGCGAGGGAAGTGATTGCAGAGCCCCTGGCGATGATCTTTGCGTCGTCAATGGAGACGGAGAGGTTCCGGAAGATTGGAGGATTGCGGATGTAGTCCCTATTTTCAAGAAAGGGAACAGAGATAGCCCGGGAAATTACCGCCCGGTGAGTCTGACCTTAGTGGTTGGTAAGCTGATGGAGAGGCTTCTGAGGGACAAGATTTACGAGCATTTGGAGAGGTTTGACATGATCAGGAATAGTCAGCATGGATTTGTCAAGGGCAGGTCGTGCCTTAGGAGCCTAGTTGAGTTCTTCGATAATGTGACTGAACACATTGACGAAGGAAGTGCCGTGGACGTAGTGTACATGGACTTCAGCAAGGCGTTTGATAAAGTCCCCCATGCAAGACTTCTTGAGAAGGTGAGAGGGCATGGGATCCAAGGGCTTATGGCCTTGTGGATCCAGAACTGGCTTGCCTGCAGAAGGCAGAGAGTGGTTGTGGATGGGTTCTTTTTCGGAATGGAGGTCAGTCACCAGTGGGGTGCCCCAGGGATCTGTTCTGGGACCCTTGCTGTTTGTCAAATTCATAAATGACCTGGATGAGGAAGTGGAGGGATGGGTTAGCAAGTTCGCTGATGACACGAAGGTCGGTGGTGTTGTGGATGGTCTGGAAGGATGTCAAAAGTTGCAGCAGGACATAGATAGGATGCAGGAATGGGGCGGAGAAGTGGCAGATGAACTTCAACGCGGATAAATGTGTAGTCGTCCATTTCGGCAGAACCAACGGGATGAACGAGTACACTATCAAGGCAGGGAGTCTTAGTAGCGTTGAAGAGCAGAAGGATCTTGGGGTCCGGGTCCACAGGACTCTTAAATCGGCCTCGCAGGTGGAGGAGGTGGTCAAGAAGGCGTATGGTGTACTGGCCTTCATTAATCGAGGAATTGAGTTTAGGAGTCGGGAGGTAATGCTGCAACTTTACAGGACCCTCGTCAGGACTCATTTGGAGTAATGTGCGCAGTTCTGGTCGCCTCACTATAGGAAAGACGTAGAAGCTGTTGAAAGGGTGCAGAGGAGATTTACAAGGATGTTGCCTGGACTGGGAGGCATGCCTTATGAAGATAGGTTGAGGGAGCTGGGACTCTTTTCCCTGGAGAGGCGAAGGTTGAGAGGCGACCTGATAGAGGTTTATAAAATGTTGAGAGGAATAGATAGGGTGGACTCTCAGAGGCTATTTCCCCGGTTGAAATGGTCGCTACGAGAGGACACAGATTTAAGGTGCGGGGAGGGAAGTACAGAGGTGATGTTAGGGGTACGTTTTTCACTCAGAGGGTGGTGAGTGAATGGAATCGGCTGCCATCATCAGTGGTGGAGGCGAACTCGCTGGGGTCTTTTAAAAGACTTCTGGATGAGTATATGGGGTTTAAATGGGATTGGGGGTTATAGATAGGTCTATAGATTGGTGGGATTGATGTGATCGGCGCAACTCGTGGGCCGAAGGGCCTGTTTGTGCTGTAATGTTCTATGTTCTATGTTCTAACTAGGCTCATAAGGCACGACCTGCTTTGACAAATCCATGCTGACTATTCCTGATCATGTCAAACCTCTCCAAATGCTCGTAAATCTTGTCCCTCAGAAGCCTCTCCATCAGCTTACCAACCACTGAGGTCAGACTCACCGGTCGGTAATTTCCTGGGCTATCTCTGTTCCCTTTCTTGAAAATAAGGACTACATCCGCAATGCTCCAATCTTCCGGAACCTCTCCCGTCTCCATTGATGACGCAAAGATCATCGCCAGGGGCTCTGCAATCACTTCCCTCGCCTCCCACAGTATCCTGGGGTACATCCCATCTGGTCCCGGCGACTTATCGATCTTGATAGAATTCAAAAGTTCTAACACATCCTCCACCTTAATATCCACAAACTCAATCTTTTCCATCTGCTGCAAATCCGTAGCAAAATCTCCCAGATCAGCTTCCACCGTGAATACTGAGGCAAAGTACTCATTAAGCACCTCTGCCATTTCTTCTGGTTCCACACAGACCTTTCCCCCCTCACCTTTTATAGGTCCTATCCCTTCTCTTCTCATCCTTTTACCTTTCACATATTTATAGAAGGCCTTGGGATTCTCCTTAATCTTACCCGCCAAGGTCTTCTCATGACCCCTTCTGGCTCTCCTAATTTCCCTTTTAAGCTCCTTTCTACAGTCCTTATACTCCTCAAGATCCTTAACTTCTCCTAGTTCCCTGAACCTTTTGTACACCTTCCCTTTCCTCCTGACTAGGTTCAACACAGCCTTCGTGCACCATGGTTCCCGCGACCTACCAAAATCCCCTTGTCTCATCAGAACGTTGTCATGCATAGCTCCAGACAAACATTCCTTGAATATCCGCCACCTTCCTTCGGTACTTTTCCCTAAGAATGCCTCCTTCCAGTTTATTTGTCCAAGTAACTTCCTGACTTCCTCGTATCTCCACTTACCCCAGACAAACACCTTCCTAGCCTGTCTGATCCTATCTCGTTCCAATGCAATTGTGAAGGAGATAGAATTATGGTCACCATTCCCAAGATGCTCTCCTACCGAGAGATCCATCACCTGCTCTGGTTCATTAGCCAGTACCAGGTCAAGTACAGCCTTCCCCTCGTAGGCTTATCCACATACTGTGTCAGGAAACCTTCCTGAACACACCTAACAAACTCCTCCCCATCCAAACCCCTTACCCTAGGGATATTCCAGTTGATGTTTGGGAAATTGAAGTCTCCCATCACGACAACTCTGTTATTAATACATCTCTCCAGAATCTGTTTCTCTATCTGCACTTCAACTTCCCTGTCACTATTGGACGGCCTATAGAATCTTTCTCTGCAGCCATGACACTGTCCCTGATTAACAGTGCCACTCCACCACCTCTTCTGCCATCCTCCCTGTCCTTCATGAAGCATCTGAAACCTGGCACCTGAAGTACCCAGTCCTGTCCCTGAGACATCCAAGTCTCCGTAATGACCACCACATCACATTCCCAAGCAGCTATCCACGCCTTAAGCTCATCTACCTTATTTACTATACTCCTTGCATTAAAATATATACACTTCAGCCCTTCAGTCTGGGCATTTCCCTTCTCCACCCCCTGTCTAACCTCCCTCCCATAGAGGTAGAGAGATTCTTTCCACTTAGAAAGGAAACCAGAACATAGAGGGCACAGCCTCAAATAAGGTGGGGGGGCGTTTAGGACAGAGTTGAGGAGGAACTTCTTCTCTCAGAAGGTGGTTAATCTCTGGAATTCTCCTGCCCATTGAAGTGGTGGAGGCTACCTCGCTGAATAAATTTAAGTCACGGTAGATAGGTTTCTGATAGACAAGGGAATTAAGGGGTTATGGGGAGAGGGCAGGCAAGTGGAACTGATCCATGCGAACATAAGAACATAAGAAATAGGAGCAGGAGTAGGCCATCTAGCCCTTCGAGCCTGCCCCGCCATTTAATAAGATCATGGCTGATCTGTCGTGTCTCAGTTCCACATTCCTGCCCTCTCCCCATAACCCTTAATCCCCTTGCCTATCAAAAACCTATCAATCCGCGTCTTAAAATATTTAGCGAGGTAGCCTCCACCACTTCAACGGGCAGAGAATTCCAGAGATTCACCACCCTTTGAGTGAAGAAGTTCCTCCTCAACTCCGTTCTAAAACACACAGTGAGCACGTGACGCCACCCCCTTTATCTTGAGGCTGTGCCCCCTGGTCCTACTGTCCTTTCTAAGTGGGAAGAGTCTCTCCACCTCTATCCTATCCATCCCATTCATCATCTTTTCCGTCTAAATGAGATCTCCTCTCATTCTTCTAAACTCTAATGAGTACAAGCCTAGTTTATTCAGCCTCTCCTCATAGTTCAACCCCCTCAACTCCGGAATCAGCCTAGTAAACCTCCTCTACACTCCCTCCAAGGCCAAAATATCCTTACGTAAGTGCGGCGCCCAAAACTGCACACAGTACTCCAGCTGTGGCCTCACCAATGCCCTATAAAGCTGTAGCAAGACCTCCCTACTTTTATATTAAATCCCCCTCGCTATGAAGGCCAGCATCCCATTCGCCTTCCTGACCACCTGCTGCACCTGCAGGCTGGGTTTTTGCGACTCATGCACAAGGACCCCGAGGTCCCTCTGCACCGTCGCCTGCTGCAGTTTTTCGCCACGTAAGTAATAGTCCTTCCTACCATTCTTCCTACCAAAGTGGACCACCTCACACTTGCCAACATTAAATTCCATTTGCCATTTCTTGGCCCATTCGCCCAGCCTATCTAGATCCTTCTGTAGACTCTCCACACCCTCTGCACAATTTGCCGTTCCACCAATCTTGGTGTCATCAGCAAATTTCGACACCCTGCACTCGGTTCCCTCCTCCAGATCATCTATATAAATGGTAAATAGCTGAGGCCCCAGCACCGACCCCTGGGGCACTCCACTAGTCACCAACCGCCAATCCGAATAGCACCCATTGACCCCCACTCTCTGCCTCCTATTTGACAGCCAAGCCCCTATCCACGCTAACACCCTACCCCCAACTCCATGCCCCCTGACCTTCTGCAATAACCTCTTGTGAGGCACCTTGTCAAACGCCTTCTGAAAATCAAGAAAGACCACATCCACCGGTTCCCCTCTATCCATCGCCCTAGACACATCCTCATAGAACTTCAATAAGTTCGTCAGACACGATTTCCCCTTAACGAAACCGTGCTGCATCTGCTCTACCAAACAATTCTCCTCAAGATGCCTCGCTATTTTCTCCTTGATCACGGATTCTAACATTTTTCCTACAACAGACGTTAAACTAACCGGCCTATAATTCCCCACCTTTTGCCTGCCACCTTTCTTAAACAACAGCGTAACATTAACCGTTTTCATCTTCCGGCACTTCCCTGGAATCCAGCGATGCTTGGAAAATAACCACCAAGGCATCCACTATCACCTCCGCCATTTCCTTCAGATCCCTCGGATGCATTCCATCCGGTCCTGGGGACTTGTCCACAATCAGTCCCTCCAGTCTGTCGAGCACCGCCTCTCTAGTAACAATCCACTTCAGATCAGCCATGATCTTATTGAATGGCGGGGCAGGCTCGAAGGGCTAGATGGCCTACTCCTGCTCCTATTTCTTATGTTCTTACGTTCAATGTGATTTCCCAATTCCTGTAACTCAATGCCTTGGCTGATGAAGGCAGCGTACATTATACCTTCTTAATCACCTTGGCCACCTGTGTTACTACATTTAGGGAACTGTGCACCTGCATGCCCAGATCCCTCTGTATGTTAATGTTCCTAAGGGTTTGGCCATTTACAGTAGAATTCACACCTCATGCATCACTTCTCATTGATCTGGATTAAACTCCATCTGCCATTTCTGTGCCCAAGTCTTCAATTCATCTATTGTTAGGATGTACATAAGAACAGAAGAAATAGGAGCAGGAGTAGGCCATCCAGCCCCTCAAGCCTGCCCCGCCATTCAATAAGATCATGGCTGATCTGTCGTGTCTCAGTTCCACCTTCCCGCTCTCTCTCCATAACCCTTAATCCCCTCTCTTATCAAAAACCTATCAACCCGTGTCTTAAAAATATTGAGCGAGGCAGCCTCCACCACTTCAACGGGCAGAGAATTCCAGAGATTCACCACCTTTGAGTGAAGAAGTTCCTCCTCAACTCCGTTCTAAACCGCCCCCCCCTTTATCTTGAGGTTGTGCCCCCAGTCCTACTATTCTTTCTGAGCGGGAAGAGTCTCTCCACCTCTATCCTATCCACCCCATTCATCTTCTTATATTCTCAATGAGATCTCCCCTCATTCTTCTAAACACTAATGAGTACAAGCCTAATTTATTCAGCCTCTCCTCATAGTTCAACCCCCTCAACTCCGGTATCAGCCTAGTAAACCTCCTCTGCACTCCCTCCAAGGCCTAAATATCTTTGCGCAGGTGCGGCGCCCAAAACTGCACACAGTACTCCAGCTGCGGCCTCACCAATGCCCTATACAGCTGCAGCAAGACCTCCCTACTTTTATATTCAATCCCCCTCGCTATGAAAGCCAGCATCCCATTCGCCTTCCTGACCACCTGCTGCACCTGCAGACTGGGTTTTTGCGACTCATGCACAAGGACCCCGAGGTCCCTCTGCACCGTCGCCTGCTGCAGTTTTTCGCCACGTAAGTAAGAAATGATTTGAACTAATCCCAGTGGTTCCTTGCACAACTCCTCTTCATTGTCCTTGAATGGGCCTACTTTTTCTCTTGTTTCCCTCTTGCTCCTAATATATGCATAATAAGCCTTGGGATTCTCCTTGACTTTTAGCGTTCTTATTTTCAGTTTAAGTTAGAACATAGAACACTACAGCACAAACAGGCCCTTTGGCCTACAAGTTGCGCCAATCATATCCATACCTACCAGGCCATGTAACTATCTATAACTCTCAATCCCATTAAATCCCATATACTCATCCAGAAGTCTTTTAAAAGACCCCAGCGAGTTCGCCTCCACAACCACTGACAGCAGCCGATTCCACTCACCCACCACCCTCTGAGTGAAAAACTTACCCCTGACATCTCCTCTGTACTTGCCTCCCCGCACCTTAAATCTGTGTCCTCTCGTAGTGACAATTTCAGCCCGGGGAAATAGCCTCTGAGAATCCACCCTATCTATTTCACTCAACATTTTATAAACCTCTATCAGGTCGCCTCTCAACCTTCGTCTCTCCAGGGAAAAGAGTCCCAGCTCCCTCAACCTATCTTCATAAGGCATGCCTCCCAATCCAGGCAACATCCTTGTAAATCTCCTCTGCACCCTCTCCATAGCTTCCACATCCTTCCTGTAGTGAGGTGACCAGAACTGCGCACAGTACTCCAAGTGGGGTCTGACAAGGGTCTTATAAAGTTGCAGCATTACCTCCCGACTCCTAAACTCAATCCCTCGATTAATGAAGGCCAGTACACCATATGCCTTCTGGACCACATCCTCCACCTGCGAGGCTGATTTAAGAGTCCTGTGGACCCGGACCCCAAGATCCTTCTGCTCTTCAACACAGCTAAGACTCCTGCCTTTGATATTGTACTCCTGCATCCCGTTGGTCCTGCCAAAATGGACCACTACACATTTATCCGCATTGAAGTCCATCTGCCACTTCTCCGCCCAGTCTTGCATCCTATCTATGTCCTGCTGCAACTTCTGACATCCCTCCAGACCATCCACAACACCACCAACCTTCGTATCGTCGGCGAACTTACTAACCCATCCCTCCACTTCCTCATCCAGGTCATTTATGAAAATGACAAACAGCAAGGGTCCTAGAACAGTGGGCTCGTAAGGAATGACCTGCCCTTGACAAAACCATGCTATTTCTGATCATTCTAAACTTCTCCAAATGTTCATAAATCCTGTCCCTCAGTATCCTCTCCATCAACGTACCAAACAGCAGTGTCCTGGGACACTCCACTGGTGACCGACCTCCATGCAGAAAAAGATCCATCCACAACCACTCTCTGCCTTCTGCAGGCAAGCCAGTTCTGGATCCACAAGGCCAAAGGCCCTTGGATCCCATGCCCTCTCACCTTCTCAAGAAGTCTTGCATGGGGGACCTTATCAAACGCCTTGCTGAAGTCCATGTACACTACATCCACGGCACTTCCTTCGTCAATGTGTTCAGTCACATTTTCAAAGAACTCAACTAGGCTTGTAAGGAATGACCTGCCCTTGACAAAACCATGCTATTTCTGATCATTCTAAACTTCTCCAAATGTTCATAAATCCTGTCCCTCAGTATCCTCTCCATCAACGTACCAACCACTGAGGTCAGACTCAGGGCTATCCCTGAGTCTTTTTCTTGAAAATAGGAACCACATCCGCAATCCTCCAATCCTCTGGAACCTCTCCCGTCTCCATTGACGATGCAAAGTTCTTTCATACTTTTCCTACTTTCAGTGAGTTCCTCAAAGGCTCTGTCAGTTTTTAGATGGTAGTCATGATGTGGAGGTGCTGGTGTTGGACTGGATAAGCACAATAAGATGTCTCACAACGTCAGGTTAAAGACCAACAGGTTTATTTGGTAGCACAAGCTTTTGGAGCGTGCTCAACTGTTGAAGGAGCAGTGCTGTCAAATAAACCTATTGGTCTTTAACCTGGTTTTTAGACGGGGGCACTGGGCGTGCCATGCTTTGCTGGAGTCAGTGACTGATGCTCAAGGACTCCAAGGTCTCATGAGTCTCCATCTCTGTCAGTTTACACTCATTCAAGTAATAATCTATATTGCTACCAAAGTGGATAACCTCGCATTTATCCACATTATACTATATCTGCCATGCAGAAGCCCACACACTCAGCCTGTTTTAATTATCCAGAAACATCTCTGCATCCTCCTCACAGCTCATCCTCCCACCCAACTTTGTATCATCAGCAAATTTGGAGATAATACATTGAGTTCCCTCTTCCAAGTCATTAATATACAATGTGAACAGTTGGGGTCCCAGCACAGATCCCTGCAGAACCCACTAATCACTGACTGCCAATCAGAAAAAGACCCATTTATGCCAACTCTTTGCTTCCTATCTGCTAACCAGCTTTCTGTCCATCTCAAGACATTACCTGCAATCCCATGTGCTTTAATTTTACACAGTAGTCTGTTATGTGAGACCTTGTTGAAAGCCTTCTAAAAGTCTAAATAAACCACATCCACTTGTCCTCCTCTACGGGTTACATTGTGACTGCTGTCAAACTGCCACATTTATATCTAATAACCTAAAGTGTGAAAAAATATATTTCTAATGATTTTTCACTGGATTGTTGGCAGCAGATATATCTGCTCTCATTGGCGGTTCCAGGGTTTATCCTGTCCCTCTGTCCAGACAAGGTGTGAACGGATGGATGGATGGATGGGCACATAGGCCAGGGGCAGGTGCTCACTCGGTGGGTGGGGCCAAGGGGGGCAGGGCATGTTTGGGGGCTTGGCGAGGAGCCAGGGAGCGGGTCAGGAAAGGGATGGGGTCAAGAAAGGGGCAGGGCCAAGAAAGGGTTGGGGCCAGTGGACTGTGGTCGGTGCTGGGTCACGGAGTTCGGCCAGTGGGCGGGCTGAGGGGGTGCTTGCAGGCACTGGGCATGACCATGAATCACTGGGGCAGAGTCTTGCGTTCCAGTCATTATTCTGTAAATTGAGTTTGTCTTTATATGCCCTGTTTATGAACACAACTCCCACTCACCTGATGAAGGGGCAGCAAGCTTTCCAAAAGCTAGTGGGTTTTGCTACCAAATAAACCTGTTGGACTTTAACCTGGTGTTGTGAGACTTCTTACTGTCAGGGGTGGGGCAGACACATAGACAGGGTAAGGGGCAGGGTCATACTAGCGAATGGGTGGGGCTGAGCACAGGGGCAAGTTTGCTGTGGAACAGAGGGGGATGGAGTCCCGAGGTGGGACTGTGCACAGTGGGTCTTGGTTCGGGAACAGGGTAATGTCCACCTGACGGCAGGGCCTTGTGGACCTGTGGGTGGGGCCTTGTGGACCCATGGGCGGGGCCTTGTGGATCTGTGGGCAGGGCCATGCGTACCTGTGGGCGGGATGTTGTGGTCCTGTTGGCAGGGCCTTGCGGACCTGGGCAGGGAATTCCATAGATGCACAACGCTTTGGGTGAAGAAGTTCCTCCTCAATTCAGTGTGTAGATTTTTCTATTGACAAAGGAATCGGGGCTGGAGGACATCAAGTGATGTAATCTCTTTGGCCTTGGAGGGAGTGCAGAGGAGGTTTACTCGGCTGATACCGGAGTTGAGGGGGTTGAACTATGAGGAGAGGCTGAATAAACTAGGCTTGTACTCGTTAGAGTTTAGAAGAATGGGGGGAGATTTCATTGAGACGTATAAGATGATGAATGGGATGGATAGGATAGAGGTGGAGAGACTGTTCCTGCTCAGAAAGGACAGTAGGACTAGGGGGCACAGCCTCAAGATAAAGGGGGGGCGGTTTAGAACGGAGTTGAGGAGGAACTTCTTCACTCAAAGGGTGGTGAATCTCTGGAATTCTCTACCCGTTGAAGTGGTGGAGGCTGCCTCGCTAAATATTTTTAAGAAGCGGGTTGATGGGTTTTTGATAAGAGAAGGGATTAAGGGTTATGGGGAGAGGGCGGGAAGGTGGAGCTGAGTCGCGACAGATCAGCCATGATCTTATTGAATGGCGGGGCAGGCTCGAAGGGCCAGATGGCCTACTCCTGCTCCTATTTCTTATGTTCTTATGTAAGATGTGGAACTGTGGGCACAACCTTGTGGACGTATGTGTGGGGCGATGTGGACCTGTGGGTGGGGCCATGTGGACCAGTGGGTGGACCCTTGTGAACTTGTGGGTAGGGCCTTGTGGACCTGTGGGTGTGCTGTTGTGAACCTGTAGGTGGGGTCATGTGGACCTGTGGGTGGGGCCATGTGTACCTGTGGGTGGGGCCTTGTCATCCTGTAGGCGGGGCCATGTGTACATGTGGGTGGGGCCTTGTCATCCTGTAGGCGGGGCCATGTGTACCTGTGGGTGGGGCCTTGTCATCCTGTAGGCGGGGCCATGTGTACCTGTGGGCGGGGCCTTGTGGTCATACGGGGGGGGCCATGTGGACCTATGGGCGGGGCAGGCTCCGGCGTGATGACGCAGTGCGTGGTGCGCAGGCGCGGGCGGCTGCTGGTGGTGTTGGGGAGGGAGCGCGGCTCGAGCTGTCCGTTTGGCGATTTTAATGTGAAAAGTCGCGGGGAGAATCCTCACCGAGAATCAGCCCAATCCGAGCCGGGAGCACTGGAGCATGGAGCGGGACAGGAACGGGCTCCGGCAGCAGGCTGCCCGCGGCCTCCTGCCCACCGGGCTGTGAAGTAACGGACTCTCCTTTTGTGATCGGAGCTGAGGAGGATCCGGCCGTGCCCGAGCGCTGCTGACCCCTGACCCCGGGCCCCCTCACCCCAGCCTGGCCATGAATTTCCAATCTCAGCCGTCTCTGCATGCCGGCTCCCCGGGCTCCGGCTCGGGGGGTTCTGGCGGCTCGGTGTCGGTTTTGGGACCTCCCGGCGGGGCTCTGGGTCTGGGCTGCGGCTCGGGCTCGGGCTCCATGCCTGTGTTGTCTCACTCCGGCTCCAACTCGGCCGCCTCGGCCACCTCCCCGGCCCAGGCTCAGCAGCTGGTGCTGTCCAACTCGGCGGCTATCCGAGCCGAGATCCAGCGCTTCGAGAGCGTCCATCCCAACATCTACGCCATTTACGATTTAATCGAGAGGATCGAGGACATGGGGCTGCAAAATCAGATCCGGGAGCATGTCATCAGTATCGAAGGTAGGAATGCGATTATTGCAAACATCGGATTGATACCGCACTGGGCACGTCAACAGCCCTTACAATCGGATATCCAATCGAGATCCTGGAGATCTGCACTCATATCGCAGATTGACCAAATGTGTAAATTACCACTCATGGGAACCAATGTATCTTTCGTAAATATTGTGCAGATATGCTTTGCAACGATTCTCCTAAATATTCTGTTCGAACCCTGTTTAGAGGTTTTTTTATGTAAAAAGGGAACTTTAAATTCCGAGGTCCGTTCATACAGATGTTGAGTGCTCAAATCAAAGCCTGATTATTTGAAAATCTGCCTTTATTATGGTAAATACGGTGCTGGGGATGAATGGGAACTGAAGGCAAATAATGCCATGCTTCGGAGTGATGTTTCTCCTAGATGGACACTGCTGTATAAGAGAGATTGGGTGGATATCAGTTCCACTTTGTTTACAGGTAGTCTGTAAGATTAAAGAGTGTCTTACACAATTCAAATCACTTAATTCTGTATTTATGTTTGCTATTGCCCAACTTCAATACTGAAGAAATAAAGATCAAAGCAAGGATTTTGTTAATCAACAAAGGTGGATTTTTTTCATATGTCACTGACCTCGTCAAAATACTGAGCACAGATTGGATTAATTTATTTGTTTTCAGATTCTCGCGCTATATAAATGCAAATGATTACAACATTTACGACAATTGTAAGATTCAAATGCATCAACACAAATGAATTATTATGTTTGCATGAAGTTGATTCATTTATTTAAGTATTATGCCTCTTTAACACATGCAGCTATTGAAATGAGGTGGCGAGGGAACACTTATTGCATTTAAAAACAGAAAATGCTAGAAACGCTGAAGGAAATCAAGCAGTAGCTAGGGAGGGAGAAACCTAGTTAAATTTCAAGTTGATGTCTTGTCATCAGAATAGTCCCTAAATACACTGTCCTTGTGGATATTAGGGAATTTGCAGCTAAGGTATGCTTGGCTGTAAAATTTACAGATTTAGGGGGATGAGATGTGGGACTCCTAGATAAAATTCCTGCTCCCTGCTGTAATTTGGATAGTGATTCTTATTGTAATGTTTACTGAACAAGAAAGATAATATGCCTTTTGCTGTTACAGATAAACAGATTGATTTTGCTTTCATTCTGTATCCAATCAGCGTAGTGTTTATTTTAAAGCTATAATAGGAACCGGTTCACTCTTGGGGAAGAGGTGAGTTTGATCTAGTGTGTTACTTCAGGGACTTTGGTTATTTAGGCTACAGTCAATCAATCTGTATCTTTATTCTTAAAGAATTGAGCAGTTCTGCTGCACAGGATAAGGAAGTGTTGAAATTGGCTGTGTGATGCTACGAAGTATGGTCAGGACTGGACGTGGTAGAAAAATGAAAATAAATGTGCAGTAAGCACACTCTGGTGCTGTGACACTGTCGCAGCATGGATGAAGACCTTATTGAATTGACAGCTCCGTTGCATTATTAGTTTCCCAGCTGTTCAAATAACGCACTGTGGTAGGCAGCACTGTGATTATATCAAACAATTCATTGAAATAGGATTCAGTTCTTTACGCTTTGAGATACAGTTCTATGAGCCTAACATTAATTCTAATGCGGCATTGTAACAGTTGTAGTAGATTGTGTGGGTGTCCCAGGAATTCAGAACTGCCAGTGAACATTGGCTTGTTCAACAATGGCAATTCATGGATATGCCTTCCATGTAAATGCTTTCCATGGGAGCTTTCTTTTGTGAGCCTTCTATTTTACACATTCTGATAAATATTGAGGGGGGGAGGGGTGTGAATTATTAAAGGGCATTGTTCATATTATTTCATTGGGTCACTGTTATCTGTCATTGCTGCTTTGTGTGTTAACACTCGAGTCCTGTGTCTCATCCATTGCTTTTTGTCAGTTGTACTTGAAACTGAGTTTGAAGTTTCTTTGGGAGTTGTAGCACAGTCATCTTGCTCATAATGGGACACTCAAAAGTAAGGATGTTACATGCAACCTTTATAAAGTCTAGTCAGGCTAGAGTTTTGTGTCCAGTTCTGGTCACACTTTTAAAGGATGTAAAGAGTTTAGATGAAGTCAACATGGGAAAAACCTCTTCTCATTAGCTGATAGTACAAAGACCAGGGGACACATTTAAAAATTTTGGCAAGAGATGCAGGGGGAATGTGAAGAAAACCGTTTTATGCAGTGAATGGAAATATAAGATCTTGTGAGAAGAATGTTGCCGATGATGGGGAAGTGCAGAACTAAGAGTTACAGGCTAAGAATAAGGAATAAGCCATTCAAGACTTCTTCACTCAGAATTGTGAACCTTGGAATTCTATAACCAAAAAAAGGTGTTAGGGCAGTTTGTTTGATATGTTCAAAAGAGCTGGATGTGGCCCTTGTGGCTAAAGGGATCAAGGGGCTTGGAGAGGAAGCGAGAGTGGGATATTGGAAGTACTTGATCAGCCACGATCATATTGAATGGTGGTGCAGGCTTGAAGGGCCGAATGGACTACTACTACGCCTATTTTCTATGCTTCTATCTGCAAATGGACATGATCAATGATTTCAAAAGGAAGTTAGGTGGACACTTGAGGGAAATAAATTGCGGAGCTATGTGAATAGAACAGGAATAGCACAGACTGAATTGTTCTGTTTGGAACTAGTATGAACTTGATGATTGAATGGCTTCCTTCTGTGCTGTAAATGACTCTGTGACTCTAGATTATGCTTCTGACGGAGTCATTTATCACATGCAGTTTTGGGGCTACCCTTGAAGAAATGTTTTTAATACCCCACTGAACGCACATATTGGATTCAGGAAAAAAGAAAGCAGGGTTATGAGCTATATTTGAGGAGGGAGTTCAGACTGTTTCCACAGAGGCTGACCAGGCTAAGTTATTTAACAGAGGTCTTCAATGATGGAGGGTCCTGATAGCTTCTGACTGTTTCCTCATGCAGACAGATTCTTAATGAGAGATCATCAGCTTTAACTGGTCACTGAGAGCAGGGAAAGAAGTTGGGAGAAATGTGTTCTCGTGGGTTGTTGGAGTTTTGAAACATTAAATACTTCATCTTTTAAAGAAAACATGGAACATTTTTGAAGTAGAGAAAGAAATGTGGTTGGGAACAAAGAACAACACAGCACGGGAAACAGGCCCTTCGGCCCAACGAGCCCGCGCCGCCGTCCCATGGTCAGTGACCTATTCATGACTCTAGTCTATGCCTAATGTGTGAGGATCAGGGAGGTCCAATATAGGGACAATTTGTTACCCAATCAATCAGCCTAAAAGGACATTTTTGGCATGTGGGAGGAAACCGGAGCACCCGGAGGAAACCCACGCAACCACGGGGAGAACGCGCAAACTCCCACGGACACAGGCCCAACTCCATGTGTCCGCACAGCAACAGAGATAGCCTCTGTGCTGCCATGATGCCCTTGAGATGGTAAGTGCCTGTGGATAAAAATTTCATTATTAAAGACTCTATATCCCTGAGGCTAAAACTGACCCCAAGCCTACAATGCTTAGTAAGGCCTGCTATATCCCCCTATGTGTAGACCGCTCATGTGGCTGTCCAAGTGACTCTTGAACAACCCTAGCGTGCCTGCTTCCACCACCTTACTCGGCAGTGCATTCCACATCCCCACTACCCTTTGTGTGAAAAACTGCCCTCTAATATTAGTCTTATATCTAGCCCCCCTCACCCTAAGCCCGTGACCCCTCGTTCTATCCATTTCTAATAGCGGAAAAAGCTTATCACCATCTACTCTATCTGTCCCCTTCATAATCTTATAAACCTCTATTAGATCCCCCCTCAGCCGACGTCTCTCAAGGGAAAACAGCCCAAGTGCGTTCAATCTTTCCTCGTAAGACAGCCCTTCCATACCAGGCAACATCCTGGTAAATCTCCTCTGCACTCTCTCCAGGATCTCTACATCCTTCCGGTAGTACGGCGACCAGAACTGGACGCAGTACTCCAGGTGAGGCCTAACCAACGTTCTATACAACTGCAACATCAGACTCCTACTCTTATATTCTATACCCCTTCCTATGAAGGCTAACATGCCATACGCTTTCCTCATCACATTCTGCACCTGCACCGACACCTTCAGGGACTTGTGTACCTGCACCCCAGGTCTCTCTGCGTATTTATACTCCGGATAGTTCTACCTTTTATCATATAACTCCCTTCCACATTATTCCGGCCAAAGTGCATCACCTCGCATTTCTCCGGATTAAATTCCATTTGCCATCTATCTGCCCAATCTACCAGCCTATCTATGTCCTGTTGCATTGCCAGGCACTGCTCCTCAGTACCCGCCAATCCAACCATCTTAGTGTCATCAGCAAATTTGCTGATCACACCACCTACCCCCTCTTCCAAGTCATTAATATATACTACAAATAGTAGAGGTCCTAGTACCGAGCCCTGCGGCACCCCACTGGTGACAGACCTCCAATTGGAAAAGGAGCCCTCCACTACTACCCGCTGTCTTCTCCTCCCAAGCCAGTTCTTCACCCATCTACATACCTGGCCTTGTATCCCATGAGCCTTCACCTTTTCTATCAGCCTACCGTGAGGGACCTTGTCAAACGCCTTACTGAAATCCATATAGACAACATCAACGGCTTGTCCTTCGTCAACCGTTTTTGTCACCTCTTCAAAAAATTCCAATAGATTCGTAAGGCACGACCTCCCTGTAACGAAGCCATGCTGCGTATCCCTGATCAGACTGCAGCGCTCCAGATGCTCATACATCCTATCCTTGAGGATCCTCTCCATTATCTTGCCTATAACTGAAGTCAAGCTCACTGGCCTATAGTTCCCTGGGTTATCCCTCTGACCCTTCTTAAACAACGGTACTACATTTGCAATCCGCCAATCCTCTGGGACCTCACCTGTGTCCAAAGAAGAGACAAAGATTTGCGTCAGAGGCCCAGCAATTTCATCCCTCACCTCCCTTAGCAGCCTAGGATAGATGCCATCAGGCCCCGGAGTGAATAAGGCAGTGGGATTTGTCGTGAATTTCTGTACTGAGGAGCCCACTTGGATATAATGGATTGAATGGCTTCCTTCAATACTGTAAACATCTGTATTTCTGTTGCATCAATAAAATGCAAAATCTTAGCCCGCGTTTGGATTATTGTCTGCTGTTTTGGGAACCCTAAATTAGGAAGAATATGAAAATAGTGCTGGGACAGATTTACCAGGATGTTAGGGATAAAGGAGTTAGAAGTTAAAATTTTTCACTGCAGCTGAAGATCTTACCAAAAACGTGAAAGATTTTGATAAAGAAATAATTATGGATTCTTTCTCCTGTTCAACCAAATGGTAACACAAGGACAGAAGTTTAAGATGATCAAAATTTTTTTAAGGGAGGCTAAAAATAAGTTGTGTTAGAATGTCACAAAACACTAAAATATTGAGTCCATATATTCTTTTGAAAAGGATTTAGGAAGTTGCTTGGGGAAAAAAAAGTTAAACGTAGGACAGTAAGAGACTGCTCCCTAGACTGGGTACGAACACGAGAGGTCATCATTTAAGGATGAGGGGGGAGAGGTATAATTTGGAGGTGAGAAGAAGGTTCTTTACGCAGAGAGTTATGGGGGTCTGGAACGCGCTGCCGAGTGGGGTGGTGGAGGCAGGAACGTTGGACTCGTTTGGGATGCAGTTAGATAGGCACATGAGTGAAACGAGAATGGAGGGATATGGTAGGGGCTATTAAATAGGGTTAAACCTCGGGAGACACTGGAAAGGCAGGCTGTAAGATTAATATTTTTGTCTTCATTCCACAGGTGGAGGTCCACCTCGTGTCAAACGAGGGGCATGCACACGGCGGGTCGTGCCTGGGCTTCTCTTGGAAGTTCCAGGAGTGGTCTAGTACTTCATGTTGGTGTGTGTGCTTGATCCTGGACTGGTAGACGGGCGCCGCAACAGCTCAGTGACTAGCACTGCTGGCTGTGCAGACACATGGATTTGGGCCTGTGTCTGTGGGAGTTTGCGCATTCTCCCTGTGGTTGCGTGGGTTTCCTCCGGGTGCTCCGGTTTCCTCCCACACCCCAAAGATGTGCTCTCAGGCTAATCGGTTTTTACCAAATTGACACTATTTCTGAGTAGGGTTCCATTCGTAGACATGCAGGGTAGAATAGGTGTAGTGTGATGCGGCGGCGCGGGCTCGTTGGGCCGAAGGGCCTGTTTCCCGTGCTGGGTTGTTCTTTGTTCTTTGTTTGTTCTTTGACAGAGGACTTAGGAGCAGGAGCAGCCCATTTGGCCCATCTCCACCATTCAGTACGATCATAGCTGGTCTTTTCCGTTTGCCCACCATAATCCTTGGATCACTGTTATCAAAGACCTGTCTAACTCACCCTTGAATAAATTCAATGACCCTAATCTCTGCTTTCAGGAGAAGAGAATTCCGCATCCTAACAGCTCTTAGCGAGAATTATTTTCCTTCATCTCTGACTTAAAAGGTAGAATTCTTATTCGTAAACCATGTTCCCTAGTTCAAGCCCTCCTCACTCCCAATGAAAACAACCTGTCACATTCCCTCAGGATCTTGTATGTTCCAATAAGGTCACCTCTTCTTCATCTAAACTCCAATGGGTATCAGCTCAACTAGTTCTTTATAAGATAAGCCCCTCATCGCAGGAATGATTCAAGTTAACCTATTTCTGACAAGGTGACCAGAATTGTAAACATCTGTGACTCTGTGGTTTCACCAAGACCATGTGCAGCTCCAGTAAAACATCCCTGTTTTTATACTCCATTCCCTTTGTGATAACCACTATAATTCTATTTACCTTTCTAATCACTTACCTGGATGCTAACTTTTTGAGGCATTGTACCAGAACACTCAAATCCTTCTGTACCACCAAGTTCTGCCATTTAAATAGTATAATCCTTAGCTATTCTTCCTGCTGAAATGGACAAAAGAACAAAGAAAAATATAGCACAAGAACAGGCCCTTCGGCCCTCCAAGCCTGCACCGACCTTGTGTTCCTAACTAGACCATCCATTTATATCCCTCTATTCCCAGTCTGTTCATGTGGCTATCTAGATCAGTCTGAAATGCTCCTAGCGCGTCCACCTCAATCATCTTGCTTGGTAGTGCATTCCAGGTCCCCATCACCCTCTGTAAAAAAAAAAAATGCCCCCTGCATATCTGTACTGTACCTTGCCCCCCTTACCTTGAACTTGTGACCACCTTGTCTTTGTCATTTCCGACCTGAGAAAAAGCTTCCAACTGTTCACCCTACCTATGCCCTTCATCATTTTATAAACTTTTTATTAGGTCGCCCCTTAACCATGTCTTTCCAGGGAGAACAACCCTAGTTTACTCAATCTCACCTCATAGCTAATACTCTCCATACCAGGCAACATCCTGGTAAACTTTTTCTGCACTCTGTCCAAAGCCTCCACATCCTTCTAGTAGTGTGATGACCAGAACTGGATGCAGTATTCCAAATGTTGCCTAACCAACGTTCTATATAACTGCAACATCATATGGCCAACTTTTAGACTCTATGCCCTGTCCAGTAAAGGCAAGCATGCCTTATGCTGCCTTCACCACCTTTTCCACCTCTGCTACCACCTTTAAGGATCTGCACACTCAGATCCCTCTATGTGTCAGTACTCCTGATGGTTCTGCCACTTATTGCATAGCTCCCCCCTGCATTAGATCTACCAAAATGCATCACTTATCTGGATTAAATTCCATCTGCCATTTTCCCACCCAATTTTCCAACCTATCTATATCCTGCTGTATTCTCTGACAATGTTCATCACTATCTGCCACTCCTGCAATGTGTCGTCTGCAAACTTACTAATCAGACCAGCTACATCATCTTCCAAATATATATATATATCACAAACAGCAGAGGTCCCAGTATAGAGCCCTGCGGAACACCACTAGTCATGGATCTCCAATCAGAAAAAGACCCCTCCACTGCTACCCTCTGTCTGCTATGGCCAAGCCAGTTTTGTGCCCATCTAGCTAGTTCACCTTTGATCCTGTGAGATTTAACCTTTTGCACCAGCCTGCCATGAAGGACCTTGTCAAAAGCCTTACTGAAGTCCATGTAGAAAACATTCACTGCCCGAACCTAATCAATCATCTTTGTCACTTCCTCAAAAAACTCAATCAAGTTAATGAGACAAGACCCTACCCCTTCACAAAACCATGTTACCTCTCACTAGCTCGCCTGACAAAGGAACAACAGGCACTCCAAAAGCTAGTGGCATTTGCTATCAAATAAACTGTTGGACTTCAACCTTGCGTTGTGAGACTTCTTACCACAGGGGAGGTCTGAGAGGATTGGAGAATAGCCAATGTTGTTCCTTTGTTTAAAAGGGTAACAAGAATAATCCAGGTAATTACAGGCCGGTGAGCCTTACGTCAGTGGTAGGAAGTTATTGAAGAGGATTCTTCGAGACAGGATTTATTCCCACTTGGAAATATTAATGAGAGGCAACATGGTTTTGTGAAGGGGACGGGTTGTGTCTCATTAATTTGATCAAGTTTTTTGAGGAAGTGACGAAGATGATTGAGGTTAGGGCAGTGGATGTTTTCTATGTGGACTTCAGTAAGGCCTTTGACAGGGTCCCTCATGGCAGACTGGTGCAGAAGGTGAAGTCGCATGGGATCAGAGGTGAGCTGGCAAGGTGGATACAAAACTGGCTTGGTCAAAGAAGACAGAGGATAGCAGTGGAAGGGTGCGTTTCTGAATGGAGGGCTGTGACAAGTGATGCTCGTCAGGGATCAGTGCTGGGATCTTTGCTGTTTGTAAGATAAGGAAATGATTTGGAGGAAAATATAACTGGATTGATTGGTAAGTTTGCGGACGACACAAAGATTGGTGGATTTGCAGATAGCGATGAGGACCATTAAATGTCGATCAGTTGGAGACTTGGGTGGAGAGATGGCAGATGGCGTTTAATCTGAACAAATGTGAGGTAATGCATTTTGAAAGATGTAATGCAGGTAGGAAATATACAGCAAATGGCAGAACCCTTATGAGTACAGATAGGCAAAGGGATTTGGGTGTTCAGGTACACAGGTCACTGAAAGTGGCATGGAGATGGAGAAGGTAGTCAAGAAGGCATATGGCATGCTTGCCTTTATTGGCTGGGGTATTGAGTTTAAGAATTGGCCAGTAATGTTGCAGCTGTACAGAACCTTAGTTAGGCCACACTTGGAATATAGTGTTCAATTCTGGTCACCACACTACCAGAAGGATGTGGAGGCTTTGGAGACGGTACCGAAAAATTACCTGGATGTTGCCTGATATGGAGGGCATTAGCTATGAGGAGAAACTTGATTTGTTCTCACTGGAGCGACAGAGGTTGAGGGGAGACCTGATAAAAGTCAACAAGATTATGAGAGGCATGGACAGAGTGGATAGTCAGAAGCTTGTTCCCAGGGTGGAAGAGTCAGTTTCTAGGGGGCATTGGTTTAAGGTGCGAGGGGCAAGGTTTAAAGAAGATATACAAGGCAGATTTTTTTTACAGAGTAATGGGTACTTGGGGAGGTGGTGGAAATGGATATGGTAGTGACTTCTAAGGGGTGTCTTGACAAGTACACGAATAGAACATGGAACATTACATTACAGTGCAGAGCAGGCCCTTCGGCCCACGATGTTGCGCCGACCAGTTACAAAACAATGACCCACTAATCTAAACCAATCCCTTTTCGTCCATAAACCTATCCACGGATCTCTTAAACGCCCCCAAACTAGGCGCATTTACAACTGCAGCAGGCAGGGCATTCCAATCCCTTACCACCCTCTGGGTAAAGAACCTACCCCTGACATCCGTCCTATAACTACCCCCCTTTAATTTGAAGCCATGCCCCCTCGTGCTAGATTTCTCCATCAGAGGAAAAAGGGAAAAGGCTATCACTATCAAATAGGATGCGAATAGACGGATATGGTCCCCAGAAGGGTAGGAGGTTTTAGTTAAGTTGGCAGCATAGTCGGTGCAGGCTTGGAGGGTTGAAGGGCCTGTTCCTGTGCTGTAATTTTCTTTGTTCTTTGGACTCTGTACTTCCTCTCGACAACTTTCCTACTAATTGTGTTGTCGTTGGGAAATTTAGCTGCCGTGCGTTTGGTCCCATCATCCTCAGATGGATGTAGCTATTATTAGGGGGCATAACTTTTAGGATCATGGTGGGAGATATAGGAAGGATGTCCGAAGTAGATTCTTCACTTGGAGTGGTTGGGGTGTGGAATACACTGCCTGCTGTGATAGTGGAGTCGGACACTTTAGGAACTTTCAAGCAGTTATAGGATAGGCACATGGAGCACACCAGAATGATAGGGAGTGGGATAGCTTGATCTTGGGTTTAGAAATAGCTTGGCACAACATTGAAGGTCAAAGGGCCTGTACTGTTCTATGTTCTAGATCTCTAATATAGAATGTAAATAGTTGAAACCCAGCACAGATCCTTATGGTATTCCACTAGTAAGAATTTGTCAACCTAAAGAAAAACCATTTATCGTTGCCCTTTGCTTCCCATTAGCCAACCAATCCTTTATCCATGCTAATGTGTTGCCTCTACACCATATGCTCTTATCTTGTGTAGTAACCTTTGATGTGACACCTTATCAGATGTTTTTTGGAAATCCAAGTGCACCACTTCTACAGGCTCCTCTTTATCTGTCTTCCTCTAACATAGTTAATATACGATTTCCCTTTCTTAAAAGGATGTGGCGAGTGAACAAAAGTGTGCGATTAAATTGGCTGGGATATTAAATGGAGTGGGCTGTGAGCAGGAGAGTGGGATGAGACTGGGTTGGATATTAAAGGACATGGGGGTGTGAGGGGGAGTGTAAGATTAAACTGGGTGAGGTGTTAGTTGGGGGAAAACAAAGCAAGGCCCTCTAAGCCTGCACTGACCATGCTGCCCAATTGAACTAAAACTCCCTGTCCTTCCGGGGACCATATCTCTCCATTCCCATCCTATTCATGTATTTGTTAAGACTCCCCTGAAAAGTCACTATTGTATCTGTTTTCAAAACCTCCCCTGGCAGCAAGTTCCAGGCACCCACCACTCTCTGTGCAAAAAAAATTGCCTCATTCATCTCCTGTAAACCTTGCCCCTCACACTTAAACCTATTCCCTCTAGTAACTGTCTCTTCCATCCTGGGAAAAAGCTTCTTACTATCCACTCTGTCCGTGCCCCTCATAATCTTGTAGACTTCTATCAGGTTGCCCCACAACCTCCATCATTCCAGTGAGAACAAACCAAGTTTTGCCAACCTCTCCACGTAGCTAATGTCCTCCATATCAGGCAACATCCTGGTAAATCTTTTCTGTACCCTCTCCAAAGCCTCTACATCCTACTGGTAGTGCGGCAACCACAATTGAACACTATATATTACAAATGTGGCCTAACTAAGGCTCTATAAAGCTGCAACGTGACTTGCCGATTTTTAAACTCAGTGCCCTGGCCGATAAAGGCAAGCATGCTGTATGCCCTGTTGACTATCTTCTCCACCTGCAATGCCACTTTCAGTGACCTGTGTACCTGTACACCCAGATCCCTTTGACAATCATAGGGTTCTGCCATTTATTGAATATTTCCTATCTGCATTAGACCTCCCAAAATGCATTACCTCACATTTGTCCAGATTAAACTCCATCAGCCATTTCTGTGCCCAAGTTTCCAATTGATGTATATCCTGCTGTGTCCTCTGGTCCTCATCACTATCCGCAAATGCATCAACCTTTATAAGAGTGGGATTCGACTGGGTAGGATATTAAAGCTTCATGGTGGCTCAGTGGTTAGCGCTGCTGTGTTACTGTGCCAGGGACCCAGGTTTGATTCTAGCCTTGGGTGACTGTGGAGTTTGCATGTTCTTCCCATGCCTGCATGGGTTCATTCTAGCTACTCCAGTTTTCTCCCACAGTCTGAAGCAGTGTAGGTTAAATGGATTGGCCATGGTGAATTGCCCCTTGGTGAACCAAGATGTATAGGTTAGGTGGTTTAGCCATGGTAAATGCATGGGGTTGTGGTGATAGCATGGAGGGGGAGGGTGGTCTGGGGGTGATGCTCTTTCGGAGAGTTGGTGCAGACTCTAAGGTCCAAATGGCCTCTTGCTGCACTGTGGGATTCTATGGTTTGAAAGGGAATGGCAGTGTGAGGGGGAGTGAGATTAAACTGGGTGGAATGTTTCAGGCTTTGGGGAGTGAGCGGGACTGAGAAATTGTGTGGGATATGAAAAGGTATGGGGGTGTGAGGCAGAGTGGGATTAAACTGGGAGGGATATTAAAGGGCGTGGGGAGTGCGGGCAAGAGGAGTGTTAAAAAGACATGTTACAAAAACACTGGCGTTGTTTTGGGCTCAAATAGTTTAGTTGTGTTCTGTAACAAAATTTGATATTCTAACTGCTTTCCTTTTGCTATAAAAATATTATTCTGGGGGCTTGGTTGCTTTAGTTATTTCACATCATCTTTCACTTATCTGTGTTCAGTTACAGGAATAAAAAAGATGTACAGAGGTCTTCGATTCATGCAAATTGCATATAGCAAAATGTGCCCACAGCCTGAAACCAAAGATAAATTATCATGGCACCAGAAGTGGAGGTTGGGTGCTGAGTAATTTATGCGAACATGTAAGCTTATATTTCTGTTCCCAAAGCAACATAAATTTATTTTTAGGCAGTTTTAGCTCCAGGTTAGTTCCATTGTCTTCTGAACAGCAGCTGTAGCTGTGTGAAGCACGATGCATATGCATGGTGATTTTTTTTGCCCTTCCCCCAGATTTTTCCACTCGTGAATACAGTGGTTTGGCTGGGTAATGGTTTTCTGGCCTGCCCTCCAATACCTTGATTAATGGTCACATCTAATATGAGCTGAAATAACACCTGTCAATTTTTTTCAAATGTCTGCTGTCTATTCATGAGCACTGACAGTGATCAGGAGAAGGATCCCTGGCTGGATTTCATCCAGTCACCAAACTCCCCTTAATTCTCCTCACCCCTTGCCATCCCAACCCCATCCCACCCATTATCCTTAATACTCTTGCATTAATTTGAGGGATCCAACATACTGTTGAAGATTTACAAAGATTGGTTATTTGATGTTGTACCAAGTCACTGGAAGTAACAAGAATATGTGTAATTTACATGTAAATAAGAGGAACAATGTGGGTTATTTGGCATGTGTCAATGGTTGTTTTGGTTGACTAAGTTCTGTAGACCCAGTGTGAGGTGATAGAAGAAATGTCAGGTTCCACTGTGAGATATATTGTGGTAACCGAAGAGGTTAACCTCGAAAGCTTGTGAGTTTACTATCAAATAAATTGGTTGGACTTAAACCTGGAGTTGTCAGTCTTCTTACTGTGTTTACCCCAGTCCAACGCTGGCATCTCCACATCATGACATATTTTGCGGTCCCAGTGCAAAGCTGCCATTGGTCCTGGTACTTTTTTTACATAGGATTGTGTCTGCGTGATTGTTGAGTTTTGTTTTTTTTTGTAAATTGACTTTGGTATGATCAGTACAAACAAAGAACAGTACAGCATAGGAAACAGGCCCTTTGGCCCTCTAAGCCTGCGCTGCTCATTGGTCCAACTAGACTATTCGTTTGTATCCCTCCAATCCCGGCCTGTTTGCGTGGCTATCCAGATAAGTCTTAAACGATCCCAGCATGTCCGCCTCCACCACCCTGCTTGGCAGTGCATTCCAGGCCCCCACCACCCTCTGTGTAAAATACGTCCCTCTGATATGAGTTCAACCTTGCTCCCCTCACCTTGAACCTGTGACCCCTCATGTTTGTCATCTCCGACCTGGGAAAAAGCTTCCCACTGTTCACCCTATCGATGCCCTTCATAATTTTATACACCTCTATTAGGTCTCCCTTCACTCTCCATCTTTCCAGGGAGAATAACCCCAGTTTACCCAATCTCTCCTCATAGCTATGACCCACCATACCAGGCAACATCCTGGTAAACCTTTTCTGTACTCTCTCCAAAGCCTCCACATTCTTCTGGTAGTGTGTGACCAGAACTGGGCGCAGTACTCCAAATGTGGCCTAACCAACGTTCTATACAGCTGTAACATCAGACGCTAATTTTTATACTCTGTGCTCCATCCTATAAAGGCAGGCATGCCTTTTGATAAGGTCCCCCATGCAAGACTTCTTGAGAAGGTGAGAGGGCATGGGATCCAAGGGCCTTTGGCCTTGTGGATCCAGAACTGGCTTGCCTGCAGAAGGCAGAGAGTGGTTGTGGATGGGTCTTTTTCGGAATGGAGGTCAGTCACCAGTGGGGTGCCCCAGGGATCTGTTCTGGGACCCTTGCTGTTTGTCATTTTCATAAATGACCTGGATGAGGAAGTGGAGGGATGGGTTAGCAAGTTCGCTGATGACACGAAGGTCGGCGGTGTTGTGGATGGTCTGGAAGGATGTCAAAAGTTGCAGCAGGACATAGATAGGATGCAGGAATGGGCGGAGAAGTGGCAGATGGACTTCAACGCGGATAAATGTGTAGTCGTCCATTTCGGCAGAACCAACGGGATGAACGAGTACACTATTAAGGGCAGGGGTCTTAGTAGCGTTGAAGAGCAGAAGGATCTCGGGGTCCGGGTTCACAGGACTCTTAAATCGGCCTCGCAGGTGGAGGAGATGGTCAAGAAGGCGTATGGTGTACTGGCCTTCATTAATCGAGGGATTGAGTTTAGGAGTCGGGAGGTAATGCTGCAACTTTACAGGACCCTCGTCAGGCCTCATTCGGAGTACTGTGCGCAGTTCTGGTCGCCTCACTATAGGAAAGACGTAGAAGCTATTGAAAGGGTGCCGAGGAGATTTACAAGGATGTTGCCTGGACTGGGAGGCATGCCTTATGAAGATAGGTTGAGGGAGCTGGGACTCTTTTCCCTGGAGAGGCGAAGGTTGAGAGGCGACCTGATAGAAGTTTATAAAATGTTGAGAGGAATAGATAGGGTGGACTCTCAGAGGCTATTTCCCCGGGTTGAAATGGTCGCTACGAGAGGACACAGATTTAAGGTGCGGGGAGGGAAGTACAGAGGTGATGTTAGGGGTAAGTTTTTCACTCAGAGGGTGGTGAGTGAATGGAATCGGCTGCCGTCGTCGGTGGTGGAGGCGAACTCGCTGGGGTCTTTTAAAAGACTTCTGGATGAGTATATGGGGTTTAATGGGATTGGGGGTTATAGATAGGTCTATAGATTGGTGGGGTTGATGCGATCGGCGCAACTCGAGGGCCGAAGGGCCTGTTTGTGCTGTAATGTTCTATGTTCTATGTTCTATGCCATATGCTGCCTTCACCACTGCCACCTTCAAGGATCTGTGGACTTGCCCACCCAGGTCCCTCTGTGTGTCTGTACTCTTGATGGTTCTGCCATGTATTGTATAGCTCCCCTCTACATTACTTCTACCAAAATGCATCACTTTGCATTTATCTGGATTAAATTTCATCTGCCATTTCTCCGCCCAATTTTCTAGCCTCTTTATATCCTGCTGTACTCTCCAACAACTTTCATCGCTATCCACAAATCCAGCCATCTTTGTGTCGTCTGCAAACTTACTGATCACGCCAGTTACACCTTCTTCCAAGTCATTGCTATATATCGCAAATAGCAGAGGTCCCAGTACAGAGCCCTGCGGAACACGACTAGCCACAGATCTCCAGCTGGAAAAAGACCCTTTCACTGCTACTCTCTGTCTTCTATGGCCAAGGCCGTTCTCCACCCATCTAGCCACCTCTCTTTTATTCCAAGAGATTTAACCTTTTGCCGCAACCTGCCATGAGGGACTTTGTCAAACACTTTACTAAAATCCACATAGACAACATCCACGGCTCTTTCCCGTCAAACGTTTTGTCACCTCCTCAAAAAAACTCAACCAAATTTGAGGCATGACCTCCCTCTCGCAAAGCCATGCTGTCTGTCACTAATGAGATTATTCTGTTCTAAATGTGCATACATCCTATCTCTAAGAATCCACTCCAACAATTACCCTACCAGGATGTCAAGCTCATCGGCCTATGATTACCCGGGTTATCCTTGCTACCCTTATTAAATAATGGTACCACATTTGCCATCCACCAGTCCTCTGGGACCTCACCTGTGTCCAATGAAGAGACAAAGATTTCTGTCAGAGGCCCAGCAATTTCATCTCTTGTCTCCCTGAGCAGTCTAGGATCGATGCCATCAGGTCCTGGGGATTTGTCAGTCTTAATGTTCCCAAAAAACCTAACACTTCCTCCCTTGTAATGGAGATTTTCTCTAATGGGTCAACACTTCCCTCTGAGACGCTCCTAGTCAACGTGTCCCTCTCCTTTGTGAATACTGATGCAAAGTATTCATTTAGGATCTCCCCTACCTCCGTGGGCTCTAAGCAGAATCCCCCTCCTTTGTCCCTGAGAGGTCCGTTTTTTTTTCCCTGACAGCTCTCTTGTTCCTAACATACGAATAAAATGCTTTTGGATTCTCCTTAATCCTGTCTGCCATTGACATTTCATGACCCCTTTTTGCCCTTCTAACTCCCCGTTTGAGTTCTTTCCTACTTTCTGTATTCCTCCAGTACGCCATCTGTTTTTAGCTGCCTGGATCTTGCGTACGCCTCTCTTTTCTTTTTTGATCTGACTCTCAATTTCCCTGGTTATCCACGGCTCTCAAATCCTACCTTTCCTATCCTTCCTTTTTACAGGCACATGCCTGTCCTGCAGCCCCATCAACTGCTCCTTATAAGACTTCCACTCCCAGTACTGCTCTGAAGTTTTGGAACTGAGATTTATTTTCCCCAGAGTGTCAATAGAAGGTTAGACGAGTGGCTTTTAAGCCAGAGGCTTTAACATCATTTCAAAGGGAATTACAAGAAGCATATAAAAGTTGCAAGAAAAAGAAAGTCTTGCATTTCCATAGTGTCTTTCATGAGTTCAAGAAGTCCCAATGTGTTTTAAATCCACTTAATTTGTGGCCGCAGTTGTGAAGGAGGAAAGATGGCACAGCAAGCTCCTATGTACAGCCACATAATAAGTATCAAGTTCATTTTTAATGATGTTCACTAGGAAACCTCTGCTCTTTGAAATAGTTCTAGAGGATCTTATGTCTACCCGTGAGGACAAATGCGTTGCTCATTTAACAACAGCTTGTACTTGTATAGTGCCTTTCACATAAACCATCCCAAGATGCTTCATAGAAATGATATGAAGCAAAATTGGGTGCTGAACCATGTAAGATGACATTAGGGCTGAAAGCCAAAAGCTTGATTAAAGAGGAAAAGGTCGCAGAGAGATGGAGGGAATTCTAGGGCTTAGGGCCATGGCAGCTAAAGGCGTAGCCGCCAATAATAAGAACATAAGAAATAGGAGCAGGAGTAGGCCATCTGGCCCTTTGAGCCTGCCCCGCCATTCAATAAGATCATGGCTGATCTGTCGTGGCTCAGCTCCACCTTCCCGCCCTCTCCCCATAACCCTTAATCCCTTCTCTTATCAAAAACCCATCAACCTGTTTCTTAAAAATATTTAGCGAGGCAGCCTCCACCACTTCAACGGGCAGAGAATTCCAGAGATTCACCACCCTTTGAGTGAAGAAGTTCCTCCTCAACTCTGTTCTAAACCGCCTCCCCTTTATCTTGAGGCTGTGCCCCCTAGTCCTACTGAAATAAAATCAGTGATACTCAAGAGGCCGCAATTAGATGACTGCAGTTATTTTGGAAGGTTGTGAGGTTGGAGGAGATTTGAGACAAGGAGAAGTGGAGTCATGAAAAGATTTGGAAACCAAGATGAGAATTTTAAATCCAGGCGTTTCTTGAGTGAGAGCTGATGTAGGTCATCGAGCACGGGAATGATAAGTAATCGGACTTGGTGGGAGCTATATTTTTGATGACCCTGAATGTTAGGAGTGTGTTGAAATAGTCAAGTATCGAACACGTGAGTTGAGGTATTGGAAGAGTTGGTTCAGACTGTGGAGGAGGAGATGGGCAATCTTGATGGCACAGAAATGTTTGGAAACTCTCGATCAAGAATGACTCCTTTGTTGCAAGCAGTCAGGTTCAGCCTCACAGTTGCCAGGGTGGTGATTGCAGTTTGTAGCTAAGGAACAGAGGGAAGTGAAGGCACTGTCTTCATTCTTCTCTTTCTTTATATCGGGGAACACTTTTGCTCATCTTGTACTGAATGTTGGATAAACAACCTGACAATTTAGCAACCCTCTGAGTTGAGCAAAATGATGTAAAGGCTGGTGTTTCCAGTGTACATGAGACACCCAGCTCTGCGATCAAGACTGGGCAGAGAAGTGGCAGATGGACTTCAACCCTGATAAGTGTGTGATGATTCATTTTGGCAGGTGAAATAGGATGACAGAATATAATATTAAAGGTAAGACTCTTGGCAGTGTGGAAGATCAGAAGGATCTTGGGGATCTGGGTTCATAGGATGCTCAAAGCAGCATCGCAAGTAGAGGCTGTGGTTAAGAAGGCGTATGGTGTACCAGCATTCATCAATCGAGGGATTGAGTTTAGGAGTCGGGAGATAATACTGCAGCTGTATAAGACCCAGGTCAGACCCCACTTGGAGTACTGTGCTCAGTTCTGGTCGCCTCATAACGGGAAGGATGCGGAAACCATAGAAAGGGCTTAGAGGATCGGTTGAGAGAGCTTGGTCTTTTGTTGGAGAGACAAAGGATGAGGGGTGACCTGATAGAGGTGTATAAGATGATGAGGTATTGATCGAGTGGATTCTCAGAGGCTTTTTCCCAGGGCTGAAATGGTTGCCACAAGAGGACACAGGTTTAGTGTGTTGGGGAGTAGGTACGGAGGAGACGTCAGGGATAAGTTTTTCACTCAGGATGGTAGTTGCGTGAAATCAGCTGCTGGCAGTGGTGGTGGAGGTGGATTCGATAGGGTCTCTTAAGAGACTTTGGATAAGTACATGGAACTTAAAGGGTTATAGGTAAGCCTAGTAGGTAGGGATGTGTTCGGTGCAACTTGTGGGCTGAAGGGCCTGTTTGTGCTGTAGTTTTTCTATGTTTCTTTTGTCTTCTAAACTCCAGCAGGTACAAGCCTAGTTTGTAATCTTTCCTCATAGGTCAACTCACTCATTCCAAGTATTAATTTAGTAAAGCTTTGAACTGCTCCCAATGTATTTACACCCTTCCTTACATAAGGAGACCAGTACTGTACACAGTACACCAGATGTGGTCTCACTCGTGTCCTGTACAATTGAAACATAACCGTCCTACTTTCATGTTCAGTTCCCCTCAATAAGTGATAACACTCTATTAGTTTTCCTAATTACACCTGCTGTACCTGTATACCAGCCTTTTGTGATTCATGTATTAGCTTGTCAAGATCCCTCTGGATCTCCAAACTCTGTGGTCTCTCGCCATTTAGATAATTTTTAAAAATTCTTTCTGCCAAAATGGCTAATTTCACATTTTCCCACATTATACTTTATTTGCCAAATTTTTGCCCACTCGCTTAACCTATCTGTGTCCTTTTGTAGCCTCCTTATGTTTTGTTCACAGCTTCATATCTGGCGGCAGGTGCAGTGAGAACTGATCGATTGGCAGAGTTCACAGGGCTGACAGTGGGAGGTGTGAGTTGGAAGGAGATTTGCAAGATTAGCTCCTTGTGGAGGTGCTGGATAGGAAGTTTGGTGAGCTTGTTGAATGGGGCAGTTGGAGTTGCTGTTTGTAATGAGCCAGTGCCAAGTACCTTGATGAATCCTTCTAAGGACACCGAGAGGCACAGGGAGAATTTGGAGGCTTATCTTCGAGGGAGTCAAGTCTGGAATGGTGGCAAGAGAACAGAACAGTCATGGAATACTAAAGAAAACTTGGAGGGCAGGGTGCTTGAGAGGAGAGAAGTGAAATGAGGCATGATTATGAAAGAGAGTTTAGGGAGAATAAAGAGAAAAGGTTAAAACTAAATGGGGAAAACTCCATCATCAAAGTCTGGTTATTTAGCAGTTAATAAGGTGCATAAAATCCTGAAAGTAAGGGGAAAATGGGGGACATTAGGAAGGAGTCCAGAGTTAAAATACAGTAGTGAGATAACTCTGTCGGTAGAGTGGACGTGGAATGGAACATTGATGTATCGTCAGAAAGATGATACCTCCGCCAGTACAGTAGATTGATATAATTTATATTGTAAACTGCAGCATTTTTTTCCTTGTCACATTTTGTTTCTGTGAGCATATCATGTGAGGTATTATTCATAGAATTCCTAGAATTCTACAGTGCAGAAGGAGGCCTTTCAGCCATCGAGTCTGCACCAGCCACAATCCCACCCTGGCCCTAAATCCATAACCCCATGTATTTACCCTAGCTAGACTCCCTGACACGAAGGGGCAATTTAGCATGGCCAATCCACCTAACCAGCACATCTTTCAGACTGTGGAAAGAAACTGATGCACCTGGAGGAATCGCACACAAACATGGGGAAAACATGTAGACTCCACATAGACAGTGACCCGAGGCTGGGAATTGAACCCGGGTCCCCAGCATTGTGAGGCAGCAGTGCTAACCACTGTGCTGCCCCGATGTTTATTTGTTTTATGAATGTGTTGTTCCCTTTGTGGAAAATGAAAGCTGGTATTAAATTCAAGTACAAATGTCCATTATCTATTAGGAGGTTCCACTGCATTAAAAGCATCAAGTATGCTAAGCAGAGATAGTTGTTAGGACTTGTAGTTATAAAACTATTAAAGTATCACTTGTAGCATCCTGAACCTGACCAGCAAATCCTAGCAAGAAAAGTTGACTCTGCTACAAAATGAATAATCAAAAATAAAATTGACCCAGTCCAGGCTGAACTTGACAATCTCAGTCAAGGCAACTGTGGAGGTGGAGTGGCAAATCATTCAGGATTCCTATCTCTGACTTGTGACAGTAAGGGTAAGGGCAGAATTAGGCCAGGCAGTTGCTTTACAGTCATAGACTCGTAGAGGTTTACAGCATGGAAACAGGTCCTTTGGCCCAACTTGTTCAAGCCACCCTTTTTTTTTAACCCTTAAACTATTCCCAATTCCCTCTATACCCATCTTGCCCATGAAACTATCCAAATACTTTTAAAAAGACAAAATTGTACCCATAATTGTATTATTTCCTCTGGCAGCTTGTTCCAGACACTCACCACCCTCTGTGTGAAGAAATTACCCTTCTGGACACGTTTGTATCTCTCCCCTTTCACCTTAAACCTGTGCCCTCTAGTTTTAGACTCCCCCATCTTTGGGAAAAGATATTGACTATCTACCTTGAATATGCCCCTCATTATCTTAAAGACCTCTATAAGATCACCCCTCAGCCTCCGACGCTCTGGAGAAAAAAAAGTCCCAGTCTGTCCTGCCTCTCCTTATGACTTAATCCATCAAGTGCCGGTAGCATCCTAGTATATCTTTTTTGCACTCTTTAATATCCTTTCTATAATAGGGTGACCAGAATTGCGCACAGTATTCCAAGTGTGGCCTTACCAATGTCTTGTATAACTTTAACAAGGCGTTCCAATTCTTGTATTCAGTGTTCTGACTGATGAAATCAAGCATGCCGAATGCCTTCTTCATCACTCTGTCCACCTGTGACTCCACTTTCAAGGAGCTATGAATATGTACCCCTAGATCTCTTTGTTCTGTAACTCTCCCCAATGCCCTACCATTAACTGAGTAAGTCCTTCCCTGGTTCAGTCTACCAAAATGCACCACCTTACATTTGTCTAAATTAAGTTGGGTGGCACGGTAGCACAGTGGTTAACCTGCTGCTTCACAGCTCCATGAACCTGGGTTTGATTCCCGGCTCAAGTCACTGTCTGTGGAATTTGCATATTCTCCTCGTGTCGGCTTGGGCTTCCTCCAGGTGCTCCAGTTTCCTCCCACAGTCCAGAGATGTGTGGGTTAGGTTGAATGGCCATGCTAAAATTGCCCCTTAGTGTCCTGAGATGCATAGGTTAGAGGGATTAGCGGGTAAAATATGTAGGGATAGGGGTGTAGGGCTGAGTGGGATTGTGGTCAGTGTAGACACGATGGGCCGAATGGCCTCTTTCTGCACTGTAGGGTTCTATGATTCTAAACTCCATCTGTCATTTGTCAGCCCTCTGGCCCAATTGGTCAAGATCTCGATTACTAAAATGTTGTCTAATCTGAATTTGTTTTGATTGCTATCTTAATCCTAAAATATTCTACAAGTATATCAATGGGAAGAGAATAATCAGAGAAATTACAGATCACAGATTTAAGGTGCGGGGAGGGAAGTACAGAGGTGATGTTAGGGGTAAGTTTTTCACTCAGAGGGTAGTGAGTGATTGGAATCGGCTGCCGTCGTCGGTGGTGGAGGCGAACTCGCTGGGGTCTTTTAAAAGACTTCTGGATGAGTATATGGGGTTTAATGGGATTGGGGGTTATAGATAGGTCTATAGATTGGTGGGGTTGATGCGATCGGCGCAACTCGAGGGCCGAAGGGCCTGTTTGTGCTGTAATGTTCTATGTCTATGTTCTAAATTGAAGAGCCCATGAGGGACCAAGGGCAAAATCTGTGGTTGGAGGCAGAGGATATTGATAGGATATTAAACACAAAATATTTAAAATCAGCCTTCACCCATGAGAGTGAGGAGGTATTTATGGAACTCGGAGAGAGACTGTGAGGCTCTAGAGAACCTTATCAGTGACAAGGTATTGGAGGTATTGATGGGCTTAAAAGTGGACAAATCTCCAAGTTTGGATGAATTGTGCCCCAGGATGTTGTGGGAGGCAAGGGAGGAAATTGCAGGGGCTCTGACCTAAATTTTTAATTCCTCTCTGGCCACGGGGAATGGACTAAAACCTGGTGTTGTCAGACTTTTTACACGGGGAATGTGCCAGAGTTCTGGAGAACAGCTAACGTGGTCCCATTATTTAAGAAAGGTTGTCGAGGCAAGCCAGGGAACTACAGACCAGTGAGTCTCACATACTCCTTTAGAATGTTTTCCAATATTTCCCAACCACAGATGTATCTCCATTTGGTGAGGCAAGGTTTGATCAGGGATAGTCAGCAGGGTTTTGTCAGAGGGAGGTCATGCCTAACAAATTTGATTGAATGTTTTGGGCATGTAACTAAGTGTGTGGATGAGGGTAGTGCGGTTGATGTAGTTTGCATTCATTCCAGCAAAGCCTTTTGACAAAGGAGACAAATTAAGAAGGCTAATGCACATGAGATACAAGGTGATCTGAAGAGGTGGGTTCATCATTGGCTTAGTGGTAGGAAACAGAGGGTGGTGACAGATGGTTGCTTTAGTAACTGGAAGCCAGTGACCAGTGGCATACCACAGTGATCTGTGCTGGGCCCCCTGTTGTTCGTCATTTATATAAATGGCATAGATGACTACGTGGGGGATAGGATTACTAAGTTTGCCGATGACACAAAGATTGGCCGGGTGGTTAACAGTGAGGTTGAGTGTCTTGGTTTACAAGAAGATGTAGATGAGATGGTCAAATGGATGGATAAGTGGCAGATGGAATTAAACCCTGAAAAATGTGAGGTGATGCACTTTGGAAAGAGTTGTTTGACAAGGAAGTATTCAATGAAAGGTCTGATGCTGAGAAGTTCTGAAAAACAAAGGGACCTTGGTGTGTTTGTCCACAGATCTCTGAAGGCAGAAGGGCATATTAGTAGGGTGGTGGAAAAGGCATCTGGCACACTTGCCTTTATTAATCGAGGCATAGATTACAAAAACAGAGATATCATGAAGTTGTATGGAACTTTGGTTTATCAAAATTTGATTTATCAAAATTCACTGGACTCTGGGGAGTAACAGCTACTGTTATGCCACTGTTTCAAAAAAGGAAGTAGACAAAAGGCAGGTAACTACAGGCCGGTTAGCTTAACGCCCGTAGTTGGGAAAATGCTTGAATTCATTAAAGAAGAAATAGCAGGACACCTGGAGAAGAATGGTTTGATCAAGTAGATGCAGCATGGATTCATGAAGGGAAAGTTGTATTTGACGAATTTACTGGATTTCTGTAAGAATGTAACGAGTGTGGTTGACAGAGGGGAGCTGGTAGATGTCGTGTTTTTAGATTTCCAGAAGGCGTTCGATAAAGTGCGTCACAAAAGGTTGCTGCAGAAGATTGGGGTACATGGACTTGGGGGTAAAGTGTTAGCGTGGATTGAGGATTGACTATCTAACAGATAAAGTCTGACAACACCAGGTTTTAGTCCAACCTATTTATTTGATAATATACTCACAAGCTTTCGGGGTTAGCCCCTTCGTCAGGTGAATGGAGAGTTCTGGCCTCAGACAGAGCAAATAAAGCACAGACAGTTTAGAGATTACTGATTAGAATGCGAATCCTTACACCTAACCTGCTGTTCAAGACCTGAAGTGGGTCTTATAAAGTTGCCTACCCGTGTCTTAAATATATTTAGCAAGGTAGCCTCCCCCACTTCAACGGGCAGAGAATTCCAGAGATTCACCACCCTTTGAGTGAAGACGATCCTATCGTGGGCCGAAGGGCCTGTTCTGCGCTGTAATGTTCTATGTTCTAAGAAAGTCTCTGTGTACATGGCATGAGAGGGCAGGATTGTCTGTGTGTACGGTATGAGCGAGGTTAGAATTGTATCTCTTTGGGTGGTGCAAGAGAGAAAGGATTGTCTCTTTATGTTCATGGTGCAAGAGGACAGGATTGTGTGTGTGTGTACATGGTGTGAGAGGACAGGATTGTCTCTGTGTGCACAGTGTGAGAGGATAGGATCGTCTTCACTCAAAGGGTGGTGAATCTCTGGAATTCTCTGCCCATTGAAGTGGTGGAGGCTACCTCGCTAAATATATTTAAGACTGGGTAGGTAGGTTTTTGGTAGGTAAGGGGATTAAGGATTATGGAGAGAAAGCGGGAAAGTGGAACTGAGCCACTTCAGATCAGCCATGATCTTATTGAATGGCGGGGCAGGCTTGAGGGACTAGATGGCCTACTCCTGCTCCTATTTCTTATGTTCTGTGCGTACATGGTACGAGAGGACAGAATTGTGTCTGTGTACATGTGAAAGTCATGATGTGGGTATGCCGGCGTTGGACTGGCGCAAACACAGTAAAAAGGACAGGATTGTCTGTATATGGTGCGAAAGGACAGGTGTGCGTGTGTGCACATACAAACAAAGCGTAGGAGTAGGTCAGTCAGCCCCTTGAATATGCTTTTCATTTAATAAGGTCATGGCTGATCTGATAGTAACTGCAAATCTACATCCTGCCTATTCCCAATAAACATGGGGGTGATAGATTATCAGGAATCTATCCATCTCTGTCTTAAAAATACTCCTTGAATGCTTCTGCATCGTCTCCATTTTAAATAGGCGACCCCCTGTTTTTAAACAGTGACTTCTAATTTTCAAATTGTGGAGAGGATCAAAGGGATAAGGCAGGATCAGGCTGTTGAGTTGGATGATCAGCCATAAGCATAATGAATGGTGAAAGTTGTGTCTGACAAATTTACTGGAGTTCTATGAGGATGTGTCTAGGGCGGTGGATAGAGGAGAGCCGGTGGATGTGGTCTTTCTAGATTTTCAGAAGGCGTTTGACCAAGTACCTCACAAGAGGTTATTGCAGAAGGTCGAGGGACATGGAGTTGGGGTTAGGGTGTTAGCGTGGATAGAGGATTGGTTGTCAAATAGGAGGCAGAGAGTGGGGGTCAACGGGTGCTATTCGGATTGGCAGATGGTGACTAGTGGAGTGCCCCAGGGGTCGGTGCTGGGGCCTCAGTTTTTTACCATTTATATAGATGATCTGGAGGCGGGAACCGAGTGTACGGTGTCGAAATTTGCTGATGACACCAAGATTGGGGGAACGGCAAATTGAGCGGAGGGTGTGGAGAGTCTGCAGAAGGATCTAGATAGGCTGGGCGAATGGGCCAGGAAATGGCAAATGGAATTTAATGTTGGCAAGTGTGAGGTGGTCCACTTTGATAGGAAGAATGGTAGGAAGGACTATTACTTTTGGGGCGAAAAACTGCAGCAGGCGACGGTGCAGAGGGACCTCGGGGTCCTTGTGCATGAGTCTCAAAAACCCAGCTTGCAGGTGCAGCAGGTGGTCAGGAAGGCGAATGGGATGCTGGCCTTCATAGCGAGGGGGATTGAATATAAAAGTAGGGAGGTCTTGCTGCAGCTGTATAGGGCATTGGTGAGGCCGCAGCTGGAGTACTGTGTACAGTTTTGGGCGCCGCACCTGCGCAAAGATATTTTGGCCTTGGAGGGAGTGCAGAGGAGGTTTACTAGGCTGATACCAGAGTTGAGGGGGTTGAGCTATGAGGAGAGGCTGAATAAACTGGGCTTGTACTCGTTAGAGTTTAGAAGAAAGAGGGGAGATCTCATTGAGACATATAAGATGATGAATGGAATGGATAGGATAGAGGTGGATAGACTCTTCCCGCTCACAAAAGACAGTAGGACTAGGGGGCACAGCCTCAAGATAAAAGGGGGGCGGTTTAGAACGGAGTTGAGGAGGAACTTCTTCACTCAAAGGGTGGTGAATCTCTGGAATTCTCTACCCGTTGAAGTGGTGGAGGCTGCCTCGCTAAATATTTTTAAGACGCGGGTTGATGGGTTTTTGATAAGAGAGGGGATTAAGGATTATGGGGAGAAAGCGGGAAAGTGGAACTGAGCAGCGACAGATCAGCCATGGTCTTATTGAATGGCGGGGCAGGCTCGAAGGGCTAGATGGCCTACTCCTGCTCCTATTTCTTACGTTCTTATGAAACAGGCTCGAAGGACTGAATGACCTCCTCCAGCTCCTATTTTCTGTGTTTCTATGATTCTCCCACCAGGCGAGACATCCTCTCCATATCCACCCTGTCAAGAACCCTCAAGATCTTATATATTTCAATCAAACCATCTCTTGCTTTTCTAAACTTCAGTGTAAAAAGCCTAACCTGTCTTCATAAGCCAACTCACTCTTTCCTGATATTAGTCAGGTAAACCTTCTCTGAACTACTTCCAATGTTTTTACATTCTTCCTGACTAAGACTTTACACAGTGCTCCAAATGTGGTCCCACTAGTGTCCTGTATAACTGAAACAACCTCTGAACTTTTGTATTTAATTTCCCTTGCAAGAAATGATAACACTCTTAGCTTTTCTAATTACTTGCTATACCTGTACACTACCTGATTTCATGCAGACGGCTACCCAGATCCCTCTACAATCTTTCAGTATTTAGATAATATGCTTTTGTTTATTGTTCCTTTCAAAATGGACAATTTCACATTTGCCCACATTATACTCCATTTACCAGAACAATGCCAATTCACTTAAGCTATCTATTTCTTTTTGCAACCTACTTATGTCCTGTTTGCGACTTATTTTCCTATCTGTCTTTGTGTCATCAGCAAATTTGGTGACAATTCCTTCAATCCCTTCATTGTGTAGGGTTGGCTCTGTGTGCGTAGTGCGAGAGGACAGGACAGGATGGCATTTGGCAGGATGCTGTTCACAGTCTGACATTAGCTTGCAGACATTCATGAAAAATGGCTACTAACATGAGGCATGTGAATGTGATTCTGCTGGTAGTCAATTAATACATCATCTGCAAAGTAGGGACGAAACAGATCGCGGGGGGAGTATGCTGCATTAAAGTATTGAAAGAGCATGATGCTAGGTTAGTTCAACTCTTTGTGAAGTGAGTTCCTGATAGCAATTTGTATCATAATGGAGGAGGATCCAGACTCGGAAGCCGACTCCATCCATAAGGAAGAAGTTGCCACTTTGATTATAATTAGATTTTCTTTAACCATCTTGATCTGTTGATAATAGGTTTGAGGAAAATTCATTTTCAGACATGACAGCATTGCAAGCTCCAAGCTTTTCCTTTGCAATTGTTCGTGGGCTAAGGCTTTATGTTGATTTCTTGTCAAAAGCATTGAATGTTTGGTGAGTAAGCAGCCTATTTTTCTTTGCAGTCTTGTCCTGATCGGCTTCATAAGAATGTCGCACACGATTTGAAGTTAAGGAACGGCAAGTACTGAGATTCCTGCAGCCTTCTGTGGGCTTTCAGGGGAATATTTTCAGGAAGCAGCTGTTGTATTGGTTCTGGGTTGTAGCTATTGTTTTCCATTGACTTCACTTAAGCTGATTGCAGTCATGGCATACCACAAAAGCTGAAAAAGTTTGAGACTTGTCATAGATGTGTATTTTGTTTTGATGTTAGCTGACTGATCACACTGCGTTTCAGTGCAGCTGTCATTCTAATTGTTGCTACTTACAGGCATGAACTTCATGCCTCATTGGATGGCCATCTTGAGAATAATGTCTTGTTATTTTGAACTGGACATGGACTCATACCCTTACCCTGCCATACTCTGTTTCCGTTTCAGATTTTTTTTTCTTGGGATATAGGCAACACCCACAGGGCTTTATTTGTTAACATTACCATCAAGCTATGGAACCAACTCTGGTTCAGGAGGAGTGTAAGAGAGTAGGTCAGGAGTGGCACCAGGCTTACTAAAAATAAGGTGCCAACCAGGCAAAGCTACAACATGAAAACAGGAAAGCAGCATGCTGCAAACAGAGCTAAGTGATAACACAGTGAATCAGATCAAAGTTTTGCAATTCTCCAAAGATTGCCAGGTTAGGTGGATTGACCAGGTTAAATTGCCCCTTGGTATCAGGGTAGCTAGCTAGGGAAATGCATGGGGTTATTAGGAAAGGGCCTGGGTGAGATTGTGGTTGGTGCAGACTCAATGGGCCGAATAGATTCCTTCTACACCTTTAGGATTCTGTGATTCTAGTTTCACCATGTTCAGTTGTGAACGATGATGGATAATTCAACCATTTAACAGGATGGGAGATGCCATGAGGTTTCTATCCTCAATGATGGGGAGCCTAGCATATTGGTGCAAAAGGAAAGGCCATTTGTAACCATCTAAAGTCAGAGTTGTCAAGCAGCTGACCTGTCTTGACCTCAGTACCTGACCATGGTAAGAAGTCTCACAACGCCAGTTTAAAGTCCAACAGGTTTACTGGGTAGCAAATGCCACTTGGCTTTTGGAGCACTGCTCCTCCGTCAGGTACTTTAACTTTACTAATATTGATTGGAATAGCTATAGCTCTAACTCCTTAAAAGGGGTCAGTTTTTGTACAAAGCGTGCAGGAGGGTTTCTTGACTCAGTATGTTGACAGGCCAACGAGAGGTGAGGCTATATTGGATTTGGTGCTGGGAAATGAGCCAGACCAGGTGCTATACTTGGAAGTTGGGGTGCATTTTGGTGATAGTGACCACAATTCGGTTACGTTCACCTTAGTGATGGAAAGGGATAGGCAGGAACCTCGGGTCAGTAGTTTTAGCTGGGGGAAGGGTAATTGAGGGTATTAGGAGAGAAGTAGGAAGCATAGGTTGGACTAGGAGACTACAGGGTCTCGGGACGTCCGAAATGTGGAGTTTTTTCAAGGAGCAGCTACTGTGAGTCCTTGATTTGTATGTCCCTGTCAGACAGGGAGGTATTGGTCGAGCTAGGGAACCGTGGTGCACTAGGAAAGTTGATTCGCTGGTTAAAAAGAAAAAGGAGGCTTATGTCCGGATGAGACTTGAGGGCTCAGATAGTGCACTAGAGAGCTTTAGATTGGCTCGGAGGGAGTTAAAGAGAGAGTTAAGAAGGGCTAAAAGAGGACATGAGAAGACTTTGGCTGATAGGATTAAGGAGAATCCTAAGGCGTTCTATAGAAATGTTAAGAACAGAAGGTTGGTTAGGGCCAGTTAGAGACAGCAGTGGGAAGTTGTGTGTGGAACCGGAAGAGATTGGAGAGGCATTGAACCAATATTTCTCTTCGATGTTCACGCAGGGGGACAGAAATGTAGCTGTGGAGAACACTGGGTTACAGGGTTGTAAACTGGACAGTATTGCAGTTGACAAGGAGGATGTGCTAGTTATTCTTGAGGGTTTGAAAATAGATAAGTCCCCTGGGCCGGACGGGATTTACCCTAGGATTCTCTGGGAGGCAAGGGAGGAGATTGCAGAGCCTCTGGCTCTGATCTTCAGGTCGTCGTTGGTCACCGGTATAGTGCCAGAAGATTGGAGGTTAGCGAATGTTGTCCCATTGTTTAAGAAGGGGAACAGAGACTTCCCCGGGAATTATAGACCGGTGAGTCTTTCTTCTGTTGTGGGTAAGGTTTTAGAAAAAATTATTAGGGATAGGATTTATAGTTAGTTGGAGAGTAATGAAATGATTAGAGATAGTCAGCATGTTTTTGTGGAGGGTAGGTCGTGCCTTACTAACCTTATTGAGTTTTTTGAGAAAGTGACCAAAGAGGTGGATGGGGGTAAGGCAGTTGACGTGGTGTATTTGGACTTTAGTAAGGCATTTGATAAGGTTCACCATAAGAACATAAGAAATAGGAGCAGGAGTAGGCCATCTGGCCCTTCGAGCCTGCCCCGCCATTCAATAAGATCATGGCTGATCTGTCGTGGCTCAGTTCCACATTCTGGCCCTCTCCCCATAACCCTTAATCCCCTCTCTTATCAAAAACCCATCAACCCGCTTCTTGAAAATATTTAGTGAGGCAGCCTCCACCACTTCAACGGGTAGAGAATTCCAGAGATTCACCACCCTTTGAGTGAAGAAGTTCCTCCTCAACTCCGTTTATCTTGAGGCTGTGCCCCCTAGTCCTACTGTCTTTTTTGAGCGGGAAGAGTCTCTCCACCTCTATCCTATCCATCCCATTCATCATCTTATACGTCTCAATGAGATCTCCCCTCATTCTTCTAAACTCCAACGAGTACAAGCCGAGTTCATTCAGCCTCTCCTCATAGCTCAACCCCCTCAACTCCGGTATCAGCCTAGTAAACCTCCTCTGCACTCCCTCCAAGGCCAAAATATCTTTGCGCAGGTGCGGCGCCCAAAACTGCACACAGTACTCCAGCTGCGGCCTCAACAATGCCCTATACAGCTGCAGCAAGACCTCCCTACTTTTATATTCAATCCCCTTTGCTATGAAGGCCAGCATCCCATTCGCCTTCCTGACCACCTGCTGCACCTGCAAGCTGGGTTTTTGCGACTCATGCACAAGGACCCTGAGGTCCCTCTGCACCGTCGCCTGCTGCAGTTTTTCGCCCCGTAAGTAATAGTCCTTCCTACCATTCTTCCTTCCAAAGTGGACCACCTCACACTTGCCAACATTAAATTCCATTTGCCATTTCCGGGCCCATTCGCCCAGCCTATCTAGATCTTTCTGCAGACTCTCCACACCCTCCGCACAATTTGCCGTTCCCCAATCTTGGTGTCAACAGCAAATTTCGACATCCTACACTCGGTTCCTCCTCCAGATCATCTATATAAATGGTAAAAAGCTGAGGCCCCAGCACCGACCCCTGGGGCACCCCGCAAATCCAAATAGCACCCGTTGACCCCCACTCTCTGCCTCCTATTTGACAACCAATCCTCTATCCACGCTAACACACTACCCCCAACTCCAAGTCCCCTGACCTTCTGCAATAACCTCTTATGAGGTACTTTGTCAAACGCCTTCTGAAAATCCAGAAAGACCACATCCACCGGCTCTCCTCTATCCACCGCCTCATAGACACATCCTCATAGAACTCCAGTAAATTTGTCAGACACGACTTCCCTTTAATGAAACCGTGCTGCGTCTGCTCTATCAAGCAATTCCCTTCAAGATGCCTCGCAATTTCCTCTTTAATGACGGATTCTAACATTTTACCTACCACAGACGTTAAACTAACCGGCCTATAATTCCCTGCCTTTTGCCTGGCACCCTTCTTAAACAACGGCGTAACATTAGCCGTTTTCCAATCTTCCGGCACTTCCCCGGAATCCAGCGACGTCTGGAAAATAACCACCAATGCATCCACTATCACCTCCGCCATTTCTTTCAGAACCCTCGGATGCATTCCATCCGGTCCTGGGGACTTGTCCACAATCAGCCCCTCTAGTCTGTCGAGCACCGCCTCTCTAGTAACAGTAATGTCATTAAGACCCTCCAGTCCTACCACCTTTCCATCGCTAACACCCGGTAAATTATTCACGTCCTCCTCTGTGAAGACGGAAACAAATAAGTTATTCAATACCTGAGCCATATCCCCATCCCCTACCACTAGGTCCCCTTTCTCATCCTCTAAAGGACCAACGATCACCCTAGCCAGCCTCTTCCTTTTTATATATTTATAAAAACTCTTGCTATCCTTTTTTATATTAAGCGCTAGCCCAGCTTCATAGTTTCTCCTACCCTCCTTTATCAACTTCTTTATGGAAGCCTTCTGCAGAAATTGCAGATGTATGGGATTGAGGGTGATTTAGGAAATTGGATTAGGAATTGGCTGGCGGATAGGAGACAGAGGGTAGTGGTTGATGGTAAGTATTCGACATGGAGTTCAGTTACGAGTGGTGTGCCTCAGGGATCTGTTTTGGGGCCACTGCTGTTTGTAATCTTTATTAATGGTCTGGATGAGGGTATAGTTGGGTGGATTAGTAAATTTGCTGATGACACCAAAGTCGGAGGTGTGGTAGATAGTGAGGAAGGGTGTCTTAGTCTACAGGGAGACTTGGTCAAGTTGCAGAGCTGGGCTGAGAGGTGGAGGATGGAGTTTAATGCGGAAAAGTGTGAGGTAATTCACTTTGGTAGGAATAATGGATGTGTCGAGTATAGGGCTAACGGTAGGACTCTGAATAGTGTGGATGAACAGAGGGACCTAGGTGTATGTGTACATAGATCCCTGAAAGTTGGGAATCAGGTAGATAGGGTTGTTAGGAAGGCATACGGTGTCTTGGCATTTATTGGTAGGGGGATTGAAATTAGGAGTCACAGCGTCATGTTGCAACTGTACAAAACTCTGGTGTGGCCGCACTTGGAATATTGTGTGCAGTTCTGGTCCCCACATTACAGGAAAGATGTGAAGGCTTTGGAGAGGGTGCAGAGGAGGTTTACTAGGATGTTGCCTGGTATGGTGGGGAGGTCCTCTGAGGAGAGACTGAGGGATCTGGGGTTGTTTTTGTTGGAAAGAAGGCGGTTAAGAGGGGATCTTATTGAAACATATAAGATGATTAGAGGTTTAGATAGGGTGGACAGTGATAGCATTTTTCCTCGGATGGAGAAAGCTAACACGAGGGGGCATGGCTTTAAATTAAGGAGGGGTAGCTACAGGACGGATGTCAGGGGTAGGTTCTTTGCCCAGCGGGTGGTGAGGGATTGGAATGCCCTGCCTGCTGCAGTTGTAAATGCGCCTAGTTTGGGGGCGTTTAAGAGATCTGTAGATAGGTTTATGGACGAAAAGGGATTGGTATAGGCTCGTCGGTCATTGTTTTTGTAACTGGTCGGCGCAACATCGTGGGCCGAAGGGCCTGTTCTGTGCTGTAATGTTCTATGTTCTTTTAAGAAGGGTTGCAGGCAAAAGGCGGGGAATTATAGGCCGGTTAGTTTAACGTCTGTGGTAGGTAAAATGTTAGAAACCGTCATTAAGGAGGAAATAGCGAGGCATCTTGAGGGGAATTGCTTGATAGGGCGGACGCAACACGGTTTCATTAAAGGGAAGTCGTGTCTGACAAATTTACTGGAGTTCTATGAGGATGTGTCTAGGGCAGTGGATGGAGGAGAGCCGGTGGATGTGGTCTTTCTGGATTTTCAGAAGGCGTTTGACAAGGTACCTCACAAGAGGTTATTGCAGAAGGTCAGGGGACATGGAGTTGGGGGTAGGGTGTTAGCGTGGATAGAGGATTGGTTGTCAAATAGGAGGCAGAGAGTGGGGGTCAATGGATGCTATTCGGATTGGCGGTTGGTGACTAGTGGGGTGCCCCAGGGGTCGGTGCTGGGGCCTCAGCTATTTACCATTTATATAGATGATCTGGAGGAGGGAACCGAGTGCAGGGTGTCGAAATTTTCTGATGACACCAAGATTGGGGGAAAGGCAAATTGTGCGGAGGGTGTGGAGAGTCTGCAGAAGGATCTAGATAGGCTGGGCGAATGGGCCAGGAAATGGCAAATGGAATTTAATGTTGGCAAGTGTGAGGTGGTCCACTTTGGTAGGAGGAATGGTAGGAAGGACTATTACTTACGGGGCGAAAAACTGCAGCAGGCGACGGTGCAGAGGGACCTCGGGGTCCTTGTGCATGAGTCGCAAAAACCCAGCTTGCAGGTGCAGCAGGTGGTCAGGAAGGCGAATGGGATGCTGGCCTTCATAGCGAAGGGGATTGAATATAAAAGTAGGGAGGTCTTGCTGCAGCTGTATAGGGCATTGGTGAGGCCGCAGCTGGAGTACTGTGTGCAGTTTTGGGCGCCGCACCTGCGCAAGGATGTTTTGGCCCTGGAGGGAGTGCAGAGGAGGTTTACTCGGCTGATACCGGAGTTGAGGGGATTGAGCTATGAGGAGAGGCTGAATAAACTAGGCTTGTACTCGTTAGAGTTTAGAAGAATGAGGGGAGATCTCATTGAGACGTATAAGATGATGAATGGGATGGATAGGATAGAGGTGGAGAGACTGTTCCCGCTCAAAAAAGACAGTAGGACTAGGGGGCACAGCCTCAAGATAAAGGGGGGGGCGGTTTAGAACAGAGTTGAGGAGGAACTTCTTCACTCAAAGGGTGGTGAATCTCTGGAATTCTCTGCCCGTTGAAGTGGTGGAGGCTGCCTCGCTAAATATTTTTAAGAAACGGGTTGATGGGTTTTTGATAAGAGAAGGGATTAAGGGTTATGGGGAGAGGGCGGGAAGGTGGAGCTGAGTCACGACAGATCAGCCATGATCTTATTGAATGGCGGGGCAGGCTCGAAGGGCCAGATGGCCTACTCCTGCTCCTATTTCTTATGTTCTTATGTTCTTATAAAGGGTTAAATGGGAAGTTTTGTTTGGAACATTTTAGATATATTTGGTAAGGATTATACATTATTGGTTTTTTTTTGTTTGTAATTGATGAAAGTTATTGCTAATTTTCTTTCTATACATGTTAACTGTATACTTAAATAAACTTTGTTTAATAAAAGCTGTCTGGTGGGTCATTTGGATCATATTTGAAGTGAAATATCTCATGCTCATCCGAGCCAAATTCAAAGTGCAAAACTTATGATCGAAGTGGACCTCATTGAGCACTTTGGAGTTTCTAATGAATTATAACACTTAAAAAAAAAGATGCAATGGTCTCTGCCTCAACTTGTCCCTTTCTTCCTAGTTTTGATGTACTATCAGATCAGACAATTCAGCTGTAGAATCCCTACAGTGCTGAAGAAGGCGATTTGGCTCATTGAACCTGCACTGATAACAATTTCACCCAGGCCCTCTCCTTGTAACGTCATTGATTTATCCTGTTAATCCCCTGACAAGGAGTAATTCAGCATGGCTGGTCAACGTAACTTGCACATCTTTGGAGTGTGGGAGGAAACTGGAGTGCCCAGAAGAAATCCATGCAGACACTGGGAGAATGTGCAGACTCTGCATAGATAATCACCCAAGGCTGGAGTTGAACCTGGGTCCCTGGTGCTGTGAGGCAACAGTGCTAATCACTGTGCCACCATGCCTTGAAAGTTACTCTTGTAAGCTGTCATGAACATCAGTTTCTATTTTTACCCATTTGCCTTTAAAGGAATGAAGATAATCTTTTAAATAAATGGCAAAATGTGTGTTATTCACTTCTGTTCTTACCCACATAATCAGTTAGTGGAGGCATTTCTAGGCTTTAGGACTGAACAGATTGTCTGCACGTCTCAGAAAAGAGAACTATGCAAACTTAATACAGCCAAGAGTGACACAATTTGTGCTGAATAAACAGTGGTTCATTCTAACATGTAAGCTAAAACAAAACCAATGCATGTAGTCATTACTATAAAAAGCATAAGGGTATGAATTACATACTTCTGCTTTATGTTCAGTCAAGATTGTCTGAAAATTGAGGAATGATGAAAGACTGTATGAGGGCTGTTTGTGTATTATGATCTTAGATCAGATCCCCAAAATGTAAATTAGATAAAGTTTGAGTTTCAAAACACTTATTCAGTGGATAAAGCCACAAGAATGCATGCATTTTGAACAAACAAAAATATGCTTTACTATACAAAGTCAGAAAGATCAAGCAATTTACAAATATCTGCCTTGTATTCAACATATATATATTATACACATACATGTATGTATATAATATATATAGAGAGAGAGAGAGGGGAGTTTCCATAATCGGCAAACTGTGGTTGAATGCACCACATGATACAATAAATGGCAGATACAACCCAGACGGAGTCCATGGATTTCTCAACTATTCACCTAGCCATTATTAACATTGAGTTATCAATCTCACTGAAATACTGTACCTCTCACGAGGGATTCCCACCTGAGCTTTGAATTCCCTTTGGAATTCTCTCCTGTAGTTACTCCTCCAACTTGAATGGCTTCAATTTGTGGCTCGCCTCGTTGGATTTCAGTTTCAACGACTTAGATTCCTTTTCCCTGGATTGCTGAGTAAGCACTCAAGCATCAAATCACAAGCACAACTTCATTTCTTCAGCTGTGCTGAGCAAACACTGCTACTCCTCCAAAAGGTAGCACAATCTCTGCTGCCTTTTTGGATCTTCAGGGCTTCCCATGAACCCTCTTTTGATTATAAAGGCTTCCCCTGAGTCTCTGTCATTTCTGCCTGGGACAATTAATTTCAATGGTACTTTGCTCCCAGTCACATGACCTGGGTTTTATGTGTTGTTTTCCTTTCACACACACACTCTGGGGCCCATCCTCAGCCTAAAGAACATAGACTGCTGAAATGTTCATGTACCGCCCACTCCCATTTGGCACACGCAGGAAAATATCTACTGGGGTTTGGAGTTTCTGACCTTCACTCCCAACATCAAGCTAAGTCTGATTTTCAGATCAACATTGAAGAATGATGCATGCAAATTGCCAGCAAGAGTATAAAGCTTTTGTTGGGAACTGGGTAATTATTACGTATCTTCCTGAGGCAGATAAATATCACTTCTTTTAGATTGGGCACACTCAGTTCACTGATACATTGCACATTCTGATATTGGAGAAGGTGGCACTAACGTTATTTAATCTGGACTTGTCCCTACATCAATCCTTCATTGTTATCATGAGTTCTGTTTAATATATCTGTTCAGTCTAAAATGAGGAACCTATACAAGATTAGAATCACCTAATGATTGGGGACTGAAGAAGGAATGTATTGATATATTGAACTGTGATTCAAAATGTAAATGTAACAAACAAGTTGTGATGTCATAGAACAGTACGGGAACAGGCCCTTGAGACCACAATGTTGTGCAGAACATGACGCCAAATTAAACTGATCCTTTCTGCCTGCCCTTGGCCTTAACTATGTTAGGATATGTGGGTTTTAACAAGGAAAAAAAGATGTGATTTGCACATAACAGATTCAAACTAACAACAACAGATTCATTGAAGGACCTGTTACCTGTGCAGAGGATAAACTGAAACCAAGAGAGCAGCCAGTGCAACATCTGAATGACATCACTATCAAATCATGTGGCCTACTCTTAAAGTAATCATGCAACTACTTAAATATATAACACACATTGGCTGAATGACTGACTTGGGGATTTGTGAGCTGAAACAAATGTACACAGGCACCTCAGTAAAGTCTGTCCAGTGATCCAGAGCTGCTTTTCTTTATTATTGGCACAGGACCAGCACATCTGAGAGTGGATCCTGATTTCAAAGCAACTTGACAGAATTTTGTGTTGAGCTGCATCTGGATCCCTAGCTCTGGTATCTCTTTCCAGTCTCCAGTTAGACTTTCCTCTTGTTTCTGTCTTTTAGAATAAAATGCAAGTTATCGTCAGCTTGTCTTATTGTTTTGCATTATTTCCCCCACTTTACTTGTCTTAAACGTTCTAGCTTTAGTCCTGAGTAAACTGTTTCTGTGCAATTTGATTATGGGACTGGTTGGAATATAATGTGATACTCCCTTCCAGTGTTGGAAATACTGTTTCCTAGCAGGAGCTCCTGGAAGGTAGTCAGAGACAGAGACCGTGGCTGATTTTCTTTCTCCCCAGATTGAAATTACTGTGGGTGCTGGAAATCTGACATAAAAACTGAGCAGATCAGGCAGAATCTGTGGACAGAGTAGCAGAGTTAATGTTTTAGGTCTGTGGTGAAAAGTTCTAATGAAATGTTATGTCTGATGTTTATGTCCTTGCCTAATTCTAGGCTACTGAGACTAGTTGCGACATTCCCTCGTATTGTGCTGTTCTGGCTAAAACTAGTTGGCTTTGCACAGACCAAGAATTGGTCCTTGAATGACCTTCTGATCACACATCCTCACCATTACTAAAAACCAGTTTTTGTTAACTTCTGGAACATAGCCTAATTCCTTAACTGCTACTGAAACTTTCATCTATTCTTTCTAAACTTGAGTATTCCAACACGCTGCTCGCTGGCCACCACCTTCTCTTCATCAACTTGAGGTCAACTGAGACTCAACTTTGTGTTCAAACTGATCAAGTCCCTTTTGCCCATCACTTCTACATCCACTAAACTATATTGGTTCCTGATTAAGTAATACATTTGAAAACTTTCCTCTTTACTTTTCAGATCCCTTCATGGCCTTGTCATGTCACGATTTCTGTAATTTTTTTGCAGTCTCTGACATATCTGTATCCATCTAATCTTGGCCTCTTGAGCATCCCTGAATTTAATTAAGAACATAAGAACATAACATAAGAAATAGGAGCAGGAGTAGGCCATCTGGCCCTTCGAGCCTGCCCCGCCATTCAATAAGATCATGGCTGATCTGTCGTGGCTCAGTTCCACCTTCCCGCCCTCTCCCCATAACCCTTAATCCCTTCTCTTATCAAAAACCCATCAACCCGTTTCTTAAAAATATTTAGCGAGGCAGCCTCCACCACTTCAACGGGCAGAGAATTCCAGAGATTCACCACCCTTTGAGTGAAGAAGTTCCTCCTCAACTCTGTTCTAAACCGCCTCCCCTTTATCTTGAGGCTGTGCCCCCTAGTCCTACTGTCTTTTTTGAGCGGGAAGAGTCTCTCCACCTCTATCCTATCCATCCCATTCATCATCTTATACGTCTCAATGAGATCTCCCCTCATTCTTCTAAACTCTAACGAGTACAAGCCTAGTTTATTCAGCCTCTCCTCATAGCTCAATCCCCTCAACTCCGGTATCAGCCTAGTAAACCTCCTCTGCACTCCCTCCAGGGCCAAAATATCCTTGCGCAGGTGCAGCACCCAAAACTGCACACAGTACTCCAGCTGCGGCCTCACCAATGCCCTATACAGCTGCAGCAAGACCTCCCTACTTTTATATTCAATCCCCCTCGCTATGAAGGCCAGCATCCCATTCGCCTTCCTGACCACCTGCTGCACCTACAAGCTGGGTTTTTGCGACTCATGCACAAGGACCCCAAGGTTCCTCTGCACCGTCGCCTGCTGCAGTTTTTCGCCACGCAAGTAGTAGTCCTTCCTACCATTCCTCCTACCAAAGTGGACCACCTCACACTTGCCAACATTAAATTCCATTTGCCATTTCCTGGCCCATTCGCCCAGCCTATCTAGATCCTTCTGCAGACTCTCCACACCCTCCTCACAATTTGCCTTTCCCCCAATCTTGGTGTCATCAGCAAATTTCGACACCCTGCACTCGGTTCCCTCCTCCAGATCATCTATATAAATGGTAAATAGCTGAGGTCCCAGCACCGACCCCTGGGGCACCCTACTAGTCACCAACCGCCAATCCGAATAGCACCCATTGACCCCCATTCTCTGCCTCCTATTTGACAACCAATCCTCTATCCACGCTAACACCCTACCCCCAACTCCATGTCCCCTGACCTTCTGCAATAACCTCTTGTGAGGTACCTTGTCAAACGCCTTCTGAAAATCCAGAAAGAATCCAGAAAGACCACATCCACCGGCTCTCCTCTATCCACTGCCCTAGACACATCCTCATAGAACTCCAGTAAATTTGTCAGACACGACTTCCCTTTAATGAAACCGTGTTGCGTCCGCCCTATCAAGCAATTCCCCTCAAGATGCCTCGCTATTTCCTCCTTAATGACGGTTTCTAACATTTTACCTACCACAGACGTTAAACTAACCGGCCTATAATTCCCCGCCTTTTGCCTGGCACCCTTCTTAAAAAACGACGTAACATTAGCCGTTTTCCAATCTTCCGGCACTTCCCCAGAATCCAGCGACGTCTGGAAAATAACCACCAAGGCATCCACTATCACCTCCGCCATTTCTTTCAGAACCCTCTTATGCATTCCATCCGGTCCTGGGGACTTGTCCACAATCAGCCCCTCCAGTCTGTCGAGCACCACCTCTCTAGTAACAGTAATGTCATTAAGACCCTCCATTCCTACCACCTTTCCATCGCTAACACCCGGCAAATTATTCACGTCCTCCTCCATAAAGACAGAAACAAAAAAGTTATTCAAGATAACTTTTGGATAGGGTGGACAGTGACAGCCACCCTATCCAAACCTCAGTGACAGTGATTTTTGTTGTTCTCCCCCCAACCCCCAGTTCTCTCACTTGCTCAAAATCTATTCCATTTTTACCTTTTCTCAGTTCTGCTAAAAGATCTAGACCTGCAACATTAACTCTGTTTCTTCTGTCCACAGGTGCTGCTAGGCCTGTGAGTATTTCCAGACTTTCCATTTTTCTTATTGCAGATCTTTGGTGAGATTCTTTTGGCTAGTATCAGTTTCTGTAAGCATACTGGCGCATTGAAAAAAGCCCCGGAACAATGCTGGCTGATTTTTAAGTTCTGTGCTACTTTGAATTGTAGTCTTGTTCCGATTTAAGAGCTCCCAACCCACCTATTCTAATTAACACAGTTAACTGTTCTGCAAATTGGGTACATGTGGGACAAGAAGAGATGATATCTTCAACAATGTCCTAAAATTAATATCTGAATATGTCTCAAAGTAATAATAAATGTGAGACTTGCGTTATCCTAATCTACAGAATGAAATCCTTGATTGAAGACTGGTCCCAGTAATTGCCTAGTATTTAATCTTTAGGGCATCTGGGTCAATGAAACATATAGTTTGGAGGAATATGATTTTGTGTTTTTAAAATATATTTCACAATGAAAAGATTTAAAGAACTGTGATTTCACAAAGGAATATCAGATCTCAGTGGTTCAGAATGTACTGAAACACTTTTAATTCTACCATGCAGAAGTAATATCTTAATGTCAGTCTTTCAGCTAGTGGGGTGGGGGGAGGACACAGAAGCTGTTGTTAAATCCTTTTTGCAAGAGGTGAGAAGGAAGGAAATTAATATTGTTTATTTTCTGATTTCTAATTTTTCTGGAATTCCTTACAGTTGCTTTCATAAGCAGAAGTTTCATTCTGCCCCAGTGCCCAAATCATCTTATTTGATTTATTATTGTCATATGTGTTGGTATACAGTGAAAAGTATTGTTTCTTGTGTTATACAGATTAAAGCATACCGTACATAGAACATAGAACATTACAGCACAAACAGGCCCTTCGGCCCTTGAGTTGCGCCGATCACATCAACCCCACCAATCTATAGACCTATCTATAACCCCCAATCCCATTAAACCCCATATACTCATCCAGAAGTCTTTTAAAAGACCCCAGCGAGTTCGCCTCCACCACCGATGACGGCAGCCGATTCCATTCACTCACCACCCTCTGAGTGAAAAACTTACCCCTAACATCACCTCTGTACTTCCCTCCCCGCACCTTAAATCTGTGTCCTCTTGTAGCGACCATTTCAACCCGGGGAAATAGCCTCTGAGAGTCCACCCTATCTAATCCTCTCAACATTTTATAAACTTCTATCAGGTCGCCTCTCAACCTTCGCCTCTCTAGGGAAAAGAGTCCCAGCTCCCTCAACCTATCTTCATAAGGCATGCCTCCCCGTCCAGGCAACATCCTTGTAAATCTCCTCTGCACCCTTTCAATAGCTTCTACGTCTTTCCTATAGTGAGGCGACCAGAACTGCGCACAGTACTCCAAATGAGGCCTGACAAGGGTCCTGTAAAGTTGCAGCATTACCTCCCGACTCCTAAACTCAATCCCTCGTTTAATGAAGGCCAGTACACCATACGCCTTCTTGACCACCTCCTCCACCTGCGAGGCCGATTTAAGAGTCCTGTGGACCCGGACCCCGAGATCCTTCTGCTCTTCAACGCTACTAAGACTCCTGCAATACTAAGACAACTGCAATACTATCTATTTTACATCCCTGCACCCCAGTGTCCTCCTCAGCTACATTCATGTCCCCTTGCGTGAACACCGAAGAGAAATATTGGTTCAACGCCTCTCCAATCTCCTCCGGTTCCACACACAACTTCCCTCTACTGTCTGTAACTGGCCCTAATCTTGCCCTAACCAACCTTCTGTTCTTGACATACCTGTAAAACGCCTTAGGGTTCTCCCTAATCCTATCAGCCAAAGTCATCTCATGTCCTCTTTTAGCCCTTCTTCACTCCCTCTTCAACTCCCTCCTAGCCAATCTAAAACTTTCTAATGCACTACCTGAGCCCTCAAGCCTCATCCGAACATAAGCCTCCTTTTTCTTCCTAACCAACGAATCAACTTTTTTAGTGCACCACGGTTCCCTGGGCCTACCAAATCCTCCTTGCCTGACAGGGATATACCTATCACAGACCTGCAATAGCTGCTCCTTGAAAAATCTCCACATCTCGGATGTTCCCAGTCCCTGTAATCTCCTAGTCCAACCAATGCTTCCTAATTCTCTCCTAATAGCCTCATAATTACCCTTCCCCCAGCTGAAACTACTGACCCGAGGTTCATGCCTATCCCTTTCCATCACTAAGGTGAACGTAATCGCATTGTGGTCACTATCCCCAAAATGCACACCAACTTCCAAGTCTAGCACCTGGTCTGGCTCATTACCCAGCACCAAATCCAATATAGCCTCACCTCTAGTCGGCCTATCTACATATTGAGTCAAAAAAACCTTCCTGCACACTTTGAACAAAAACTGACCCCTCTAACGAGCTAGAGCTATAGCAATTCCAATCAACATGAGTAAAGTTTAAAGTCCCCCATAACAATTACCCTATTACTTTCACTCCTAACAAGGATTGTCTCCGCAATCCTTTCCTCAACCTCTCTAGAACTTTTTGGAGGTCTATAAAAGACTCCCAACAGGGTGACCTCTCCTCTCCTATTTCTAATCTCCGCCCATACTACCTCAACAGACAAGTCCTCATCAAAGTTCCTCTCTGACACTATGATACAGTCCTTGACCAATAATGCTACCCCACCCCCCCTTCTACCTCCTTCTCTACTCCGACTAAGCTAATTCCAGTTGCCTGTAGTTGTACTATAAAGATGATGAGAAAAAGGTGCAGGAGTAGTAGGCCATTCAGCTCATCGAATCTGCTTTCTTCCATTCAATAGAATCTAGGTTTATTTGATTGTGGCCTTAACTTCACTTTCCTGCCTGTCCCTTAAAACCCTTGACTATCTTCTTGATCAAAAATTTGCCAAACTCAGCCTTAAATGTAGTCAGTGACCCAGCTTCCATTGCTCAGTACTTGGAGAAGAATTTAATTCAGGGGTGTGAGGTATGTTGGAATATAATTATTCTTCCGAGCCTGCGTGACTCGCAGTCTTTTCTGACATTTCATTGTTCTTGTGCTGATGGTGCTCACTCACAATCCAGTCACAGATTGAACAAAGTAGGTTGCTAACAGTTGCTGTCATGTGGTTCACTGCTGAATTTTTAAGAAGTTTGAAGGAGGTTTGTTGTGTTTTAGTTTCTGCTGAATGCAGTCAAGCTCAGTCAATAAAATGTTTCCTTGTGGGGCTGTGGATTAATACTGACTGATTAGCTCTCCTGTTTCTCCCAATTTTACCCATGTGGTTAATTATATTGTTTATTATGGAATTTTTTTGATCAATCTTTTTCTCAGTGCTTTTGAAAGAAATGGAAATAATTGCAAACAATTTAAAATTAAATCTCTATCTACATTTCAGCTGATTTATCTTGGGCGTAACAAAATGTTTTGTACTGTTTTTAATTAATCCTGGCACTGTATATTAACTAAATGCAGCACTTCACAGTACAGAAACAATTATTTTTAACTTCTATACAAACTGGATTGTTGAGTGGGAAAAGGAGTATGCATGTTGCCATCGGAATAATGCCTGAGAAGCTGTAGTTTTATTTATCTTGCAGGTCCACACTCGACTGGATATAAGTCTGCAGGATGGGGATTTGATTGGAATATTGTGGTGTACTCCACAGTGAAAATACTGTTAGTTATCTCTCTCTCTTTGTTTTTTTTATCTCTCCTCACTGTCATTTGGAGCTTTTTATTGAAATCCGGTTACCAGGGTAATTTTGTGCCAGCTCTGTAGAGCAATCCAGTCAGCCCCATTCTGGCACTTTATCCGAGTGGCTATCATTTCGGATGTGTAACTGCACAACAAAAGGAATACTTGCAGCAGTGGTAACTGGGTAAAACTAAAACTAGAAATTTTGCTCTAATCTATTTCCTGAGGCTGTTGATAACATCAAGAACGTGGGTGGCACGGTGGCACAATGGTTAACACTGCTACCTCACAGCACTAAGGACCCAGGGTCGAATTCCAGCTTGGGTGACTCTGTGGAGTCTGCACGTTCTCCGTGTCTGCGTGGGTTTCCTCCTGGCGCTCTGGGTTTCCTCTCATATTAGCATTGACCATGCTAAATTCTCCCTCACTGTACCAAACAGATGCTGGTGTGTGGCAACTAGGGGATTTTCACAGTAACTTCATTGCAGTGTTGATGTAAGCTTACTTGTGACACTAATAAAAATTTACTTTTTTGACACACCAATCTCTCAACCTGCCTTACTACCTTCAGTGATTTGTGCACATACACCCTTGCTCCTGCACCATTTTAGTGTTGTATTAGACCAAGAACATAGAACGTATTCTTTTATTTTACATTGCTTCTCATTGTTTTTCCTACCAAAATGCACCACTCCACAGATCTATACATTAAATTTCATCTGTCATGTGTCTATCCGCACAAGAAGCCTGTTTATGCCCCCTTGAAATCTATCACTATCATCTTTATAGTTCACAATGCTTCCAAGTTTTGATTCATTGATAAATTTTGAAAATCTACTTTTCACACCCATGTCTATATCATTAACGTGGATCAAGAAAAGCAGTGGTTCAATTACTGACCTTTAAATCTACTTTGTGGTTTTAACTCAGCACCTTGCTGTCAGACCCACATGAGTATCATTGGCTATTGCAGTGCTCCAGGGAAACTGGAGGAGCAGCACCTCATCTTCTGATGAGGCACATTACTGCCCTCAGGACTCCAGATTGAGCTCAACAACATGAGACTGTGATCTTTCTCTTCTGTTTTAAAACTTTAAAAGAAATCTCCCAATACAAATTGTTCCCCCCTCCCCATAACCTCTTAATTTTTAGCTCATTCAATATTTAATTCACTTCCCATTATCTCCTTGATAAAGACAGATGTAAAGTACTGATCTGTTACCTCAGCCATTACTTTTTCCTCCATGTGTAGATTCCCTTTTTTGTTCCCCAATTGGTCTCACCCATTGCCCTTTGCTCAAATTTTATTAATTCATCATGGGGTGTTGGTATCCCTGGCAAGGTCAACAATTTTGCTCCTCCTTAATTGCCCTTGAACTGAGTCATTTGCCTCGCAAAAACTTTGGGATTCCCTTTTATCTTAGCTGCCAGTCTTTTCCCATGCACTCCCTTTGTTTATATTTATTTTTTTCACTTCCCTCTGATCTTTCTTTATTCTGCCTGCTGCTGCTCAATTGTACTATCAATCTGATGGTTTTCGTACTCTTTTTTTTGCTCTGTCCTATTTTTATCTAGAGTACTCTGATTTGGTTGCTGGATTCCCCAATTTTTTTGTGAGAACGTACCTCCTTTGTATCTAAGCCATCTCCTCCTCTAATTTTTCTGTTACGGTTTTGCCAGACAACCTTTTGATTCCAATTTACCTGGGACAGATCAATTCTTAGCCGGTTACTTAGCTGGCTCCCTTTTTCTTTTTCATAGCAAATCTAATCTTGTGATCTTATGACCATTGTTTCTGGACTGGCCCTTGATCCACTTGACCCACCCTGTTCAGTATGTCCAGATGCAGCAATACCTTGCTCCTTGTTATCTACTTCATGGGAAGTGGCACCTTGAATGCTGCATATCTGTGGACCTACATTTTCAGGGGTCGTGATGCTGCTAGCACCTGATTGTGTGCTGTGTTGATTATCTTGCAGCATGCACTCCCACTGACAGGAGAAGGAGACCCTTGTACATTCTCAGCTACATTTCTGTAAATACTTCTTTGTTTCTTCAGCTCATCTATTTGCTGAGGTGGCAAAGGGAGCTAATGAAAATATGAAAGACTATGCAATATTTGTTTATTTTATGTGTATAGCTGTACTGGAGAGAATGCAAATGCTGATGAGCAGGAGTGACTGACTAGAAAATACATCACTGATCTGTTCATTCACTCTGATATGGAATGCTACATTGGGCAAAATAAAATTTTGGATGGTTGTGTTACGCTGCCAAAATTGTGTTTCTGTTTTTTCCCTGTCACCTGATGGAAGCTCAATGCAGATGCCAGATTGTGGCTGCTTTTTGTTCTGCGCTGTGTAACAAGAGACTGAGAACAGTGCAGTAGAACACAGTACATCTGCATTGGGCCTGTTGAGACTGATGCAGCATCACCTTTGTGTGGGAACTGTTTTTGAATATATAATCTGCCTTTTTGCTGCTAACATCTTTAGAGACTTGAGTTGCCACATGCTGTGCCCACCCACCACCTTGTGTGTTTTACAGCTTCTCTTCACTTCCAGTGTATGAAAGCATCAGCAGCGTATACTTCCTAACCACTGGCTGATCTGTTGCCCTTTACCCATGTGGCTGTTCTTTTATGAACTTGGGCAGGTGTAAACAGAACTTTCTGACATGGAAGATGTCACAACTGAGCATGATCATGTGATCTTCTCCTTTGCTCCACCTTCTCCATTTCTTAAAGTATTAAAAACCCATCGCCTCTCTTTGACTGTGAGGAAGAGTCACATGGACTTGAAGCTTTAATGCTGTTTCTGCCTCCACAGATATTATGTGGGTATGCCGGCGTTGGACTGGCATAAACACAGTAAAAAGTCTGACAACACCAGGTTTTAGTCCAACCTATTTATTTGATAATATACTTACAAGCTTTCGGGGTTAGCCCCTTCATCAGGTGAATGAAGAATTCTGGCCTCAGACAGAGCATATAAAGCACAGACAGTTTAGAGATTACTGATTAGGTGTAAGGATTCGCATTCTAATAAAATCTTGCCTGGATTGTTTTTACTCCTAGACCCAGGGGAACTGAAAACAGTTTGCACGACTCTGCTCTGTTCTCTGGCTCAGATTCTAAATTTTACCTTGACGGTTGATACCTAAATGCTTTTTATTTAATGGTGACTGCCTTCTCTTCTCACTTTTTAAAATAAATATAACATCTCTGATTTCTGAACATGAGAACAAATTTGTTCTTCAATTCTTTTGAAGAGCTGCAAAGTAAGATTGGCACATTTAGATAAAGCTGAACATGGCATCAGAAATGGAGTGGTGTTCATGTCTGAGTACCACTGGCATGCTCTGCCCCTGTACAACTGATTTAAATCTGTCACTTCTGTGCTACTAGGCCTTCATTATATCAGCTCCTTGCTCACCCTAGAGAGTCCTAAGATTACCTGGAAGGCTGGCCACAATTGATTGCAGCTTCCTCCAGGCCTTCCAAAATAAGCTGACAGATTGTTTTCCTGCACAGAATGGGGATGATTCTGAGGAGGGTGATGTCTGATGGGCTCTTTGTCCCCAGAGACAGTCATTGCTGAACAAAATAATTACCCTTAAATGAGCTCTTGTTCAGAGTGAATTGGCAAGTGCTGGTTTTTAAAAGAAATCAAAAGTACACAAAGATTTAATTTAAGAACATAAGAAATAGGAGCAGGAGTAGGCCATCTAGCCCCTCGAGCCTGCCCCTCCATTCAATAAGATCATGGCTGATCTGCCGTGGCTCAGTTCCACATTCCCCCCCTCTCCGCTTAACCGTCAACCCCTTTGCCTATCAAAAACCCATCAACCCGCGTCTTAAAAATATTTAGCGAGGCAGCCTCCACCACTTCAACAGGCAGAGAATTTCAGAGATTCACCACCCTTTGAGTGAAAAAGTTCCTCCTCAACTCTGTTCTAAACCGCCCCCCCTTTATCCTGAGGCTGTGCCCTCTCGTCCTACTGTCCTTTCTGAGCGGGAAGAGCCTCTCCACCTCTATCCTATCCATCCCATTCAACATCTTATACGTCTCAATGAGATCTCCCTTCATTCTCCTAAACTCTAACGAGTACAAGCCTAGTTTATTCAGCCTCTCCTCATAGTTCAACCTCAACTCCGGTATCAGCCTAGTAAGCCTCCTCTGCACTCCCTCCAAGGCCAAAATATCCTTACGTCAGTGCGGCGACCGAAACTGCACACAGTACTCCAGCTGCGGCCTCACCAGTGCCCTGTACAGCTGCAGCAAGACCTCCCTACTTTTATATTCAATCCCCTCGCTATGAAGGCCAGCATCCCATTCGCCTTCCTGACCACCTGCTGCACCTGCAAGCTGGGTTTTTGCGACTCATGCACAAGGACCCCGAGGTTCCTCTGCACCGTCGCCTGCTGCAGTTTTTCGCCACGTAAGTAATAGTCCTTCCTACCATTCTTCCTACCAAAGTGGACAACCTCACATTTGCCAACATTAAATTCCATTTGCCAGTTCCTGGCCCATTCGCCCAGCCTATCTCGATCCTTCTGCAGACTCTCCACACCCTCTGCACAATTTGCCGTTCCACCAATCTTGGTGTCATCAGCAAATTTCGACACCATACACTCTGTTCCCTTCTCCAGATCATCTATATAAATGGTGAATAGCTGAGGCCCCAGCACCGACCCCTGGGGCACTCCACTAGTCACCAACCGCCAATCCGAATAGCACCCATTGACCCCCACTCTCTGCCTCCTATTTGACAACCAATCCTCTATCCACGCTATCACCCTACCCCCAACTCCATGCCCCCTGACCTTCTGCAATAACCTCTTGTGAGGCACCTTGTCAAACGCCTTCTGAAAATCAAGAAAGACCACCTCCACCAGCTCTCCTCTATCCACCGCCCTAGACACATCCTCATAGAACTCCAATAAGTTTGTCAGACACGACTTCCCCTTAACGAAACCGTGCTGCGTCTGTTCTACCAAACAATTCTCCTCAAGATGCCTCACTATTTTCTCCTTGATCACGGATTCTAACATTTTTCCTGTAACAGACATTAAACTAACCGGTAGCACAGTGGTTAGCACTGCTGCTTCACAGCTCCAGGGTCCTGGGTTCGATTCCCGGCTCAGGTCACTGCCTGTGTGGAGTTTGCACATTCTCTTCGTGTCTGCGTGGGTTTTCTCCGGGTGCTCCGGTTTCCTCCCACAGTCCAAAGATGTGCGGGTTAGGTTCATTGGCAATGCTAAAATTGCCCCTTAGTATCCTGGGATGTGTAGGTTAGAGGGATTAGCAGGGATATGGGGATAGGGTCTGGGTGGGATTGTGTTCGGTGCAGACTCGATGGGCCGAAGGGCCTGTTTCTGCACTGTAGGGTTCTAAAAAAAAAATAAAAAAATAATTCCCCGCCTTTTGCCTGCCACCCTTCTTAAACAACGGCGAACATTAGCCGCTTTCCAATCTTCCGGCACTTCCCCGGAATCCAGCGACGTTTGGAAAATAATCACCAAGGCATCCACTATCACCTCCGCCATTTCCTTCAGAACCCTTGGATGCATTCCATCCAGTCCTGGGGACTTATCGACAATCAGTCCTTCCAGTCTGTCGAGCACCGCCTCTCTAGTAACAATAATGTCATTGAGACCCTCCAGTCCTACCATCTTTCCATCGCTAACACCCGGCAAATTATTCACGTCCTCCTCCGTGAAGACCGAAGCAAAAAAGTTATTCAGGGCCTCAACCATTTCCCCATCCCCCCTATCATCCTCGAAGGGTCCAACGTTCACCCTAGCCAGCCTCTTTGTTTGAATAGAGGGGAGTACAGTAGGATGAGAGAAGAATTGGCGAATGTGGACTGGGGGAGTGCGTTGGAGGGAGGGTCTGCTGAGGAGCAATGGAGGATCTTTAAGGAGATCTTTCTTGGTGCTCAGCAGAAATTTATTCCGATGGTCAAAAAGGACTGTAGGAGGAGAGGTAATAAGCCGTGGATAACGAAGGAGGTGAAGGAAAGTGTTAATTTAAAAGCGGAGGCATTTAGAGTCGTGAAGAGGAGTGGGCGAGAAGAGGATTGGGAGAGGTTTAAATGTCAACAAAGATTGACAAAGAAGTTGATAAAGGAGGGTAGGAGAAACTATGAAGCTGGGCTAGCGCTTAATATAAAAAGATAGCAAGAGTTTTTATAAATATATAAAAAGGAAGAGGCTGGCTAGGGTGAATGTTGGTCCTTTGGAGGATGAGAAAGGGGACCTAGTGGTAGGGGATTGGGATATGGCTCAGGTATTGAATAACTTTTTTGTTTCCGTCTTCACGGAGGAGGACGTGAATAATTTGCCGGGTGTTAGCGATGGAAAGGTGGTAGGACTGGAGGGTCTTAATAACATTACTGTTACTAGAGAGGCGGTGCTCGACAGACTGGAGGGGCTGATTGTGGACAAGTCCCCAGGACCGGATGGAATGCATCCGAGGGTTCTGAAAGAAATGGCGGAGGTTATAGTGGATGCATTGGTGGTTATCTTCCAGACGTCGCTGGATTCCGGGGAAGTGCCGGAAGATTGGAAAACGGCTAATGTTACGCCGTGGTTTAAGAAGGGTGCCAGGCAAAAGGCAGGGAATTATAGGCCGGTTAGTTTAACGTCTGTGGTAGGTAAAATGTTAGAATTCGTCATTAAAGAGGAAATTGCGAGGCATCTTGAAGGGAATTGCTTGATAGAGCAGACGCAGCACGGTTTCATTAAAGGGAAGTCATGTCTGACAAATTTACTGGAGTTCTATGAGGATGTGTCTAGGGCGGTGGATAGAGGAGAGCCGGTGGATGTGGTCTTTCTGGATTTTCAGAAGGCGTTTGACAAAGTACCTCATAAGAGGTTATTGCAGAAGGTCAGGGGACTTGAAGTTGGGGGTAGGGTGTTAGCGTGGATAGAGGATTGGTTGTCAAATAGGAGGCAGAGAGTGGGGGTCACGGGTGCTATTCGGATTGGCGGATGGTGACTAGTGGAGTGCTCCAGGGGTCGGTGCTGGGGCCTCAGCTTTTTACCATTTATATAGATGATCTGGAGGAGGGAACCGAGTGTAGGGTGTTGAAATTTGCGGATGACACCAAGATTGGGGGAACGGCAAATTGTGCGGAGGGTGTGGACAGTCTGCAGAAGGATCTAGATAGGCTGGGTGAATGGGCCAGGAAATGGCAAATGGAATTTAATGTTGGCAAGTGTGAGGTGGTCCACTTTGGAAGGAAGAATGGTAGGAAGGACTATTACTTACGTGGCAAAAAACTGCAGCAGGCGACGGTGCAGAGGGACCTCGGGATCCTTGTGCATGAGTCGCAAAAATCCAGCTTGCAGGTGCAGCAGGTGGTCAGGAAGGCGAATGGGATGCTGGCCTTCATAGCGAGGGGGATTGAATATAAAAGTAGGGAGGTCTTGCTGCAGCTGTATAGGGCATTGGTGAGGCCGCAGCTGGAATACTGTGTGCAGTTTTGGGCGCCGCACCTGCGCAAAGATATTTTGGCCTTGGAGGGAGTGCAGAGGAAGTTTACTAGGCTGATACCGGAGTTGAGGGGGTTGAGCTATGAGGAGAGGCTGAATGAACTAGGCTTGTACTCGTTGGAGTTTAGAAGAATGAGGGGAGATCTCATTGAGACGTGTAAGATGATGAATAGGATGGATAGGATAGAGGTGGAGAGACTCTTCCCGCTCAAAAAAGACAGTAGGACTAGGGGGCATAGCCTCAATATAAAGGGGGGGCGTTGTAGAATGGAGTTGAGGAGGAACTTCTTCACTCAAAGGGTGGTGAATCTCTGGAATTCTCTACCCGTTGAAGTGGTGGAGGCTGCCTCGCTAAATATTTTCAAGAAGCGGGTTGATGGGTTTTTGATAAGAGCGGGGATTAAGGGTTCTGGGGAGAGGGCCGGAAAGTGGAACTGAGCCATGACAGATCAGCCATGATCTTATTGAATGGCGAGGCAGGCTCGACAGGCCAGATGGCCTACTCCTGCTCCTATTTCTTATGTTCTTATGTTCTTCCTTTTTTTATGTATTTATAAAAACTCTTGATATCCATTTTTATATTAAGCGCTAGCCCAGCTTCATAGTTTATCCTACCCTTCTTTATCAACTTCTTTGCCATTCTTTGTTGACATTTAAACCTCTCCCAATCCTCTTCTCGCCCACTACTCTTAGCTACTCTAAATGCATCTGCTTTTAATTTAACACTTTCCTTCACCTCCTTCGTTATCCACGGCTGATTACCTCTCCTCCTATAATCCTTTTTAATCATCGGAATCAATTTCTGCTGAGCACCAAGTAAGATCTCCTTAAAGATCCTCCACTGTTCCTCAGCAGACTTACCATCCAACACACTCCCCCAATCAACATTCGCCAATTCCTCTCTCATCCTACCATACTCCCCTCGGTTCAAACAAAGGACACATGTCCGGGAATCCACCTTCTCCTCCTCCATCTGCATCAGAAAGTCCACCATACAATGATCACTCTTCCCCAGAGGATCCTTCACCACAAGGTCCCTAATCTACCTGCCTCATTACATAACACCAGATCCAAGATAGCTCGCTCCCTCGTCGGCTTCAACACACATTGTTCGAGGAAACTATCCCGGCAGCAACCAAGAACTCCTCCTCAAGCCCACTGCGTCCAACATGGGTCGACCAATCAATATGTAGATTGAAATCCCTGATAATTATCGCCGTTCCACTCCTGTACGCCGCATTTATTTGCGTGTTAACAGCCCGCCCCATCTCCAGATCATTATTCGGGGGCCTATAAACGACACCCACCAGCGTCTTCCTCCCCTTGCTGTTCCTAATCTCCAACCACAATGATTCCACGTTCTATTCTTTGGTTCCTATATCATCCCTTACTACCACCCTGATGCTATCCTTAATCAGCAGAGCTACGCCCCCCCCCCCTTTTTCCTCCTGTCTATCCTTCCTAAACACTTGATACCCCTGGACATTCACTTCCCAGTCCCTGTCACCTTGCAGCCACGTCTCTGTAATGGCCACCAGACGAGCTAACTACAGTTTTGTAGGAACTAATGACAGGAATATTAACTGAATCTTGTGGTGCTTGGTGTTTTTAAAAACAAGTTCTTCTTGAGAATTGGGAAATGTTAGAAACCATTGGATGGGAATTCCTGGCTGTTCCCGCTGACGTTAAAGCGATGGGCAAATGAGGGGAAACCCAGCTGTCAGTGGTAGGATGAGTCAGGGAAAGTTGGTGTGCATGTAATCAAGAAGAATGTAATAAGAACATAAGAAATATGAGCAGGAGTAGGCCATCTAGCCCTTCGAGCCTGCCCCACCATTTAATAAGATCATGGCTGATGTGAATTGGATCCGTTCCACTTTCCCGCTTGCTCCCCATGACCCTTAATTCCCTTATCTGTCAGAAATCTATCTACCCATGACTTAAACTTATCCAACGAGGTAGCCTCCAACACTTCAATGGGCAGAGAATTCCAGAGATTCACTACCCTCTGAGAGAAGAAGTTTCTCCTCAGCTCTGTTCTAAACTGCCCCCCTCTTATTTTGAGGCTGTGCCCTCTATGTTCTGGTTTCCTTTCTAAGTGGAAAGAATCTCTCCACCTCTACCCTATCTAGCCCCTTCATTATTTTGTAAGTCTCTGTTAGGTCCCACCTCAGCCTTCTAACCTCCATCGAGTATAGGCCCAGTCTATTCAACCTGGCGATAGATAGGATGCAAGACTGGGCGGAGAAGTGGCAGATGGACTTCAATGCAGATAAATGTGTCGTGGTCCATTTTGGCAGGACCAGTTGAATGAAGGAGTACAATATCAAGGGTAGGAGCCTTAGCAGTGTTGAGGAGCAGAAGGACCTTGGGGTCCGGGTCCATACACTCTTAAATCGGCCTCGCAGGTGGAGGATGTGATCAAGAAGGCGTATTATACTGGCCTTCATTAATTGAGGGATTGAGTTTAGGAGTCGGGAGGTAATGCTGCAACTTTATAAGACCCTTGTCAGGCCTCATTTGGAGTACTGTGCACAATTCTGGTCGCCTCACAACAAGAAGGATGTGGAAGCTATTGAGTGGGTGCAGAGGAGATTTACAGGGATGTTTCCTGGATTGGGAGGCATGCCTTATGAAGATAGGTTGAGGGAGCCATGTCTCTTATCTCTGGAGAGACGAAGGTTGAGAGGCGACCTGATAGAGGTTTATAAAATGTTGAGAGGTATTGATAGGGTGGATTCTCGGAGGCTCTTTTCCCAGGGCTGAAATGGTCGGTACGAGAGGACACAGGTTTAAGGTGCTGGAAAGCAAGTACAGAGGAGACGTCAGGAGTAAGTTTTTCACTCAGAGGGTGGTGTGTGAGTGGAATCAGCTGCCGTCGGTGGTGGTAGAGGCGAACTCGCTGGGGTCTTTTAAAAGACTTCTGGATGAGTAAATGGGATTTGATGGGATTGGGAGTTACAGATAGTTCTATGGCCTGGTAGTTATGGATATGATTGGCGCAACTTGTGGGCCAAAGGGCCTATTTGTGCTGTAGTGTTCTATGTTCTATATTCTATGTTACTCTCCTCATAAGCTAACCCCCTCATCTCCGGTATCAGCCTGGTGAACCTTCTCTGTGCTCTCTCCAAGGCCAATATATCCTTACGCAAATAAAGGGACCGAAACTGCACACAGTACTCCAGTTGCGGCCTCACCAGCACCCTGTACAGTTGCAGCAAGACCTCCCTGCTTTTGTATTCTATCCCTCTCGCAGTAAATGCCAACATTCCATTCGCCTTCTTGACCACCTGCTGCACCTGCAAGACTGAGTTTTTACGATTCGTGCACAAGGACCCCCAGGTCCCTCTGCACAGTAGCATGCTGCAACTTTTCATCATGTAAATAATATTCCATCCTAATATTATTTCTTCCAAAGTGGATAACCTCACATTTGCCAACGTTATACTCCATCTGCCAGATCCTCGCCCACTCACTCAGCCCATCCAGATCTCTCTGCAGACTTTCCGCATCCTCCACGCAATTCACTTTTCCACTCATCTTCGTGTCATCAGCAAATTTTATTACCCTGCACTCAGCCCCCTCCTCCAGGTCATCTATGTTTATGGTGAACAGTTGAGGCCTCAGCACCGATCCCTGCGGCACGCCACTAGTCACCATTTACCAACCAGAAAAGCACCCATTGATTCTAACTCTCTGCTTTCTATTAGACAACCAATCCTCTATCCACACTAACACTTTATCCCCAACTCCATGTACCCTAACCTTCTGCAGCAACCTTTTGTGAGGTACCTTATTGAATGCCTTCTGGAAATCTAAAAACACCACATCCACCGGTCTACCCCTCTCTACTGCACTAGTCACACCTTCATAAAAATCCAGTAAATTTGTCAAACGTGACTTTCCCTTCATGAATCCATGCTGCGTCTGCTCGTTGGAATCGTTCTTTTCTAGGTGTCTTGCTATTTCTTCTTTAGTGATGGATTCTAGCATTTTCCCAACTACGGACATTAGGCTAACTGGCCTGTAGTTCCCTGCCTTTTGTCTGCTACCTTTTTTAAACAGCGAGGTAGGTGTTGATGTGATCGGCGCAACTCGTGGGCCGAAGGGCCTTTGTGTGCTGTAGTGTTCTATGTTCTATGAAACAGTAGCTGTTTTCCAATCCACCGGCACTTCCACAGAGTCCAGTGAATTTTGATAAATAACTATTAGTGCATCTGCTATACTTCTGCCATTTCTTTCAGAACCCTGGGATTCATTCCATCCGGTCCCGGGGACTTGTCTGCCTTCAGTCCCGTTAGTCTACCAAGCACTACCTCCCTAGCAACAGTAATTGTATTCAGGATCTCATCTCCTACCAACCCTCTATCTTTAATATTCAGTAAGCTATTTGTGTCCTCCTCCTTGAAGATCGACACAAAACTTATTTAAAGTCTCCTCATTTCCTCATTTTCCACCATTTAATCCCCCCTCTCTCCTCCAAGGATCCAACATTCACTCTAGCCATTCTCCTCTTCTCTTCTTTATATATTTGTAAAATCTTTTGCTATCAATTTTTATAGTTAGAGCTAGTTTAGTTTCATACTCTATCTTTTCTTAATTGCTTTTTTTAGTCATTCTTTGTTTTTAAATCTTTCCCAATCTTCTAATTCCCCACTATTTTTAGCCATTCTGTACGCATTGGTTTTTAATTTAATACTGTCCTTTATTTCCTTCGATGTCCTCGGCTGGTTATCCCTTTTCTTACAGTCCTTTATCATCGGAATATATTTTTGTTGAGTACTGAAAAAAATCTCCTTAAAGATCCTCCACTGTTCCTCAGCTGTTCTACCAACTAATCTTCACCCCAATCTACATTAGCCAATTCTGTCCTCATCTTATCATACTCCCCTCTGTTCAAGAAGAGGACACTGGTTTGGGACCCTACTTTCTTACCCTCCATCTGCATCAGAAATTCAGCCATATTGTGATCACTTTATCAAAGAGGATCCCTCACAAAAAGATCCCTAATTCTACCTGCCTCGTTACACAGTACCAGATCTAAGATAACTTGCTCCCTGGTAGTTCTGTAACATACTGTCCAAGGAAACTATCCCAACAGCATTCCAAGAACTCTTCCTCAAGCCCACCGTGTCCGACTTGAGTCAACCAGTGTGCAGGTTAAAATCACCCATGATTATTGCCGTTCTGTTTTTTCACACATCAATTATTTGCTTGTGTATAGCCTGCCCCACCTCAAAGTTATTATTTTGGGGTCTATAGACCACACCCACCAGTGACTTTTTTCCCCTTACTATTCCTGTATCAAATCCCATTTCTCCTTCTCTTTAACTCTGAAGAAGAGTCAAACTGGCTTGAAATGTTAACTTGGTTTCTCTCTCCACAGATATTGCCAAACCTGCTGAGTTGTTCCATGCTTTGTTTTTAATTACACAAGTGCAGTTTTTGTCTTTTGTACTTTTCTCCCCCCCGCCTGTGTACTGTCCTCCTTAAAACACTGTACTGGCACATAGAACATAAGAAATAGGAGCAGTAGTAGGCCATCTAGCCCTTCGAGCCTGCCCCGCCATTCAATAAGATCATGGCTGATCTGTCGTGGCTCAGTTCCACATTCCCGCCCCCTCCCCATAACCCTTAATATTCTATTTAGCCCCTTAAGCTACTTCTGTCAGTGAAAGGCATTGTTTCTTGCTTGCTATACAAGCAAAGCATACTTTTCATAGAGTACCTAGGGGAGCAGAAAAGAAGAGGTTGCAAAATCGTTGAATCTCTACAGTGCAAGAAAAGACCATTTGGTCCATTGAGCCTGTACTGACGACAATCCCACCCAGGCCCTATCCCCATAAACCCCCTGTATTAACTCTGTTAATTTCCCTGACAATAAAGGGGCTGCTTTAGTGACTGGAAGTCAGTGTCTAGTGGCGTAGCACAGGATTCTGTGTTGGGCTCCCTTTTATTCGTTATTTATATAAGTGACATTGAAGACTATGTGGGGAGTAGGATTAGTAAGTTTGCGGATGACACAAGATTGGCCAGGTGGCTAACAGTGAGGTGGAGTGTCTTGGGCTACAAGAAGATAAAGATGGAATGGTCAAATAGGCAGATAAGTAGCAGATGGAATTTAACTCTGAAAACTGTGGTGATACGCTTTGGAAGGAGTATTTTTACAAGGAAATACTCAATGAATGGTAGGACACTAAGATGTTCTGTGGAACAAAGGACCTTGGTATGTTTGTCCACAGATCTCTGAAGGCAGAAGGGCATGTTAGGAGGGTAGCAAAAAAGGCATATGGGAAACTTGCCTTTATCAATCCAGGCATAGATTACAAAAGCAGAGAAGTCTTGTTGGAGTTGTATAGAACTTTGGTGAAGCCACAGTGACAGTAATGTGTTCCGTTTTAGTCTCCTTACTTGAGAAAGGATGTGGTGGCATTGAAGACAGTTCAGAGGAGATTCACCAGGTTGATTCTGGGGATGAAGGTGTTGATATAAGTGATTAAGCAGCTTGGGCTTGTACTCACTGGAGTTTACATGGATGAGTGGAGATCTGATCGTGATGTATAAAATTTTAAAAGGGATTGATAGAGGAAATGTAGGCCAAATGTTTCCTTTATGGGGCAATCTCGAACAGGAGGACACAGGTACAGGTTGAGAGGCGGCAGATTTAAAACTGAAAAGAGGAGGAACTCCTACTTGCAGAGGGTGATGAATTTATGGAACTCACTACCCTGTAGCGTGGTGGAATCTGAATTGTTTAAGGGTTTCAAGAGGGAGATAGGCATATTTCTAATGAAAAAAAGGGCAAAGAGGATATGGAGAACAGTGGGGAGCTGGATTTGAGACCAGGGAAAGATCAGCCATGGTCTGATTGAATGGCAAAGCTCAAAGGGTTGAATTTGCCTACTTCTGTTTCTAATCCCTACGTGGACTTTAGTAAGGCGTTTGATAAGGTTCACCATGGAAGGCTTCTGCAGAAAATGCAGATGTATGGGATTGAGGGTGATTTGGGTAATTGGGTCAGGAATTGGCTAGCAGATAGGAGACAGAGGATGGTGGTTGATGGTAAGTATTCGTCATGGAGTTCAGTTACAAGTGGTGTGCCTCAGGGATCTGTTTTGGGGCCACTGCTGTTTGTAATTTTTATAAATGATCTGGATGAGGGTATGGTTGGGTGGATTAGTAAGTTTGCTGATGACACCAAAGTCGGAGGTGTGGTAGATTGTGAGAAAGGGTGTCATAGTTTACAGGGAGACTTGGACAAGTTGCAGAGCTGGGCCGAGAGGTGGCAGATGGAGTTTAATGCGGAGAAGTGTGAGGTAATTCACTTTGGCAGGAATAACAGATGTGTAGAGTATAGGGCTAACGGTAGGACTCTGAATAGTGTGGATGAACAGAGGGATCTAGGTGTATGTTTATGTAGATCCCTGAAAGTTGGGAATCAAGTAGATAGGGTTGTTAGGAAGGCATACGGTGTCTTGGCGTTTATTGGTAGGGGGATTGAATTTAGGAGCCGCAGCGTCATGTTGCAACTGTACAAGACTCTGGTGCGGCCGCACTTGGAGTATTGTGTGCAGTTCTGGTCCCCACATTATAGGAAGGATGTGGAGGCTTTGGAGAAGGTGCAGAGGAGGTTTACCAGGATGTTGCCTGGTATGGAGGGGAGGTCCTATGAGGAGAGACTGAGGGATTTGAGGTTGTTTTCGTTAGAAAGAAGGCGGCTAAGAGGGGACCTTGTTGAAACATATAAGATGATCAGAGGTTTAGATAGGGTGGACAGTGATAGCCTTTTTCCTCGGATGGAGAAAGCTAGCACGAGGGGGCATAGCTTTAAATTAAGGAGTGGTGGTTACAGGATGGATGTCAGAGGTAGGTTCTTTACCCAGAGGGTGGTGAGGGGTTGGAATGCCCTGCCTGCTGCAGTTGTAAATGCGCCTAGTTTGGGGGCGTTTAAGAGATCCATGGATAGGTTTATGGATGGAAAGGGATTGGTTTAGGTTAAAGGGTCATTGCTTTTTAACTGGTCGGCGCAACATCGTGGGCTGAAGGGCCTGTTCTACGCTGTTATAGAACATAGAACACAGCACAAACAGGCCCTTCGGCCCTCGAGTTGCGCTGATCACATCAACCCCACCAATCTATAGACCTATCTATAACCCCCAATCCCATTAAACCCCATATGCTCATCCAGAAGTCTTTTAAAAGACCCCAGCGAGTTCGCCTCCACCACCGATGACGGCAGCCGATTCCATTCACTCACCACCCTCTGAGTGAAAAACTTACCCCTAACATCACCTCTGTACTTCCCTCCCCGCACCTTAAATCTGTGTCCTCTCGTAGCGACCATTTCAACCCGGGGAAATAGCCTCTGAGAGTCCACCCTATCTATTCCTCTCAACATTTTATAAACTTCTATCAGGTCGCCTCTCAACCTTCGCCTCTCTAGGGAAAAGAGTCCCAGCTCCCTCAACCTATCTTCATAAGGCTTGCCTCCCAGTCCAGGCAACATCCTTGTAAATCTCCTCTGCACCCTTTCAATAGCTTCTACGTCTTTCCTATAGTGAGGCGACCAGAACTGCGCACAGTACTTCAAATGAGGCCTGACAAGGGTCCTGTAAAGTTGCAGCATTACCTCCCGACTCCTAAACTCAATCCCTCGATTAATGAAGGCCAGTACACCATACGCCTTCTTGACCACCTCCTCCACCTGCGAGGCCGATTTAAGAGTCCTGTGGACCCGGACCCCGAGATCCTTCTGCTCTTCAACGCTACTAAGACTCCTGCCCTTGATAGTGCACTCGTTCATCCCGTTCTATGTTCCTGTGTATCGCATGCACTTTTAGTCACCACGTTATAGGAAGGATGTGATTGCACTGGACGAGTGGTGAGTGAGTGGAATCGGCTGCCGTCGGTGGTGGTGGAGACAAACTCGTTGGGGTCTTCTAAGAGACTTCTGGATGACTACATGAGATTTAATGGGATTCAGAATTATAGATAGGCCTGGTAGGTAGGGACATGTTCGGCACAACTTTGTGGGCCGAAGGGCCTGTATTGAGCTGTAGTTTTTCTCTGTTTCTATCCAAGCTGTGCTGACAATCCCCGATCAATCTGCGCGTTTTGAAGTGACAGTTTATTCCGTCTCTCAGAATTGTTTCCAATAATTTGCCCACACTGAAATTAGACTGAGTGGCCTATAGTATTCTGGCCTGTCCCTCCTTTTTTAAATAATGGTTCAATGTTCTCAAACCTCCCGTAATCTGGAAACTCATCTGTATTTGGTGAGGATTGGAAAATGATCGTCAGAGCACCTTCTGTTTCCATCACATTTAGATTCATAGAGTCATAAAGGTTTACAGCATGGAAACAGGCCTTTGGCCCAACTTGTCCATGTCACCCTTTGTTTTTTAAACCCCTGTCAAAATGAAGGCACACTAGTAATGCAGTACTCCCTGAGTACTGGGCTGGAGTGTCAGTCTAGATTATTTATGTTCAACTCACTGCACCCTTCTGGTTTACAGGCATGAGTGCTACCCATTGAACCAAAATGTGAAAAGGAAGAGTTTGAAAGTTGAGAAGCAGCAGGAACTAATTATGGAAGTGATGGAATTATCTGAAATGAGAAATGTAAATTTGTCAGTTGGGTGAGGCAGCAGTCATGGGCGCTCAGGCCCAGATCATATTTATTAATGCACGGAGCTAAGGCAAGTGAACATGCATGATTGAAGTGGAACAGACTGGAACATTCTGTGGAGAGCCAGCATGGACCTAATGGGCTGAATGGCTTCCTCCTGTGCCTTAAGTGACTTTTACCCATTCCTAATTGCATTTCAGAGGGCATTTGAGAATCAACCACGTTATTGTGGACCTGGAGTCACATGTAAAATTCCCTTCCCGTAAGGACATTGGTGAAGCAGATGGGTTTTTATAACAACTGACAATGGTTTTGTGGTCACCATGAGATTTTATTGAAATCAAATTTCACCATCTGCCATGACAGAATTTGAACCCTGGTTCCCAGGTCCTGCTCTGGATTAGTAGTCCAATGACAATACCACTGTGACACTGCCTCCTCTTTGTGGTGCTCTTGGCCCTGACGAGCTGGAATTAGAAATGGATGATGTGATAATCTGGAATGATGGCTGACCCAACACTAATCTAGTCCATTCATTACAGAGCAGCAAGGAAGAACTGGAATGAGTTCTGTGTAGTGGTGGCAAAATAGAGTGTCATTTGAGAGGTAGTTAGGTACTGGGATTGTGGAGGGAGGAGTGTCGTGGTTTGTAGATTTCTATGGAAACTTGCAGCCTGGATCAGTACCTGGGACTTTGATGTTGTGGCCATTTCAGAGACATGGATAGAGCAGGGTCAGGAATGGTTGTTGCAGGTTCCGGGGTTCAAATGCTTTAGTCGGAGTAGAGAAGAAGGGGAGGGGTAGCATTATTAGTCAAGGACTGTATCACAGTGTTAGAGAGGAAGTTTGATGAGGACATGTCTGTTGAGGTAGTATGGGCGGAGATTAGAAATAGGAGAGGAGAGGTCACCCTGTTGGGAGGCTTTTATAGACCTCCTAAAAGTTCTAGAGAGGTTGAGGAAAGGATTGCGGAGACGATCCTGGATAGGAGTGGAAGTAATAGGGTAATTGTTGTGGGGGACTTTAACTTTACTAATATTGATTGGAATTGCTATAGCTCTAGCTCATTAGAGGGGGCAGTTTTTGTCAAAGTGTGCAGGAAGGTTTTTTGACTCAGTATGTAGATAGGCCAACTAGAGGTGAGGCTATATTGGATTTGGTGCTGGGAAATGAGCCAGACCAAGTGCTAGACTTGGAAGTTGGTGTGCATTTTGGTGATAGTGACCACAATTCGGTTACGTTCACCTTAGTGCTGGAAAGGGATAGGCATGAACCTCGGGTCAGTAGTTTTAGCTGGGGGAAGGGTAATTTTGAGGCTATTAGGAGAGAATTAGGAAGCATAGATTGGACTAGGAGACTACAGGGACTGGGAACGTTCGAAATGTGGAGTTTTTTCAAGGAGCAGCTACTGCGAGTCCTTGATAGGTATGTCCCTGTCAGGCAAGGAGGAATTGGTAGAGCTAGGGAACCGTGGTGGACTAAAAAAGTTGATTCGTTGGTTAAAAAGAAAAAGGAGGCTTGTGTTCGGATGAGACGTGAGGGCTCAGGTAGTGCACTAGAAAACTTTAGATTGGCTAGGAGGGAGTTGAAGAGTGAGTTAAGAAGGGCTAAAAGAGGACATGAGAAGACTTTGGCTGATAGGATTAAGGAGAATCCTAAGGCGTTCTATAGATATGTTAACAACAGAAGGTTGGTTAGGGCAAGATTAGGGCCAGTTACAGACAGCAGAGGGAAGTTGTGTGTGGGACCGGAAGAGATTGGTGAGGCATTGAACCAATATTTCTCTTCGGTGATCACGCAGAGGACATGAATGTAGCTGAGGAGAACACTGGGTTGCAGGGGTGTAAACTAGACAGTATTGCAGTTGATAAGGGGAATGTGCTGGATATTCTTGAGGGTTTGAAAATAGATAAGTCCCCTGGTCCGGACGAGATTTACCCTAGGATTCTCTGGGAGGCAAGAGAGGTGATTGCAGAGCCTCTGGTTCTGATCTTCAGGTCATCGTTGGTCTCAGATATAGTACCGGAAGATTGGAGGTTAGCGAATGTTGTCCCATTGTTTAAGAAGGGGAACAGAGACTTCCCTGGGAATTATAGACCGGTGAGTCTTACTTCTGTTGTGGGCAAGGTTTTAGAAAAAATTATTCGGGATAGGAATTATAGTTATTTGGAGAGTAATGAATTGATTGGAGATAGTCAGCATGGTTTTGTAGCGGGTAGGTCGTGCCTTACTAACCTTATTGAGTTTTTTGAGAAAGTGACCAAAGAGGTTGATGGGGCAAGGCAGTTGACGTGGTATATATGGATTTTAGTAAGGCGTTTGATAAGGTTCACCATGGTAGGCTTCAATAGAAAATGCAGATGTATGGGATTGAGGGTAATCTAGGAAATTGGATCAGGAATTGGCTAGCAGATAGGAGACAAGAGGGTGGAGGTTGATGATAAATATTCATCATGGAGTTTGGTTACAAGTGGTGTGCCTCAGGGATCTGTTTTGGGGCCACTGCTGTTTGTAATTTTTATTAATGATCTGAATGAGGGTATAGTTGGGTGGATTAGTAAATTTGCTGATGACACCAAAGTCGGTGGTGTGGTAGACAGTGAGGAAGGGTGTCATAGTTTGCAGGGAGACTTAGACAGGTTGCAGAGCTGGGCCGAGAGGTGGCAGATGGAGTTTAATGCGGAGAAGTGTGAGGTAATTCACTTTGGTAGGAATAACAGATGTGTTGAGTATAGGGCTAACGGGAGGACTCTGAATAGTGTCGATGAACAGAGGGACCTAGGTGTATGTGTACATAGATCCCTGAAAGTTAGGAATCAAGTAGATAAGGTTGTTAAGAAGGCATACGGTGTCTTGCCGTTTATTGGTAGGGGGATTGAATTTAGGAGCCGCAGCGTCATGTTGCAACTGTACAAGACTCTGGTGCGGCTGCACTTGGAGTATTGTGTGCAGTTCTGGTCCCCACATTATAGGAAGAGTGTGGAGGTTTTGGAGAGGGTGCAGAGGAGGTTTACCAGGATGTTGCCTGGTATGGAGGGGAGGTCCTATGAGGAGAGACTGAGGGATTTGAGGTTGTTTTCGCTAGAAAGAAGGCGGTTAGAGGGGATCTTATTGAAACATATAAGATGATTAGAGGTTTAGATAGGGTGGATAGTGATAGCCTTTTTCCTTGGATGGAGGAAGCTAGCACGAGGGGGCATGGCTTTAAATTAAGGGGTGGTAGTTATAGGACGGATGTCAGAGGTAGATTCTTTACCCAGAGGATGGTGAGGGATTGGAATGCCCTGCCTGCTGCAGTTGTAAATGCGCCTAGTTTGAGGGCGTTTAAGAGATCCGTGGATAGGTTTATGGATGAAAAGGGATTGGTTTAGGCTAGTGGGTCATTGTTTTTTAACTGGTCGGCGCAACATCATGGGCCGAAGGGCCTGTTCTGCGCTGTAATGTTCTATGTTCTATATGGAGGATGAGCTTGATAGGTACAGATCAGGGAGGCTGTTCTTCCTATGTTTGAGGTTATTATTTTTGTATACCAGAACCAGTTGCAGCTTGATTGCCGTAGGTTGAGCGTGGAAGATAGCTGGGCAAAGAAACCCTGCTGGTCCATTAAAGTTTATATATATTTATTAGTCACAAGTAGGCTTACATTAACACTGCAATGAAGTTGCTATGAAAGTCTCCTAGTTGCCAGCGCCTGTTCGGGTCAATGCACCTAACCAGCACGTGGGAGGAAACTGGAGCACCCGGAGGAAACCCATGCAGAAATGGAGAACGTGCAAACTCCATACAGACAGTGACCCAAGCCGGAATTGAACTTGGCTCCCTGGCACTGAGGCAGCAGTGCTGCCTGAAGATGGCTGCAGCAGCATGTTTTATAGAAACTCCATGTTAATTTCCAGTCTTGGGGAAACTTTCTTTACTACTAGATTATTGAAGTTACAGGCAAGGGATTCATAGAGCACCTGCCCCATTTCTCTCTAGTTTCTGAAAGCTTGCATATCATTTTAATTTAAGTGCAATAATTGTGGAATTCACAAGGATTGTCAATTGAATGTTCTGTTGGAGTAGATCAGTTTTTATCTTACTGCAGGTATTGTGCCAGAAGTTGTTCAGCCATGAAAATGGCTTCCTCTTTCGATTTTTCACTATACAGCATTACATTATTTTAGGAGTTACCAGTTCCCAAACCACTTCACATCATGGCCTGTACAAGCTCCTTGAAAGATTCCCATTTGGTTTCAGAATTTATGGATATTTTCCAGAAGGTTTTGATGCCTTTTCCTCACACCAGAGTCCGATTGCCAAATTTGCTGTTTGTCTTTAGCAGCCACTGGGATGATGTCATCAACTGTTACTCATTGCTGAAGAAATCTCTATATCTGAAGGTAAATTCCCTCTGAAGGAAGATCAGGCAGGTTATCAATTAAATGTGTCAGTGGGCAGGGAAATGGTTTTTGATCCTCAGTGGTGAGAAGAATAAGTTAACAGCTCTGCTGTAAGATCAACTAGGATGGTTCTCACCCACCTGTTTCCTGTGGTTGTTGAAAACTTTGACATGAGTTTGTTCTGTTTGGATTGAGTGTATACCAGCATTCACTCCTCACATTTACACTGCTCAATCACATTCAGGCAGGAGACTTGTCTCTCCACTTTGTCCTGCTTGTTGATGGGATGGAAGGAATCTTGCTTCATCATAAGCTCCACTTTTTGTAAAATGGGTATTTTGTGGTTGAGTTGTCAAACCTTCTGAAACCTTGAGGAGCTAGATTCAGTTATGAGGATAGATTGGCACTGTTCTCCTTGAGAAATAAGCTGAGATGAAATTTGATGTTCAAAATCATGTGGGGGGTGGACTGGAGTAAATGGGAGAAACTGTTCCTGTTTATAAAAGGATCAAGAATGAGAGGGCACAGAGTTGAGGTGATCCACAAAAGAAACAAACATGATGTGAGCAAAAACTTTTTCTCACAGAAGTGGCAATTTCAATCAAGGCATACAAGAGGGCATTGGATGATGATTTGAATTTAAATAATATGCAGGAGTACAGGGAGAAGAGAGGTGAACGATTCTAAGTTCATTTGGAAAGCCAATGAAGACACATTTGGCCAAATAGCCACTTCGAGTGCAGTAGCAAATCTGTGATATAAATATTGTGGCTACAAGAACAATACTCTCCACTTGCCAGAATAAATGCAGCTCCAACAATACTCAGCAGGTTTGACAAAATCCAGGACACAGCCTCCTTGATCAGCTTAGTATCTACCACCTTAAATATTGACTCACTCCACTGTAAGTAAAGTCACCATAGTCCCTGATGACCATTGGCTGCTCTCCCCTGTGAGGGGAAAAGCTGACTGGTGGTGATTTTTAACCTGAGCATCACCATATCTCAGGCAAGGAGCACGGTTGAGATAGTGGGCTGGTATGGGAGTTGAACCCATGCTTCGGTGTCGCTCTGCATCATAGAACATAGAACACCACAGCACAAACAGGCCCTTCGGCCCACGAGTTGCGCCGATCACATCAACACCTACCAACCTACAGACCTATCTATAACCCTCAATCTCATTAAACCCCATATACTCATCCAGAAGTCTTTTTTAAAAGACCCCAGCGAGTTCGCCTCCACAACCACTGACGGCAGCTGATTCCATTCACTTGGTAGAGGAGCAGGGAGTTCCACTTGGGTTCAGACCAATGTATCAAAGTTTGTTGATGATGCAAAGTTTAGGCAGGAATGTTACCTGTGCGGAGGATATAGAGAAGCTACAAAGAGATACGGAAAGGTGAATGGGCAGATGTACTATACGATGGGGAAGTTCTTCCCCATGATTGTATGATTAACCTATGAATTTAACAGTAAGAGTTTTAAAAGGCATGAAGCCAGCCAATGTTAATGTTCAGAAGGACTTGGGGAAGTGGGGTGGGGACGGGGAGCTGCTGCTGGTGGTGGTGGTGGTGGACGTTGGAGCTACTTAGAAGGAACACAAAGTTAGCACGTGGGTACAGGAATAAAATAGGAAGGCAAGTGGAATGTTAACCTTTTTTCAAGAGGATTGGAGGACTAGAACAGGGATGCTTTACATAAGAACATAAGAAATAGGAGCAGGAGTAGGCCAACTAGCCCTTCGAGCCTGCCCCGCCATTCAATAAGATCATGACTGATCTGTCGTGGCTCAGTTCCACTTTTCCGCCCTCTCCCCATAACCCTTAATCCCCCCTCTCATCAAAAACCCATCAACCCGCGTCTTAAAAATATTTAGCGAGGCAGCCTCCACCATTCAACTCTGTTCTAAACCGCCCCCCCCCTTTATCTTGAGGCTATGCCCCCTAGTCCTACTATCCTTTCTGAGCGGAAAGAGTCTCTCCACCTCTACCCTATCCATCCCATTCATCATCTTATACGTCTCAATGAGATCTCCCCTCATTCTTCTAAACTCCAACGAGTACAAGCCTAATCTATTCAGCCTCTCATAGTTCAACCCCCTCAACTCCGGCATCAGCCTAGTAAACATCCTCTGCACTCCCTCCAAGGCCAAAGTATCCTTGCGTAAGTACGGCGCCCAAAACTGCGTACAGTACTCCAGCTGTGGCCTCACCAATGCCCTATACAGCCGCAGCAAGACCTACATAGAACATAGAACATTACAGCGCAGAACAGGCCCTTCGGCCCACGATGTTGCGCTGACCAGTTACAAAAACAATGACCCACTAGCATATACCAATCCCTTTTCGTCCATAAACCTATCTACAGATCTCTTAATCGCCCCCAAACTAGGCGCATTTACAACTGCAGCAGGCAGGGCATTCGAATCCCTCACCACCCGCTGGGTAAAGAACCTACCCCTGACATCAGTCCTATAACTACCCCCCCTTAATTTAAAGCCATGCCCCCTCTTCTCCAACTGTAAGCTGTAGCTGGAGATAGTACTTCTGAGCAGTCTAACAAAGCTGTAGGCACAGGCTGGTCATAAGCAAGGATGTTCAAGAACCACATGATGACTCAGTAGTCAGTGTTATAAGTGTGATTTGCCCTATGGTGGGCAAGACTGAATGAGCCCACAGTATTATCCTTGAGTTTAGAGTTAAACGGGGTAGATTCAGAAAGAATGTTCCCAATGTGGGGGGAGTCCTGAACCAGGGGTCATAGTTTGAGGACAAGGAGTAAGCCTGTTAAACATAAGAACATCATAAGTAGGCGCAGGAGTCGGCCCATCCAGGCCTTCCTCCCTACTTTTATATTCAATCCCCCTCGCGATGAAGGCCAGCATCCCGTTCACCTTCCTGACCACCTGCAAGCTGGGTTTTTGCGACTCATGCACAAGGACCCCGAGGTCCCTCTGCACCGTCGCCTGCTGCAGTTTTTCTCCACGTAAGTAATAATTCTTCCTACCATTACTCCTACCAAAGTGGACCACCTCGCACTTGCCAACATTAAATTCCATTTGCCATTTCCTGGCCCATTCGCCCAGCCTATCTAGATCCTTCTGTAGACTCTTCCCACCCTCCGCACAATTTGCCTTTCCACCAATTTTGGTGTCATCAGCAAATTTCGACACCCGACATTCGGTTCCCTCCTCCAGCTCATCTATATAAATGGTAAATAGCTGAGGTCCCAGCACCGACCCCTGGGCCACTCCACTAGTCACCATCCGCCAATCCGAATAGCACCCATTGACCACCACTCTCTGCCTCCTATTTGACAACTATGACATTTGACAACATTTGACAACCTATTTACTATGGCTGCAAGGATTTGTTGACACTCAACTTGGAATGCTGGAGTCAGAGGTTTACAGCATGAAAACATGCCCTTTGGCCCAACTTGTTCATGCTGCCCCTTTTCTTAAACCACTAAGCTAGTCCCAATCCCCACATTTGGCCCATATCCTTCGATACCCATCTTACGTATGTAACTGTCTTCTGTGTTTGTCTTCTGAGAAGGTCGGTGAGGTTTTTCGCTGTGGCGCATCGGAACTGTCGATCAATGAGTCGAGCGTCATATCCTGTTCTTTTAAGAACATAAGAACTAGGAGCAGGAGTAGGCCATCTAGCCCCTCGAGCCTGCCCCGCCATTCAATAAGATCATGGTTGATCTGTCGTGTCTCAGTTCCACATTCCCGCCCTCTCCCCATAACCCTTAATCCCCTTGCCTATCAAAACCTATCAACCCGCGTCTTAAAAATATTGAGCGAGGCAGCCTCCACCACTTCAACGGGCAGAGAATTCCAGAGATTCACCATCCTTTGAGTGAAGAAGTTCCTCCTCAACTCCGTTCCAAACCGCGCCCCCCCTTTATCTTGAGGCTGTGCCCTCTAGTCCTACTGTCTTTTCTGTTTTGAGGATATCTTTTGGTGTTTGGAGGTGTCTGTCACGATCGTCCTCATCTGAGCAGATCCTGTGTATACGGATGGCTTCTTTAATGTGTTTAGGGTGGAAGCTGGAGAAGTGGAGCATTGTGAGGTTGTCGGTGGGCTTGAGGTACAGCGAGTGCGGTGCTGAGGTGAGCCTCCTTGATGGAGATGCGTGTGTCTAAGAATGCAACCAATTCTGGAGAGTGGCCCATGGTGAGTCTGATGGTGGAGTAGAACTTGTTGATGTCATCATATAGTTGTTTCAGTGATTGTTTACCATGAATCCAAAGGAAGAAAATGTCATCCATGTATCTAGTGTATAGCATCAGTTGAAGGTCCTGTGTGGTGAAGAAGTCTTGTTTGAGCCTGTGCATGAAGATGTTGGCATATTGAGGTGTGAATTTGGTCCCCATGGCTGTTCCGTGTGTCTGGATGAAGAACTGGTTGTTGAAGGTGAAGACATTGTGGTCCAGGATGAAGCGGATGAGTTGTAAAATTGCATCTGGAAACTGACGGTTGTCGGCGTTGAGTACTGAAGCAGTTGCAGCAATGCCATTGTCGTGGGGGATGTTTGCCTCGACATAGCCCTCGAGGGCATTCTGAAATCCATTGTATAAAGAAGCCCCAGCTTTTGTTGCGACTCTACGGACTTCCTCCGGAAACTCAGCACACATGGAGCAATTGAACCAGGGACACTCCTCGTCACAATGGATGTCTCGGTGCTCTACACCAACATCCCCCCATGACGATTGGCATCTTTAAAACTTGAATAGCAGGTTAGTTGCATTCTAATTAGTAATCTGTAAACTGACTGTGCTGTTATATGCTCTGTCTGAGGCCGGAACACTCCATTCACCTTACGAAGGGGCAAACCCCGAAAGCTTGCAATTACTATCAAATAAATTGGTTGGACTTGAACCTGGTGTAGTCAGACTTCTTATTCTGTCATCAAGCCAATTTTGTATCCATTTAGCTACCTCACCCCGGATCCTGTGACATTTAACTTTATGCAACAACTTACCATGCGGTATCTTGTCAAAGACCTTGCTAAAGTCCATGTAGACAACATCAATTGCACTGCCCTGTTTGTTTTTATTTCTGATTTCCAGTATCCACAGTATTTTTCTCTTATGCTGGAATGCTGTGTGTAGATTTGTTTTCCGTAATGTGTTAAGGTCCAGGCCAGAGACTCGAATGTGTTGTGAAATTAGCCTCGATCCTAAGTTTTAAAGTTGATTTTGGCATATGGAATAAGCATATGGTGTTTCATTCCAGGTATGATTTAAGTAACCCACTGGGAAACTTTCATCAAAGTTTTTACTTAAGAAGCCAATTGGAAAATAACAAAAAGAATTAGCATAACTTTTACCAATTACAAGACTTAAACCTGACACAGTGATACTCGCTAATAGCTATCTATTTCTGTTGTTCCAGTTTAAAACAATATCCCACAGACATACCAAAAGATAAAATGCTGGAAAATTGCGGCAGGTCTGGTAGCATCTGTAAGGAGAATAAAGAGCTGGCGTTTTCCAGTAACCCTTTGTCAAAACTAAAGGGCGTAGAAAGTGGGAGATATTTATACTGCAGGGTTAGGGAATGATAGATGAGTCGTAGCCATGGAAACCAGGGAAAAGACTGCTAAAAACTGTCCATAGAGAGAATAAAGGATCTGAATGGCCAAACAATAGCCAGAAGATGAGATGCTGTTCCTCCAGTTTACGTTGCACTTCATTGGAACATAACAAGCCAAGCACAGACATTTGGGCATGGGAGCGGGATCGTGTGTTAAAATGGCAAGCAACCGGCAGGTCAAGGTCCTGACTGTGCACAGACCAAAAGTGCTCAGCAAAGTGATCACCCAGTCTACGCTTGATCTCTGCGATATAGAGGAGACCACATTGGGAGCAGCGAATGCAATAGACCAAATTGAAAAAGGGACTGGTAAAATGTTGCTTAACCTGGAATGAGTGTTTTGGACCTTGGATGGTAAGCATAGAAGAGATAAAGGGACAGGTGTTACACCGTCTGCGATTGCATGGGAAGGTGCTGGATTCCAGCATCCGCAGTAACTTGCTTTCATCCCATAGACACATACCCATAGACACATATAAGATGATTAGAGGTTTAGATAGGGTGGACAGTGATAGCCTTTTTCCTCCATCCTCGGATGGAGAAAGCTAGCACGAGGGGGCATAGCTTTAAATTAAGGAATGGTAGTTATGGGACGGATGTCAGGGGTAGGTTCTTTACCCAGAGGGTGGTGAGGGATTGGAATGCCCTGCCTGCTGCAGTTGTAAATGAACCTAGTTTGGGGGCGTTTAAGAGATCCGTGGATAGGTTTATGGATGGAAAGGGATTGGTTTAGGTTAGAGGGTCATTGTTTTTTTTTAACTGGTCGCGCAACATCGTGGGCCGAAGGGCCTGTTCTGCACTGTTATGTTCTATGTTCTATACCCATCTTTAGAGTTAATTAGCACGAACACAACAAGTACGCTCACATGATGCTAAATTTCCAGCTTTGTACCTTCAGAGGAGGATGTATAACCGAACAGCAAAACTTCAGGGAGGTAAGCAGAGTTCTCAACTTTCAAAAACAGTCACCCAAACAACATAATCTCCAACACCAGAGAGGCGTGGGGGAACACCAGTTTTCCTTTCAGCTTCAAGTAGCTTTAGAAAAACTAAATTAAAAGTGGATTTTTGTGAAAATAACTGTCCCTAGCCACCTGACCTGATATATCAATTACCCCAATCAAGCTCTACTCTGCTATAGCAAAGAAACACTTAAAAAAAAACGCTGCTTATGTGCTGAGAATGTAAATGTTCAACAGAAATGCAACGTTTGGCTAGCAAATTGTATAATCAAGTCAACACCGAGTAGGTGCAGAGATTTCATGATTCCGAGAGACAATTTGTGAGAGGTTGCCAGTGGAAATGGCCTCATTTTGTGGATGGATCTCTGCTTTCAGAATATGCTTAGTGTGTAACCTGCAGTAGATTCAGAGGCTGGCGGGATGACCGGAGATCCAATATGTGGTTTCACCAGAAAGTAGTGAATCTGTGGAACTTTGCCGCAGAAGGCTGTGGAGGCCAGGTCATTAAGTGTCTTTAAGATAGAGAGAGGTTCACGTCCTTTGTTTGAATAGAGGGGAGTACGGTAGGATGAGAGAAGAAATGGCGAATATGGACTGGGGGAGTGCGTTGGAGGGAGGGTCTGCTGAGGAGCAGTGGAGGATCTTTAAGGAGATCTTTCTTGGTGCTCAGCAGAAATTTATTCCGATGGTCAAAAAGGACTGTAGGAGGAGAGGTAATAAGCCGTGGATAACGAAGGAGGTGAAGGAAAGTGTTAAATTAAAAGCGGAGGCATTTAGAGTAGCTAAGAGTAGTGGGCGAGAAGAGGATTGGGAGAGGTTTAAATGTCAACAAAGATTGACAAAGAAGTTGATAAAGGAGGGTGGGAGAAACTATGAAGCTGGGCTAGCGCTTAATATAAAAAAGGATAGCAAGAGTTTTTATAAATATATAAAAAGGAAGAGGCTGGCTAGGGTGAACGTTGGTCCTTTAGAGGATGAGAAAGGGGACCTAGTGGTAGGGGATGGGGATATGGCTCAGGTATTGAATAACTTTTTTGTTTCTGTCTTCACGGAGGAGGACGTGAATAATTTGCCGGGTGTTAGTGATGGAAAGGTGGTAGGACTGGAGGGTCTTAATGACATTACTGTTACTAGAGAGGCGGTGCTCGACAGACTAGAGGGGCTGATTGTGGACAAGTCCCCAGGACCGGATGGAATGCATCCGAGGGTTCTGAAAGACATGGCGGAGGTTATAGTGGATGCATTGGTTGTTATCTTCCAGACGTCGCTGGATTCCGGGGAAGTGCCGGAAGATTGGAAAACGGCTAATGTTACGCCGTTGTTTAAGAAGAGTGCCAGGCAAAAGGCAGGGAATTATAGGCCGGTTAGTTTAACGTCTGTGGTAGGTAAAATGTTAGAATCCGTCATTAAAGAGGAAATTGCGAGGCATCTTGAAGGGAATTGCTTGATAGAGCAGACGCAGCACGGTTTCATTAAAGGGAAGTCGTGTCTGACAAATTTACTGGAGTTCTATGAGGATGTGTCTAGGGCGGTGGATAGAGGAGAGCTGGTGGATGTGGTCTTTCTGGATTTTCAGAAGGCGTTTGATAAAGTACCTCATAGGTTATTGCAGAAGGTCAGGGGACTTGGAGTTGGGGGTAGGGTGTTAGCGTGGATAGAGGAGTGTCAAATAGGAGGCAGAGAGTGGGGGTCAACGGGTGCTATCCGGATTGGTGGATGGTGACTAGTGGAGTGTCCCAGGGGTCGGTGCTGGGGCCTCAGCTTTTTTACCATTTATATAGATGATCTGGAGGAGGGAACCGAGTGTGGGGTGTCGAAATTTGCTGATGACACCAAGATTGGGGGAACGGCAAATTGTGCGGAGGGTGTGGAGAGTCTGCAGAAGGATCTAGATAGGCTGGGCGAATGGGCCAGGAAATGGCAAATGGAATTTAATGTTGGCAAGTGTGAGGTGGTCCACTTTGGTAGGAAGAATGGTAGGAAGGACTATTACTTACGTGGCGAAAAACTGCAGCAGGCGACGGTGCAGAGGGACCTCGGGGTCCTTGTGCATGAGTCGCAAAAACCCAGCTTGCAGGTGCAGCAGGTGGTCAGGAAGGCGAATGGGATGCTGGCCTTCATAGCGAGAGGGATTGAATATAAAAGTAGGGAGGTCTTGCTGCAGCTATATAGGGCATTGGTGAGGCCGCAGCTGGAGTACTGTGTGCAGTTTTGGGCGCCGCACCTGCGCAAAGATATTTTGACCTTGGAGGGAGTGCAGAGGAGGTTTACTAGGCTGATACTGGAGTTGAGGGGGTTGAGCTATGAGGAGAGGCTGAATGAACTAGGTTTGTACTCGTTGGAGTTTAGAAGAATGAGGGGAGATCTCATTGAGACGTATAAGATGATGAATGGGATGGATAGGATAGAGGTGGAGAGACTCTTCCCGCTCAAAAAAGACAGTAGGACTAGGGGGCACAGCCTCAAGATAAAGGGGGGGCATTTTAGAACGGAGTTGAGGAGGAACTTCTTCACTCAAAGGGTGGTGAATCTCTGGAATTCTCTACCCGTTGAAGTGGTGGAGGCTGCCTCGCTAAATATTTTCAAGAAGCAGGTTGATGGGTTTTTGATAAGAGAGGGGATTAAGGGTTATGGGGAGAGGGCCGGAATGTGGAACTGAGCCACGACAGATCAGCCATGATCTTATTGAAGGGCGGGGCAGGCTCGAAGTGCCAGATGGCCTATTCCTGCTCCTATTTCTTATGTTCTTATGATAAGGGGAAAAGGCAGGAGAATGGGGATGAGAAAAATATTGCCATGATTGAATGGCGAAGCAGACTCGATGGACCAAGTGGCTTAATTCTGCTCCTATGTCTTATGGTCTTATATCCTGACCGTATTTAAGGTTAATAAGTCACCAGGCTGGATTGGATCAATCTGAGAACAGGGTAGAACTTTGTGAAGGCACTGACCATCATTCTAATAATATTGCGCCTGTATCTCCACCACCTGGATGCCAATAAATCAAGAAGGTGGCTCACCGCCATCACCTTGAGGGTAGTTAGGGATGGGCAACAAATGCTGGCCTTGTCAGTGACATGTCTTCAGATTCATGGATGATGCTAGTCGACTTAAGAATTGCATATTTTACTCCTATTTTCAAAAATCAAAGGGTTTCTGATAAACCAAGCATGGTGGCACAGAGGTTAGCACTGCTGCATCAGCGCCAGGGACCCAGCTTCGATTTCCTGACTTGGATCACTGTCTGTGTGAATCATAGAATCCCTACAGTACAGAAAGAGACCATTTTGGCCCATCGAATCTGCACCAACCACAATCCCACCCAGGCCCTATCCCCATATTTACTCACTAATCCCTCTAAACTATGCATCTCAGGATATTAAAGGACAATTTTAGCATAGTCAATCAACCTAACCCGCACATGTTTGGACCGTGGGAGGAAATTGGAGCACCTGGAGGAAACCCACGCAGACACGAGGAGAATGTGCAAACTCCACACACAGTGACCCGAGCCAGGAATCGAACCCAGGTCCCTGGAGCTGTGAAGCAGCAGTGCTAATCACTGTGCTACCATTCCATCCATGGAGTCTGCATGATCTCCCTGTGTCTGCGTGGGTTTCCTCCAGGTGCTCTGGTTTCATCCCAAATCCAAAGATGTGTGGGTTAAGTTGATTGGCCATGTTAAATTGCCCTTTTGTGTCAGGAGGATTAGGAGGGTAAATATGAGATTACAGGGATAGGACCTGGGTGGGATTGTTGTCAGTGCAGGCTAAATGGGCCAAATGGCCTCCCTCTGCTCTGTCAGAATTTGATGATTCTCTAGGCCAGCCAGTTTATTTCAGTGGTGTCAAAGCTTGCTAAAATAATAATCCAGGACAAAAGTAGCAATCATTTGGATAAATGTAGGTTAATTAAGGAAAGCTAGCACAGATTTGACCAAGGCAAATACCTATTTAACTAAATTGATTTGTTTTCCTGATGAGGTAACAGACAAGATTGATGAGAGTGATGCATTAAATATGATGCACGTAGACTTCCAATAGGAAGTTGATAAAGTATACCTAACAGGTTTGCCAACAAAGTTAAAGCCATTGGAGCAATAACATGTTGCCTGATGGGTCTTTGCAAAGTGAAGTGAATACGCCAGCAAAGCCTGATGGTTAAAAGGGCGACCTACCTCTGTACAAGTCTGGGGATTGTGGCAGCAGCAAAGAGGATCTATAGGCAGGGAATAAACACTGGAGTTGATTGAACAGTGGCTGTTGCTGTGCTTTGAACCGTCAGTGATTGAATGCAGACTCGTCGTGTTGTGGAAGGAATTACGACGCCTGGCAGAGGCATGACTCTTCATCATTTGTGATCAAAAAAACAGACCGATTAGTGTAGTCCTGTGAATTCATGACTGGAAGCATGATCAGTACCAGCAATATGTGTAACAGGAGAGACATCGGCAGCGGTAGCCTGTGGGATCAACTACCGTTGTAGAGCAGCGAGACCTCAAGTCAAGAAGACGAAAAAGTCATTGGAGTCCATCAACTCCAGGCTCCAGCTGGTTATGAAAAGTGGCAAATACGTGCTGGGCTACAAACAGACTTTGAAAATGATTCGTCAAGGCAAAGCCAAGTTGGTTATTCTTGCCAACAACTGCCCAGCCTTGAGGTAAGTTGAACCATTTTGTGAAGTAAATGGCAAAATACAGTGCGAACCAGTATCACTGTCATTTTTACTTTACACATCCTGGTCCCTTTGCAATAAAGGATAACAAGGGGGTGGCACAGTGGTTAGTACTGCTGCCTCACAGTGTCAGGGACCCGGGTTTGATTTCCAGCTCGGGTCACTGTCTGTGTGGAGTTTGCATGGTCTCCCTGTGTCTGCATAGGTTTCCTCTAGTTGTGGTTTTCTCCCATGATCTGCAAGATGTGCTGGTTCAGGCATCGACCCGAACAGGCGCCACTGTGGCAAGTAGGGGAATTTCTCGGTAACTTAATTGCAGTGTTAATGTAAGCTTTACTTGTGACTGATATTTAAACAAATAAGGCGGCGGCCAGTATTCCAGATGTTATCTCATCAATCCCCTTTGCGGTTAAAGCCTCCCTACTTTTATATTCTATTCCCCTTGCAATAACTGCCAACGTTACATTTGCCTTTCTAATCAGTTGCTGTACTGCATGCTAACTATTTTTGATTTGTGTATCAGGACATTTGGATCTCTGCAATCTCTCCATTTAAAAAGTATACTGCTTTTCTATGGATTCCGGGGAAGTGCCGGAAGATTGGAAAACGGCTAATGTTACGCCGTTGTTTAAGAAGGGTGCCAGGCAAAAGGCGGGGAATTATAGGCCGGTTAGTTTAACGTCTGTGGTGGATAAAATGTTAGAATCCGTCATTAAGGAGGAAATAGCGAGGCATCTTGAGGGGAATTGCTTGATAGGGCGGACGCAACACGGTTTCATTAAAGGAAAGTCGTGTCTGACAAATTTACTGGAGTTCTATGAGGATGTGTCTAGGGCAGTGGATAGAGGAGAGCCGGTGGATGTGGTCTTTCTGGATTTTCAGAAGGCGTTTGACAAGGTACCTCACAAGAGGTTATTGCAGAAGGTCAGGGGACATGGAGTTGGGGGTAGGGTGTTAGCGTGGATAGAGGATTGGTTGTCAAATAGGAGGCAGAGAGTGGGGGTCAATGGGTGCTATTCGGATTGGCGGTTGGTGACTAGTGGGGTGCCCCAGGGGTCGGTGCTGGGGCCTCAGCTATTTACCATTTATATCGATGATCTGGAGGAGGGAACCGAGTGCAGGGTGTCGAAATTTGCTGATGACACCAAGATTGGGGGAAAGGCAAATTGTGCGGAGGGTATGGAGAGTCTGCAGAAGGATCTAGATAGGCTGGGCGAATGGGCCAGGAAATGGCAAATGGAATTTAATGTTGGCAAGTGTGAGGTGGTCCACTTTGGTAGGAAGAATGGTAGGAAGGACTATTACTTACGTGGCGAAAAACTGCAGCAGGCGACGGTGCAGAGGGACCTTGGGGTCCTTGTGCATGAGTCGCAAAAACCCAGCTTGCAGGTGCAGCAGGTGGTCAGGAAGGCGAATGGGATGCTGGCCTTCATAGCAAGGGGGATTGAATATAAAAGTAGGGAGGTCTTGCTGCAGCTGTATAGGGCATTGGTGAGGCCGCAGCTGGAGTACTGTGTGCAGTTTTGGGCGCCGCACCTGCGCAAGGATGTTTTGGCCCTGGAGGGAGTGCAGAGGAGGTTTACTAGGCTGATACCAGAGTTGAGGGGATTGAGCTATGGGGAGAGGCTGAATAAACTAGGCTTGTACTCATTAGAGTTTAGAAGAATGAGGGGAGATCTCATTGAGACGTATAAGATGATGAATGGGATGGATAGGATAGAAGTGGAGAGACTCTTCCCGCTCAAAAAAGACAGTAGGACTAGGGGGCACAGCCTCAAGATAAAGGGGAGGCGGTTTAGAACAGAGTTGAGGAGGAACTTCTTCACTCAAAGGGTGGTGAATCTCTGGAATTCTCTGCCCGTTGAAGTGGTGGAGGCTGCCTCGCTAAATATTTTTAAGAAGCAGGTTGATGGGTTTTTGATAAGAGAAGGGATTAAGGGTTATGGGGAGAGGGCGGGAAGGTGGAACTGAGCCACGACAGATCAGCCATGATCTTATTGAATGGCGGGGCAGGCTCGAAGGGCCAGATGGCCTACTCCTGTTCCTATTTCTTATGTTTTTATGTTCTTAAGTACTTTTGGGTTGTTGGTGTCTGTTCAACATGCCCAGTCACCACCTCAAACACCATCGTAGGAATCTGAAATTATTTTCTGACAAAGCTGAATCCCTCATGAGTGTGGTATAGTTTCGCAATCACTTGAATACTTTTTCTATTGAGAGGTAATAATAGAGTTTGTTCCAGTGTCGCTCACACTTGCATTGTGTGTGCGTGGGCATCTGAAAGTTATTCTGCTGTGAATAGTGCAGGTGAATTTCACACATCAGGAGTTACTTTGTTTCAGTTCCTCCTGATCAGTTTGTTAAGAACATAAGAACATAAGAAATAGGAGCAGGAGTAGGCCTTCGAGCCTGCCCCGCCATTCAATAAGATCATGGCTGATCTGTCGTGGCTCAGCTCCACCTTCCCGCCCTCTCCCCATAACCCTTAATCCCTTCTCGTATCAAAAACCCATCAACCCGTTTCTTAAAAATATTTAGCGAGGCAGCCTCCACCACTTCAACGGGCAGAGAATTCCAGAGATTCACCACCCTTTGAGTGAAGAAGTTCCTCCTCAACTCTGTTCTAAACCGCCTCCCCTTTATCTTGAGGCTGTGCCCCCTAGTCCTACTGTCTTTTTTGAGCGGGAAGAGTCTCTCCACCTCTATCCTATCCATCCCATTCATCATCTTATACGTCTCAATGAGATCTCCCCTCATTCTTCTAAACTCTAACGAGTACAAGCCTAGTTTATTCAGCCTCTCCTCATAGCTCAATCCCCTCAACTCCAGTATCAGCCTAGTAAACCTCCTCTGCACTCCCTCCAGGGCCAATATATCCTTGCGCAGGTGCGGCGCCCAAAACTGCACACAGTACTCCAGCTGCGGCCTCACCAATGCCCTATACAGCTGCAGCAAGACCTCCCTACTTTTATATTCAATCCCCCTCGCTATGAAGGCCAACTACCGTGTGGCAAATGTTAACCAATAGTAACAATTTGTATTTGCACAGGTCCTTTTAATGTAATTAAATGTCCCAAGGCGCCTCACATTAACGCTATAAAAGGCACCTTCCCATGCAATTGCAGGACGTACAACACCCACCTCTTTACCTCCTCGCTCACCATCCAAGGGCCTAAACAAACTTTACATGCATCAGCTATAACTGTATTGCATTTGCTGCTTCTAGTGCAGTCTAATCTACATCAGAGAGATGAAATGTGGACTGGGTGACCACTTTGCAGAACATCTTCAGTCTGTCATAGCTGTCATCGAGATTTACAGCATAGAAACAGGCCCTTTGGCCCAACTTGTCCATGCCACCCTTTTTTAAAAAAATCATAAGAACATAAGAAATAGGAGCAGGAGTAGGCCATCTGGCCCCTCGAGCCTGCCCCGCCATTCAATAAGATCATGGCTGATCTGTCGTGACTCAGCTCCACCTTCCCGCCCTCTCCCCATAACCCTTAATCCCTTCTCTTATCAAAAACCCATCAACCCGTTTCTTAAAAATATTTAGCGAGGCAGCCTCCACCACTTCAACGGGCAGAGAATTCCAGAGATTCACCAATCCTTATGCTAATCCAAATTGCTTGCATTTGGCTCATATCCATCTATACCCATCTCACCCATGTAACTGTCTAAATGCTTTTTAAAAGGCATAATTGTACCCGACTCTACCACGACCTCTGGCAGTTTGTTCCAGACACTCACCACCCTCTGTGTGAAAGAATTACCCCTCTGACACTTTTGTATATCTCACCTTTCCCCTTAAACCTATGCCCTCTAGTTTTAGACTCCCCTGCCTTTGGGAAAAGATATTGACTGTCTAGCTGATCTGTGCATTAGAAAGTTTTAGATTGGCTAGGAGGGAGTTGAAGAGGGAGTTAAGAAGGGCCAAAAGAGGGCATGAGATGATTTTGGCTGATAGGATTAAGGAGAACCCTAAGGCGTTTTACAGGTATGTCAAGAACAGAAGGTTGGTTAGGACAAGATTAGGGCCAGTTACAGACAGTAGAGGGAAGTTGTGTGTGGAACCGGAGGAGATTGGAGAGGCGTTGAACTAATATTTCTCTTCGGTGTTCACGCAAGGGGACAGGAATGTAGCTGAGGAGGACACTGGGGTGCAGGGGTGTGAAATAGATAGTATTGCAGTTGATACGGGGGATGTGCTGGATATTTTAGAGGGTTTGAAAATAGATAAGTCCCCTGGTCCAGATGGGATTTACCCTAGGATTCTTTGGGAGGCAAGAGGGGTGATTGCGGAGCCTCTGGCTCTGATCTTCAGGTTGTCGTTAGTCTCTGGTATAGTACTAGAAGATTGGAGGACAGCAAATGTTGTCCCATTGTTTAAGAAGGGGAGAAGGGACTTCCCTGGGAATTATAGACCGGTGAGTCTTACTTCTGTGGTGGGTAAGGTTTTGGAAAGGATTATTAGAGACAGGATTTATAGTTATTTGGAAAGTAATGAGTTGATTAGAGATAGTCAGCATGGTTTTGTAGCGGGTAGGTCATGCCTTACTAACCTTATCGAGTTCTTTGAGAAAGTGACCAAAGAGGTGGATAGGGGTAAGGCAGTTGATGTGGTGTATATGGATTTTAGCAAGGCGTTTGATAAGGTTCACCATGGTAGGCTTCTGCAGAAAATGCAGATGTATGGGATTGGGGGTGATCTAGGTAATTGGATCAGGAATTGGCTAGCAGATAGGAGACAGAGAGTGGTGGTTGATGGGAAATATTCGTCATGGAGTTCGGTTACAAGTGGTGTGCCTCAGGGATCTGTTTTGGGGCCACTGCTGTTTGTAATTTTTATTAATGATCTGGATGAGGGTATAGTTGGGTGGATTAGTAAGTTTGCTGATGACACCAAAGTCGGAGGTGTGGTAGATTGTGAGGAAGGGTGTCATAGTTTGCAGGATGACTTAGAAAGGTTGCAGAGCTGGGCTGAGAGGTGGCGAATGGAGTTTAATGTGGAGAAGTGTGAGGTAATTCATTTCGGTAGGAATAACAGATGTGTTGAGTATAGGGCTAACGGGAGGACTTTGAATAGTGTGGAGGAGCAGAGGGATCTGGGTGTATGTGTACATAGATCCCTGAAAGTTGGGAATCAAGTAGATAAAGTTGTTAAGAAGGCATACGGAGTTTTGGCGTTTATTGGTAGGGGGATTGAATTTAGGAGTCGCAGCGTCATGATGCAACTGTACACATCTCTGGTGCGGCCGCACTTGGAGTTTTGTGTGCAGTTCTGGTCCCCACATTACAAGAAGGATGTAGAGGCTTTGGAGAGGGTGCAGAGGAGGTTTACCAGGATGTTGCCTGGTATGGAGGGGAGATCCTATGAGGAGAGATTGAGAGATTTGGGGTTGTTTTCGCTGGAAAGAAGGCGGCTAAGAGGGGATCTCATTGAAACATATAAGATGATTAGAGGTTTAGACAGGGTAGATAGTGATAGCCTTTTTCCTAGGATGGAGAAAGCTAACACGAGGGGGCACGATTTTAAATTAAGGGGGGGTAGTTATAGGACAGATGTCAGGGGTAGGTTCTTTACCCAGAGGGTGGTGAGGGACTGGAATGCCCTGCCAGCTGCAGTCGTAAATGCACCTAGTTTGGGGGCGTTTAAAAGATCTGTGGATAGGTTTATGGATGAAAAGGGATTGGTTTAGGCTAGTGGGTCATTGTTTTGTAACTGGTCGGTGCAACATCGTGGGCCGAAGGGCCTGTTCTGCGCTGTAATGTTCTATGTTCTATGTTCTATGTGCCCCTCGTTATTTTATAGACTTTTATAAGATCATCCCTCAGCCTCCTACACGCCACAGAAAAAAGTCCCAGTTATATGGTGAAATTAAAATGATGGACCCAAAATGGTTACCTGGCACACAAAATGGACTCTAGGAAGGGACATTAAAAGGCACTGACTTTGGGCACAGAGAGTTACAGAGTTAAAATCTGCAGTTTCTGAATTGCTGCAGGAAACTGGTCAGACTTAAGATAAGAGCAGACCCAGGACAATGAGTTTGATAATAAGATCAGCCACTTATGGGGACATGAATGCATAAATGTAATGAGATCAGCCAATGATAGGGATATAAATATGTAAATGTATATGTCGAAACCAGTCATTGATAGAGGACATAACTGCATAAATGTATCCATTCTATGTACAATGATGTGTTAGCTAAGAACATAAGAAATAGGAGCAGGAGTAGGCCAACTAGCCCCTCGAGCCTGCCCTGCCATTCAATAAGACCATGGCCGATCTGAAGTGGATCAGTTCCACTTTCCCGCTCTCTCCCCATAACCCTTAATTCCCTTGTCTGTCAAAAACCTATCTACCTGTGGCGACGAAAACTGCACACAGTACTCCAGCTGCAGCCTCACCAGCACCCTGTACAGTTGCAGCAAGACCTCCCTACTTTTATATTCTATCCCCCTCACTATAAAGGCCAACATTCCATTTGCCTTCTTGATCACCTGCAGACTGAGTTTTTGCAACTCGTGCACAAGGACCCCCAGGTCCCTCTGCATTGTAGCATGCTGCAGCTTTTCGCCTTTTAAATAATAATCCCTCCTACTATTATTTCTGCCAAAGTGGATAACCTTACAATTGCTAACAACTTTATACTGCATTTGCCAGGTCCTCGCCCACTCTCTTAGCCTATCCAGATCCCTCTGCAGACTTTCCACATGCTCCACACAATTTGCTTTTCCACTCCTCGTGTTATCAGCAAATTTCATCACCCTAAACTCAGCCCGCTCCTCCAGATCATCTATATAAATGGTAAATAGCTGAAGCCCCAACACCGATCCTTGCGGCATTCCCCTAGTCACCAACCGCCAATCAGAATAGCACCCATTGATACCAACTCTCTGCTTCCTGTTAGACAACCCGGCACATCCACATCATTCCTATTAGACAGCCAATCTTCTATCCATGCTAACACCTTACCCCCAACTCCGTGCACCCTAACCTTCTGTAGCAACCTTTTGTGAGGCACCTTATCAAATGCCTTTTGGAAATTTAAAAACACCACATCCACCTGTCCCCCTCTGTCTACCGCACTAGTCACATCCTCGTTGAAATCCAATAAATTCGTCAAACACGACTTCCCCTTAACGAATCCGTGCTGCGTCTGCTCTATCAAACCATTCTTTTCTAGATATCTCGCTATTTCTTCTTTGATTTTAGAAGTTTAGAAGAAGTTTAGAAGTTTAGAGTTTAAAAGAATGAGGGGAGATCTCATTGAGACATATAAGATGATGAATGGGATGGATAGGATAGAGGTGGAGAGACTCTTCCCGCTCAAAAAAGACAGTAGGACTAGGGGGCACAGCCTCAAGATAAAGGGGGGGCGGTTTCGAACAGAGTTGAGGAGGAACTTCTTCACTCAAAGAACATAGAACATAACAGCGCAGAACAGGCCCTTCGGCCCACGATGTTGCGGCGACCAGTTACAAAACAATGACCCACTAGCCTAAACCAATCCCTTTCCATCCATAAACCTATCCACAGATCTCTTAAACGCCCCCAAACTAGGTGCATTTACAACTGCAGCTGGCAGGGCATTCCAGTCCCTCACCACCCTCTGGGTAAAGAACCTACCCCTGACATCTGTCCTATAACTACCCCCCCTTAATTTAAAATCGTGCCCCCTCGTGCTAGCTTTCTCCATCCTAGGAAAAAGGCTATCACTATCTACCCTGTCTAAACCTCTAATCATCTTATATGTTTCAATGAGATCCCCTCTTAGCCGCCTTCTTTCCAGCGAAAACAACCCCAAATCTCTCAATCTCTCCTCATAGGATCTCCCCTCCATACCAGGCAACATCCTGGTAAACCTCCTCTGCACCCTCTCCAAAGCCTCTACATCCTTCCTGTAATGTGGGGACCAGAACTGCACACAAAACTCCAAGTGCGGCCGCACCAGAGATGTGTACAGTTGCATCATGACGCTGCGACTCCTAAATTCAATCCCCCTACCAATAAACGCCAAAACTCCGTATGCCTTCTTAACAACCTTATCTACTTGATTCCCAACTTTCAGGGATCTATGTACACATACACCTAGATCCCTCTGCTCCTCCACACTATTCAAAGTCCTCCCGTTAGCCCTATACTCAACACATCTGTTATTCCTACCGAAATGAATAACCTCACACTTCTCCACATTAAACTCCATCCGCCACCTCTCAGCCCAGCTCTGCAACCTTTCTAAGTCATCCTGCAAACTATGACACCCTTCCTCACAATCTACCACACCTCCGACTTTGGTGTCATCAGCAAACTTACTAATCCACCCAACTATACCCTCATCCAGATCATTAATAAAAATTACAAACAGCAGTGGCCCCAAAACAGATCCCTGAGGCACACCACTTGTAACCGAACTCCATGACGAATATTTCCCATCAACCACCACTCTCTGTCTCCTATCTGCTAGCCAATTCCTGATCCAATTACCTAGATCACCCCCAATCCCATACATCTGCATTTTCTGCAGAAGCCTACCATGGTGAACCTTATCAAACGCCTTGCTAAAATCCATATACACCACATCAACTGCCTTACCCCTATCCACCTCTTTGGTCACTTTCTCAAAGAACTCGATAAGGTTAGTAAGGCATGACCTACCCGCTACAAAACCATGCTGACTGTCTCTAATCAACTCATTACTTTCCAAATAACTATAAATCCTGTCTCTAATAATCCTTTCCAAAACCTTACCCACCACAGAAGTAAGACTCACCGGTCTATAATTCCCAGGGAAGTCCCTTCTCCCCTTCTTAAACAATGGGACAACATTTGCTGTCCTCCAATCTTCTGGTACTATACCAGAGACTAACAACGACCTGAAGATCAGAGCCAGAGGCTCCGCAATCACCCCTCTTGCCTCCCAAAGAATCCTAGGGTAAATCCCATCTGGACCAGGGGACTTATCTATTTTCAATCCCTCTAAAATATCCAGCACATCCCCCGTATCAACTGCAATACTATCTATTACACACCCCTGCACCCCAGTGTCCTCCTCAGCTACATTCCTGTCCCCTTGCGTGAACACCGAAGAGAAATATTGGTTCAACGCCTCTCCAATCTCCTCCGGTTCCACACACAACTTCCCTCTACTGTCTGTAACTGGCCCTAATCTTGTCCTAACCAACCTTCTGTTCTTGACATACCTGTAAAACGCCTTAGGGTTCTCCTTAATCCTATCAGCCAAAATCATCTCATGCCCTCTTTTAGCCCTTCTTAACTCCCTCTTCAACCCCCTCCTAGCCAATCTAAAACTTTCTAATGCACTACCTGAGCCCTCAAGCCTCATCCGAACATAAACCTCCTTTTTCTTCCTAACCAACGAATCAACTTTTTTGGTGCACCACGGTTCCCTGGGCCTACCAAATCCTCCTTGCCTCACAGGGATATACTTATCACAGACCCGCAATAGCTGCTCCTTGAAAAATCTCCACATCTCGGATGTTCCCAGTCCCTATAATCTCCCATTCCAACCAATGCTTCCTAATTCTCTCCTAATAGCCTCATAATTACCCTTCCCCCAGCTGAAACTACTGACCCGAGGTTCATGCCTATCCCTTTCCATCACTAAGGTGAACGTAATCGAATTGTGATCACTATCCCCAAACTGTACACCAACTTCCAAGTCTAGCACCTGGTCTGGCTCATTACCGAGCACCAAATCCAATATAGCCTCACCTCTCGTCGGCCTATCTACATACTGAGTCAAAAAACCTTCTTGCACACTTTGAACAAAAACTGACCCCTCTAACGAGCCAGAGCTGTAGCAATTCCAATCTACATGAGTAAAGTTAAAGTCCCCCATAACAATTACCCTATTACTTTCACTCCTAACAAGGATCGTCTCCGCAATCCTTTCCTCAACCTCTCTAGAACTTTTTGGAGGTCTATAAAAGACTCCCAACAGGGTGACCTCTCCTCTCCTATTTCTAATCTCCGCCCATACTACCTCAACAGACAAGTCCTCATCAAAGTTCCTCTCTGACACTGAGATACAGTCCTTGACCAATAATGCTACCCCACCCCCCCTTCTACCTCCTTGTCTACTCCGATTAAAGCATTTGTACCCCGGGACCTGCAACATCCATTCCTGACCCTGCTCTATCCAAGTCTCTGAAATGGCCACAACATCGAAGTCCCAGGTACTGGTCCACGCTGCAAGTTCATCCACCTTATTGCGAATACTCGCATTAAAGTATACACATTTCAAACCACATTCCAAACCCTGTTCCGCCCCTCCCCCGCAATGCCGTGCATTGCAGTCCCCATCTACGCCCCCCTCACTTTCACCCCCTCTACTCAGGATCCCACCCCCCCTCTGAATCAGTTTAAACCACTCCACATAACCTTAACAAATTTACCTCCCAGGATATTTGTTCCCCTTTGGTTCAGGTGAATCCCATCCCTCTGATAAAGGTCCCACCTTCCCCAGAACGAGCCCCAATTGTTCAAGTACTTAAACCCCTCCCTCCTGCACCATCCCCTCAGCCACGAGTTCAAGCTTTCCCTCCCTCTATTCCTCTCTAAACTATCCCGTGGCACAGGCAAAAGTCCAGAGATAACCACTCTGTCTGTCTTGGCCTTTAGCTTCCACCCCAACTCCATGAATCTCTGCTTAATGTCCCCTTCCCTTAGCCTTCCTATATCATGCGTCCCCACATGAATAATAACTTGGGGTTGATCTCCCTCTCCCCTGAGAGTCTTGAATATCCTCTCTGAGACATCCTGGACCCCAGCCCCTGGTAGGCAACACACCAGCCCTGAGTTCCTATCATTATTACCGACTCTCCTATCCGTCCCTTTAACGGTGGAGTCCCCAATGACAAGACCTAATCTTTGGCTACCCCTAACCACCTGAGCTTTTACAGTAGGCTCATCCCCAGAGACCTGCTCCCTTTGGCTATCCCCAGTTGATCCCTCCTCAACTGTAGCCTCCAGGACCGAAAACCTATTTTGGAGGGGAACAGCCCCAGGGGATTTTCCCCCCACTTGCTTCTTTCCCCTCCTCTTGGCAGTGACCCAAGACTGGTTTCTAGGAGTGACTAACTCCCTATAACTCCTATCAATGTCCACCTCTGCATCCCGAATTTTGCGGAGCTCCTCTACTTCCACCTCCAACTCCTTTACACGCTCCTCCAGAAGCTGCATTCTAATGCACTTCCTACAAGTAAAATCCCCTGTAACACTACTGGAGTCCCTCACCACATACATCCCACAGGAGATGCAGCACACTGCCTGAACTGCCATCCCTGAAACAGTTACCAGCAGAAAAAATAAAAATATTAAAAAGAAAACTTACCCACACTTATAATTTAGGTTAGAAGAGGTGGGAGGGTGGGATTCTCTACCAGTGTAGAGAATCGGGTATCCTCTCTACGCTAATTTATAGGGTTAGGGGCCCAGAAAAAAAAAACTACAACTCCCGGTAAGCGTCTTAGTGACGACTTCCGGTTTTAACTAATTAAAAAAAAAACGCCAAAAACTCGCAACTTTAAAAACTAAAAATAAAAGTTAGCCAAAGAAACAGAAAAATGTACCCGTTGCTGCCTCCTCTGATGTCCAAAAATCGCTGCCTCTCGACTTTGCTCGCCAGAAACAATGAGGCCGATTCACGGAGGTAGGTGCTTATAAACCCCCCCAAAAAAACTACAACTACCGGCAAGCGTCTTAGTGACGACTTCCGGTTTTAACTAATTTAAAAATACGCCTTCTTGACCACCTCCTCCACCTGCGAGGCCGATTTAAGAGTCCTGTCGACCCGGACCCCGAGATCCTTCTGCTCTTCAACGCTACTAAGACTCCTGCCCTTGATAGTGTACTCGTTCATCCCGTTGGTTCTGCCGAAATGGACGACTACACATTTGTCCGTGTTGAAGTCTATCTGCCACTTCTCCGCCCATTCCTGCATCCTATCTATGTCCTGCTGCAACTTTTGACATCCTTCCAGACCATCCACAACACCGCCGACCTTCGTGTCATCAGCGAACTTGCTAACCCATCCCTCCACTTCCTCATCCAGGTCATTTATGAAAATGACAAACAGCAAGGGTCCCAGAACAGATCCCTGGGGCACCCCACTGGTGACTGACCTCCATTCAGAAAAAGCCCCATCCACAACCACTCTCTGCCTTCTGCAGGCAAGCCAGTTCTGGATCCACAAGGCCAAAGGCCCTTGGATCCCATGCCCTCTCACCTTCTCAAGAAGTCTTGCATGGGGGACTTTATCAAAAGCCTTGCTGAAGTCCATGTACACTACGTCCACGGCACTTCCTTCGTCAATGTGTTCAGTCACATTATCGAAGAACTCAACTAGGCTCGTAAGGCACGACCTGCCCTTGACAAATCCATGCTGACTATTCCTGATCATGTCAAACCTCTCCAAATGCTCGTAAATCTTGTCCCTCAGAAGCCTCTCCATCAGCTTACCAACCACCAACCAGTTAGGTGTTGAATGGCCCTGACGGAACCCAACTCAGCATAAGCATCAAATGAGCAGCCTATTGACACATGATCACACTTGTCGAGTACACTTTCCAGCATTCTGCTGATGATTGAGAGTGGACTGATGGTGCAGTAATCAGTAAGGTTGAATGCTTCTTGTGGACAGGACATAACCTGGCAATTTGCCTTTTCCACATAATGTGGGAAATGCAGCTGCTGGTCTGTGTGCAGCAAGACCCTACAAATGGAAATGTGGTAAATAGAGAATCTGTTTGGAACATGATAACTGAGAGATAAATATTTGACAGATCACTGTGTGGAGATTGTCACTATCCTTCGTTGGAATGGTGCCATGTGATCTTTTGCATTTAACTGAAGGCAGAGGACTCTGCAGTTTAACATCTCATCTGGAAGACAGAACCTGCAGTAACGTAACACTTCCTCAATACCGCACCAGAGTGTCAGTCTTTTGTCTTCAGGCTTGTGGGACTTGAATCTTCAGTATTCTGACTCAGGCGACAAGAGTGCTAACAACTGAGCCACAATTGACTCACAGATAATATGTACCAAAATTCAGGTGAAGTTTTGGCTGGATTCAGTGACAAAAAATGCAAGTTAGAAGCCATTAGCTTTCTTCTGATATAGGCAAAGTGAGGCTTATATATTTGTTTCAGCTCTTCCCTGCCTGCCACAGGATGCTTTTACCATTGGTTGTGGTGGGATTACACCATGGACCACAGAGCATTGCTCGACGTTTGTGGTTTACCAGTTCAGTGACCGAGACCACAAGAGAAAGTCAGCATGTGTCACAGAGCTGTGCTGTAACCTCGCCTTTTTATACATGTGCAGGATGGAAGCACAGAGGGAAGCAAATCTAAATTTGTCAAGGTCCCATTAGGAGTGAAAGGATGTGAGAAGTGCTGAGGAACAGAGATGGGAAAGGAGAGTTGGCAGTCATATGGCACATATCAATAAATATGAAGACCCCCCCCCTTTGAACAAGAATAATGTGTATATATACTGAAAATTAAAATTTTTTGGATTGGAGGAACAAAGGTTTGATGGTGTAGGGACTTTGATCTCTAAAAAAAAATTACAGTTGAAAAGGACAAATTTAAATTTTGGGTTTCAAGCATTGGAATACCAAGACAAAGAGGTGATAGGAAATCTGCATGAGGCATTCATTAGAGAATTGTCATCGTGGATGTCCCAATCCCAAGCAAACAAAATACTTGTGTGAAGCTTTTACAAATTCAAGCAGCCCTGGAGGGTTAGGACAAGTGGGCTCATCAAAACATTCAATATTTTGAAAGATCGAAGAGGATTATTGCACTGGTTCAAGAACTGATAACAAGGAGGGGGGGACAAATTTAAGAATAATGTCCCTACTATTTTTGCTGTTTGGTGCAACTTTACGATATAGCTGTTGAATTTTCTTTCAACCTCAGTATGACTCTTGCGTAGTGTTGATCTTTATTGTACGTTCTGTTCTGAGGTTTTGGCTGTTTGCTTGAAGGACATTGTGTGTTATTTCCTACATCATTTCTGAAGGGCAGTGGCTATTGTATTCATTGGCTGAGAGTACTTTAGGACATCCGGTAGTAGTGAAAAGTGCTACATAAATAACAGATTTTCTTTGTGCATACCAAGTTATCAAGAAGTGGGCAGCTGTGTTGTGGGTTTGGTTTACAGTTTGGTGTTTGTTACTGCTAACATCTGTGATGATTGCTTCTGGCATAACAACAGATTCCTGAACGTAGGGTACAGGTGCTATAGAAAAGATATAACAGGTGGTAAGAGACGAAGAGGAGTTGTGTTTTTGATTAGGGAGAACATCACAGCACTATTGAGAAGGGAAATATCCAAGGGTTTGACCACTGAGTCTGTATGGGTAGAACTGAGAAATAAGAGGAGTGGCGATGACTGATATGATTGTACTACAGGCCCCCAAATAGTTAGTAAGAAATAGAACATAGAACATTACAGCGCAGAACAGGCCCTTCGACCCACGATGTTGCGCTGACCAGTTACAAAAACAATGACCCACTAACCTAAACCAATCCCTTTTTGTCCATAAACCTATCCACGGATCTCTTAAATGCCCCCAAACTAGGCGCATTTACAACTGCAGCAGGCAGGGCATTCCAATCCCTCACCACCCTCTGGGTAAAGAACCTACCCCTGATATCCGTCCTATAACTACCACCCCTTAATTTAAAGCCATGCCCCCTCGTGCTAGATTTCTCCATCAGAGGAAAAAGGCTATTACTATCCACCCTATCTAAACCTCTAATCATCTTATATGTTTCAATAAGATCCCCTCGCAGCCTCCTTCTTTCCAGCGAAAACAACCCCAAATCCCTCAGCTTCTCCTCATAGAACCTCCCCTCCATACCAGGCAACATCCTGGTAAACCTCCTCTGCACCTTCTCCAAAGCCTCCACATCCTTCCTGTAATGTGGGGACCAGAACTGCACACAGTACTCCAAGTGCGGCCGCACCAGAGTGGTGTACAGTTGCAACATGACGCTGCAACTCCTAAATTCAATCCCCCTACCAATAAACGGCAAGACACCGTATACCTTCTTAACAACCTTATCTACTTGACTCCCAACTTTCAGGGATCTATGTACACATACACCTAGATCCCTCTGCTCATCCACACTATTCAAAGTCCTCCCGTTAGCCCTATACTCGACACATCTGTTATTCCTACCAAAGTGAATTACCTCACACTTCTCCGCATTAAACTCCATCCGCCACCTCTCGGCCCAGCTCTGCAACCTTTCTAAGTCTTCCTGCAAACTATGACACCCTTCCTCACTATCTACCACACCTCCGACTTTGGTGTCATCAGCAAATTTACTAATCCACCCAACTATACCCTCATCCAGATCTTTCATAAAAATTACAAACAGCAGTGGCCCCAAAACAGATCCCTGAGGCACACCCCTCGTAACCGAACTCCATGATGAATATTTACCATCAACCACCACCCTCTGCCTCCTATCCGCTAGCCAATTCCTGATCCAATTCCCTAGATCACCCCCAATCCCATACATCTGCATTTTCTGCAGAAGCCTACCATGGTGAACCTTATCAAACGCCTTACTAAAATCCATATACACCACATCCACTGCCTTACCCCCATCCACCTCTTTGGTCACTTTCTCAAAAAACTCAATAAGGTTAGTAAGGCACGACCTACCCGCCACAAAACCATGCTGACTATCTCCAATCAATTCATTACTCTCCAAATAACTATAAATCCTATCCCAAATAATTTTTTCTAAAACCTTGCCCACAACAGAAGTGAGACTCACCGGTCTATAATTCCCGGGGAAGTCTCTGTTCCCCTTCTTAAACAATGGGACAACATTCGCTAACCTCCAATCTTCCGGTACTATACCGGAGGCCAACGACGACCTGAAGATCAGAGCCAGAGGCTCTGCAATCACTTCTCTTGCCTCCCAGAGAATCCTGGGGTAAATCCCATCCGGACCAGGGGACTTATCTATTTTCAGACCCTCCAGAATATCTAGCACATCCTCCTTATCAACTGCAACACTGTCAATTCTACTCCCCTGCAATCTAGTGTCCTCCTCAGCTATATCCATGTCCCCCTGCGTGAACACCGAAGAGAAATATTGGTTCAATGCCTCTCCAATCTCCTCCGGTTCCACACATAACTTCCCTCTGCTGTCTATAACTGGCCCTAATCTTCCCCTAACCAACCTTCTGTTCTTGACATACCTATAGAACGCCTTAGGATTCTCCTTAACCCTATCAGCCAAAGTCTTCTCATGTCCTCTTTTAGCCCTTCTTAGCTCACTCTTCATGGAGGAGCAAATATGTAAGGAGATTACAGATAGCTCCAAGAAACATATGGTGATAATGGTAGGGGATTTTAACTTTCACAACATTGACTGGGACAGCCAGACTATTAGAGGCTTGGATGAGGCTTTCTCTGTATAGCACACAAGAAACATTACTTTTCACTGCATGTTAATACATGTGACATAAATCAAATCAAAGGGAAAAGTTTGTTGAGTGCATTCAGGTGGATTTTTGAGTTACAGGGAGAGGTTGAATAGTCTGGGACTTTTTTCTCTGGTGCATAGAAGGCTGAGGGATGATCTTATAGAGGTCTACAAAATAATGAGGAGCATAGATCAGCTACATAGTCAATATCTTTTCCCAAAGGTAGGGGAGTCTAAAACTAGAGGGCATATGTTTAAGGGAGGAGATTCAAAAGGAATGAGAGGGGCATTTTTTTTTTCTCAGAGGGTGGTGAGTGTCTGGAACAAGGTGCCAGAGGTAGTAATAGAGGCAGGTACAATTTTGTCTTTTAAAATGCGTTTAGACAGTTACATGGATAAGATGGGTATAGAGGGATATGGGCTAAACGCAGGCAATTGGGATGAACTTATTGGTTAAAAACTGGGTGGCGTGGACATGTTGGGCCATTTCCATGCTGGTAAACCTCTGATTCTATATGGATGCTTTGCACTGTGCAGTGTCTGTGGCTGCTTAAGGATCTGGGCTGGTAATTCTCAACGAACACAGCCATCCAGCACATAAAATATGAAGTGTATTTATTTTCAAAAATTGTTCTGTGTTCTGCCAGAGCAGATGGGGCGGCAGAGTGCCCCGATGGTTAGCACTGCTGCCTCATAGTGCCAAGGACCCGGGTTCAATTCTGGCTTGGGTCACTTGGGTCTGTGTGGAGTTTGCACATTCTCTCTGTGTCTGTGTGGATTTCCTCTGGGTGCCCCGTTTCTTGCCATAGTTCGCAAGACGTGTTGGCTATGTGGAGCGGCCATTCTAAATTCTCCCTTAATGTACCTGAACGGTTTCAAGTCAGAACAGCTTCCCAAAACCCCAGGGAGACTCTAGTCAAGCTACCAACAGTAGATTTTCTCCCTCAGTCATGCAGGACCTTGTTTTCAGATTGTCAGCAGAATTTCCAAAATCAGAGAGAGATAAAACTTCTAAAAACTAGCCTGCAGCTCAGAACTGAAAATGTAAGAGCTGCTGTCACCTGACCTGCTAACCAGTTTTCCTCCGAACAGTGCATGGTCATAAAACTAAACTCAAAGTACCTGAGGCCTCCACTTAAAGAGCAATGAAAGGATGTTAGATAGACAGCTCGGTGGCAATGAAGCTGTGAGAGCTCCAGTGATCATGGTTTAAAAAAAACCTTTCTTAAAAGTACATTAACGTCATATTAGGTTGATGTTAAAGACCCAATTTGAAGAGGAGCAGGGTGATTTTACCAGTACTTATTCCTCAACTGATAAATTATCCTATTATTGATCCTTTTCCTGTTTGTGGGAGCTTGCTGTGCACATTTTGGCTCTCATACCCTTCTTGATGCAGTTGCTGTGAAGCCCTTTGGGATGCCATGAGGAAATGAAAGATGCTTTACAATTGCAAATTTGGTCTTTACGCAGAGATTTATATCAGCCTGTTTGTGAAATAAAGAGAAAATGCTAGAAATACTCAACAGGTCTGCAACTTCTGTGAACAGAGACACACTGTTCAGGTTGACACAGATTTCCAGCAGATTTCAGACTGTGGCTTGTCAAATAGGAGGCAGAGAGTGGGGGTCAATGGATGCTATTCGGATTGGCGGTTGGTGACTAGTGGGGTGCCCCAGGGGTCGGTGCTGGGGCCTCAGCTATTTACCATTTATATAGATGATCTGGAGGAGGGAACCGAGTGCAGGGTGTCGAAATTTGCTGATGACACCAAGATTGGGGGAAAGGCAAATTGTGAGGAGAGTGTGGAGAGTCTGCAGAAGGATCTAGATAGGCTGGGCGAATGGGCCAGGAAATGGCAAATGGAATTTAATGTTGGCAAGTGTGAGGTGGTCCACTTTGGTAGGAAGAATGGTAGGAAGGACTATTACTTACGGGGCGAAAAACTGCAGCAGGCGACAGTGCAGAGGGACCTCGGGGTCCTTGTGCATGAGTCGCAAAAACCCAGCTTGCAGGTGCAGCATGTGGTCAGGAAGGCGAATGGGATGCTGGCCTTCATAGCGAGGGGGATTGAATATAAAAGTAGGGAGGTCTTGCTGCAGCTGTATAGGGCATTGGTGAGGCCGCAGCTGGAGTACTGTGTGCAGTTTTGGGCGCCGCACCTGCGCAAGGATATTTTGGCCCTGGAGGGAGTGCAGAGGAGGTTTACTAGGCTGATACCGGAGTTGAGGGGATTGAGCTATGAGGAGAGGCTGAATAAACTAGGCTTGTACTCGTTAGAGTTTAGAAGAATGAGGGGAGATCTCATTGAGACGTATAAGATGATGAATGGGATGGATAGGATAGAGGTGGAGAGACTCTTCCCGCTCAAAAAAGACAGTAGGACTAGGGGGCACAGCCTCAAGGTAAAGGGGAGGCGGTTTAGAACAGAGTTGAGGAGGAACTTCTTCACTCAAAGGGTGGTGAATCTCTGGAATTCTCTGCTCGTTGAAGTGGTGGAGGATGCCTCGCTAAATATTTTTAAGAAACGGGTTGATGGGTTTTTGATAAGAGAAGGGATTAAGGGTTATGGGGAGAGGGCGGGAAGGTGGAGCTGAGCCACGACAGATCAACCATGATCTTATTGAATGACGGGGCAGGCTCGAAGGGCCAGATGGCCTACTCCTGCTCCTATTTCTTATGTTCTTATGTTCTTATGTTCTTATGTTCTTATGTTCTAAAATCTGTACTTTTGAGGGAGAGGGGAATTGGGGCAGAAAATGGCACCATTTCAATATGAGTACAGTGTGTTGGACATTGAATCTGTGGGTGGCAATTTTACACATCAGAAACTCAACATTTTTATACAGCGTAGATTTTGCAGATTAAAGAAGCAATTTTCATTGAGTGGCTCCCTTTCCAGGCAATTTGTTGGATCATTCTTTTCCAAAGTGGTTCCAGCTGCCAGTTTTATTTATGACCCAATCACCAGCTGAAGATGCAGCAGTGTAAGTAATAAAATAAATGAAAATATTTGCGCTGGAGTTGTCTCCAGGGTGTGCCGATGCAAAACTTTCTTTCTTTGTTCCATCTTTGTGTCAGGTCTCTTGAGAGCTGGGTAGTAGCGCTACCCTAACTCAGAATTCTCACAACAGGTTAAAGTCCTGGTTAAAGTGGTTGGACTTTAACCTGATGTTGTGAGACTTCTTACTGTGCTTACACCGGTCCAACGCTGACATCTCCACATCCTAACTCTGTTCCACACTTCACCTTCGTTATCCAGTTTCCCCAATGTTACTTTCTTTTGGTAATTTTGGTTTTTTTACCTGTTTGTAATCATTAGTTTGGCCCTTGAATTATTGATTAGTTTATTTTTGTTTTAGAAAATGATTCTTTCATGGGATGCAGATGGCATTGACAAGGCCCATCCCTAATTGCCCTTGAACTGAGAGATTTGTCAGACCACTTCAGAAGGCAGATAAGAGGCACATTGTGTGGTTGTTGAGTTTGATACCCGGCACCACGGAGTTGGGTTTGATACCCGGCTTGGGTCACTGTCCATGTGGAGTTCACATATTCTTTTTGTGTCTATGTGGGTTTCCTCTGAGTGCTTCAGTTTCCCCTCACACTCCAAAGATGTGCTGGTTTGGTGAATTGGCCATGCTAAATTCTCGCTCAGCGTATCCAAACGCGCTGGAGTGTGGCGACTAGAGGTTTTTACAGTATCTTCGTTGCAGTGTGAATGTAAGCTTACTTGTGACTAATAAATATACTTCAGTCAAGATTTGATAAGGATGGCAGATTTCTTACAGTAAACGATTAATGAACCAGATGGGTTTTTATAATCGACAATGGTTTCATTACTGAGACTTGCTTTTCAATTCTAGAGTATTTTAATTTGAGTTATTATTGTCACACGTATTAACATACAGTGAAAAGTATTGCTTCTTGCGCACTATACAGACAAAACATACTCTTCGTAGAGAAGGAAACAAGAGAGTGCAGAATGTAGTGTTATAGTCATAACTAGGGTATAGAGAAAGAGCAACTTAATGCAAGGTAAGTCCATTCAAAAGTCTGACATCAGTAAAGAAAAGACTGTTTTTGAGTCAGTTGGTATGTGACCTCAGACTTTTGTATCTTTTTTTCTGATGGAAGAAGGTGAGAGAGAATGCGCGGGGTCCTTGATTATGCTGGCTGTCTTGCCGAGGTAGCTGGAAGTGTAGACAGAGTCACTGGATGGGAGGCTGGCTTGCGTGATGGATTAGGCTACATTCATGATCTTGTGTCCTTGCAGTTTTGGGCAGAGTAGGAGCCATACCAAATTGTGATACAACCGGAGAGAATGTTTTCTATGGTGCATCTGTAAAAGTTGGTGAGAGTTGTAACTCACATGGCAAATTTCTTTAGTCTTCTGAGAAAGTAGAGGCAATAGTGGTCGGTCTTAACTATAGTGTCGGCATGGGAGGACTAGGACAGGTTGTTGGTGACCTGGATACCTAAAAACTTGAAGCTCTTGACCCTTTCTACTTGATCCCTGAATGGAATTCAATGTGGGAAATCATGCAATTGTTCATTTTGGAAGAAAGAATGAGAAGGTGGATTATTATTTAAATGGAGAAAGATTGCAGAAAGCTGGAGCACAAAGGAACTTGGGGAGGGGGGGTGAAATCTAGAAAGCTAGCACACAGGAGCAGGAAGGCAAGTGGAATACTGGTTTTTATTTCAAAGGGGCTGGAGTACAAAAGCTAAGAGGTGCTGCTGCAACTGTACAAGGTATTAATGAGGCCCATATTTAGAATATTGTGTACAGTTTTGGCTTTATTGAAAGAAAGATGAATCATTATTGGAGGCAGCACAGAGGAGGTTTGCTAGGATGATCTTGGGGACGGATGGATTGTCATACGAGGAAAGATTAAACAGGCTTGGTTCTGTGCACCATGGAGTCCAGGAGGATAAAGGTGATAACGATTGAAACATAGAAGATTCTTAGGAAGCTCGACAGGGTAAATGTTCGTAGAATGTTTCCACCCGAGAGCACAGGACCAGAGGGTGTAGTCGCAGAGAAATGGAATGCTCGTTTCAGGTGGATTTGAGGAAAAATTTCCGCATTCAAAGCGAGGTGAATATTCGGAATTCTTTGTGGAGGACGAGTCCTTGAACATTTTCAAGGCTGAGACCGATAGGTTTTTGATCAATCGGGGAATTAAGGGGTGTGGGAGATAAGACAGGAAAGTGGACTTAGATCAGCCGCAATCTTATTAAATGGCAGAGTAAGTTTGAAGGGCTGAATGGCCTACTGCTGTTACTATACTTTATGATCTGATATACATTTTCGTGTTTCACAGAGAAACATGGTAGTAGTCAGCCAGCCCGACCCTTTGAACTTGCTCTGCCATTTAACAAGATCGTGGCTGATCTGGTTGTGGTCCCTGCACCGTTCTCCTGGTTGCTTCCGATAACCTTTCACTCCCGTGTCTACCAAAACCCTATCTAACTCAGCCTTGAAAAAATTCAGTAACCGCGCTTCCACTGTTCTGTGTGGAAGAGAGAAGATTTCTACTCATTTCAGTGTTTAAAAAGGAAGCCTCTTATTCTTGAACTGTGACCATACTTCTAGTCTCCCCGCAAGTGGAAACATCCATCGGGTATCCACTTTATCAAGTTTCACTTCAGATCTTAGATGTTTCAATAAGATTGTCTCTCATTCTTCTAAACTCCAGTGGGTATGGACCCAACCTGTTCCACTTTATCAGATAAGCCTTGGTCCCAGAAATGAGTCAAATGAACCTTCTTTGCATTAATGCAGGTATATATTTCCTTAAGTAAGCAGAACAAAATTGTATACAAATGTGGTCACATCAAGGTCTTGTACAAGTACAATAAAGTTCTCCGCTTTTATATGCCCTTGCAATAAATGTCAACGTTCCATTTGCTTTCTATATCAACCTTTGTGATTCTGATACCAGAGTCAGCAGACTTATACTTTTGGAGACCATGTGCTCTGCCTCTGTGCTGTCCCCCCATCAAGACATTATGCGCCACCCCTCTGATGTTTAGCCTTGTCCCAAATGACATCAATCCCAGCCCCACATGACACAATTGCCCTTCTGACCTCACACACCCTCTGCTCACAAAATGCAAGCCACAAAAATACAGAAAAGAACATAAATCACTTCAGTTCTTTTAAATTTATGCAAACAAGTTTGTAATTTTTTTGTTCTTTTCATCCATGGGATATGGGCATCACTGGCTGACCAACATTTATTGCCTGTCCCTAGTTGCCCGTGAATTGAGTGGTTTGCTAGGCCATTTCACAGGGCAGTTGAGAGTCAACCATATTTCTGTCACTCTGAAGTCATAAGTAGGCCAGGCAAAGTAAGGACTAAAGGATATTAGTGAACTAGATGGATTTTTCCAACAGTTGACAATGGTTTCATGGTCATCAATAGATTCTTAATTCCATTTAAAAAAAAAAATGAATTCACGTTCCAACCTCTGCTGTGGTGGGATTCAAACCTGGGTCCCTCAGAACATTAGTGAGAGTTTCTGGATTCATAGTCCAGCGACAATATCATTGGGCCATTGCTTCCCTCACCAATTCAAATCCATAATGTAAGCCACGTGAAATAGAGGGTAAGGACAGAAGGCTGCTTTAATGACTGAAAGCCACTATCCAGCGGCATACAAAGAACAAAGAAAATTACAGCCCTTCAGCCTTCCAAGCCTGCACCAACCATGCTGCCCAACTGAAGTAAAACCCCCTACCCTTCCGGGGACATATCCCTCTATTCCCATCCTATTCACTTGTCAAGATGCCCCTTAAATGTCACTACCGTATTCGCTTCCACTATCTCCCCCGGCAACAAGTTCCAGGCACCCACTACTGTGTAAAATATCTGTCTCGTACATCTCCTTTAACCTTAAACCTGTGCCCCCTAGTAATTGACTCTTCCACCCTGGGGAAAAAGCTTCTGACTCTCCACTCTGTCCATGCCTCTCATAACCTTGTAGACTTCTATCAGGTCTCCCCTCAACCTCTGTCGGTTTATTCTCACTGGAACAAGTTTCTCCAACCTCTCCTCGTAGCTAATGCCCTCCATACCAGGCAACATCCTGGTAAATCTTTTCTATACTCTCTCCTAAGAGGATAGGAGAAGACTTTGGCTGATAGGGTTAAGGAGAATCCTAAGGCATTCTATAGGTATGTCAAGAACAGAAGGTTGGTTAGGGCAAGATTAGGGCCAGTTATAGACAGCAGAGAACATAAGAACATAAGAAATAGGAGCAGGAGTAGGCCATCTGGCCCTTCGAGCCTGCCCCGCCATTCAATAAGATCATGGCTGATCTGTCGTGGCTCAGTTCCACATTCCGGCCCTCTCCCCATAACTCTTAATCCCCTCTCATATCAAAAACCCATCAACCCGCCTCTTGAAAATATTTAGCGAGGCAGCCTCCACCACTTCAACGGGTAGAGAATTCCAGAGATTCACCACCCTTTGAGTGAAGAAGTTCCTCCTCAACTCCGTTCTAAAACGCCCCCCCTTTATCTTGAGGCTGTGCCCCCTGGTCCTACTGTCGTTTTTGAGCGGGAAGAGTCTCTCCACCTCTATTCTATCCATCCTATTCATCATCTTATACGTCTCAATGAGATCTCCGCTCATTCTTCTAAACTCCAACGAGTACAAGCCTAGTTCATTCAGCCTCTCCTCATAGCTCAACCCCTTCAACTCCGGTATCAGCCTAGTAAACCTCCTCTGCACTCCCTCCAAGGCCAAAATATCTTTGCGCAGGTGCGGCGCCCAAAACTGCACACAGTACTCCAGCTGCGGCCTCACCAATGCCCTGTAGGGAAGTTATGTGTGGAACCGAAGGAGATTGGAGAGGCATTGAACCAATATTTCTCTTCGGTGTTCATGCAGGGGGACATGGATATAGCTGAGGAGGACACTGGGTTGCAGGGGAGTAGAATTGACAGTGTTACAGTTGATAAGGAGGATGTGCTGGATATTCTGGAGGGTCTAAAAATAGATAAGTCCCCTGGTCCGGATGGGATTTACCCCAGGATTCTCTGGGAGGCAAGAGAAGTGATTACAGAGCCTCTGGCTCTGATCTTCAGGTCGTCGTTGGCCTCTGGTATCGTACCGGAAGATTGGAGGTTAGTGAATGTTGTCCCATTGTTTAAGAAGGGGAACAGAGACTTCCCCGGGAATTATAGACCGGTGAGTCTCACTTCTGTTGTGGGCAAGGTTTTAGAAAAAATTATTAGGGATAAGATTTATAGTTATTTGGAGAGTAATGAATTGATTGGAGATAGTCAGCATGGTTTTGTGGCGGATAGGTCGTGCCTTACTAACCTTATTGAGTTTTTTGAGAAAGTGACCAAAGAGGTGGATGGGGGTAAGGCAGTGGACGTGGTGTATATGGATTTTAGTAAGGCTTTTGATAAGGTAGACTTCTGCAGAAAATGCAGATGTATGGGATTGGGGGTGATCTAGGGAATTGGATCAGGAATTGGCTAGCGGATAGGAGACAGAGGGTGGTGGTTGATGGTAAATATTCATCATGGAGTTCGGTTACGAGTGGTGTGCCGCAGGGATCTGTTTTGGGGCCACTGCTGTTTGTAATTTTTATTAATGATCTGGATGAGGGTATAGTTGGGTGGATTAGTAAATTTTCTGATGACACCAAAGTCGGAGGTGTGGTAGATAGTGAGGAAGGGTGTCATAGTTTGCAGGAAGACTTAGACAGGTTGCAGAGCTGGGCCGATAGGTGGCGGATGGAGTTTAATGTGGAGAAGTGTGAGGTAATTCACTTTGGTAGGAATAACAGATGTGTCGAGTATAGGGCTAACGGGAGGACTTTGAATAGTGTGGATGAGCAGAGGGATCTAGGTGTATGTGTACATAGATCCCTGAAAGTTGGGAATCAAGTAGAACATAGAACATTACAGCACAAACAGGCCCTTCGGCCCTCGAGTTGCGCCGATCGCATCAACCCCACCAATCTATAGACCTATCTATAACCCCCAATCCCATTAAACCCCATATACTCATCCAGAAGTCTTTTAAAAGACCCCAGCGAGTTCGCCTCCACCACCGACGACGGCAGCCGATTCCAATCACTCACTACCCTCTGAGTGAAAAACTTACCCCTAACATCACCTCTGTACTTCCCTCCCCGCACCTTAAATCTGTGTCCTCTCGTAGCGACCATTTCAACCCGGGGAAATAGCCTCTGAGAGTCCACCCTATCTATTCCTCTCAACATTTTATAAACTTCTATCAGGTCGCCTCTCAACCTTCGCCTCTCCAGGGAAAAGAGTCCCAGCTCCCTCAACCTATCTTCATAAGGCATGCCTCCCAGTCCAGGCAACATCCTTGTAAATCTCCTCTGCACCCTTTCAATAGCTTCTACGTCTTTCCTATAGTGAGGCGACCAGAACTGCGCACAGTACTCCAAATGAGGCCTGACGAGGGTCCTGTAAAGTTGCAGCATTACCTCCCGACTCCTAAACTCAATCCCTCGATTAATGAAGGCCAGTACACCATACGCCTTCTTGACCACCTCCTCCACCTGCGAGGCCGATTTAAGAGTCCTGTGAACCCGGACCCCGAGATCCTTCTGCTCTTCAATAGATAAGAAAAGTAGATAAGATTGTTAAGAAGGCATACGGTGTCTTGGCGTTTATTGGTAGGGGGATTGAATTTAGGAGTCGCAGCGTTATGTTGTAACTGTACACAACTCTGGTGCGGCCGCACTTGGAGTACTGTGTGCAGTTCTGGTCCCCACATTACAGGAAGGATGTGGAGGCTTTGGAAAGGGTGCAGAGGAGGTTTACCAGGATGTTGCCTGGTATGGAGGGGAGGTCCTTTGAGGAGAGACTGAGGGATTTGGGGTTGTTTTCGCTGGAAAGAAGGCGATTAAGAGGGGATCTTATTGAAACATATAAGATGATTAGAGGTTTAGATAGGGTACATTATAGGAAGGATGTGATTGCACTGGAGAGGGTGCAGAGGAGATTCACAAGGATGCTGCCTGGAATGGAACATGTAAATTATGAAGAGGTGTTGGATAGTGATAGCTTTTTTCCTCTGATGGAGAAATCTAGCACGAGGGGGCATGGCTTTAAATTAAGGGGGGGTAGTTATAGGACGGATGTCAGGGGTAGGTTCTTTACCCAGAGGGTGGTGAGGGATTGGAATGCCCTGCCTGCTGCAGTTGTAAATGCGCCTAGTTTGGGGACGTTTAAGAGATCCGTGGATAGGTTTATGGACGAAAAGGGATTGGTTTAGGTTAGTGGGTCATTGTTTTGTAACTGGTCGGCGCAACATCGTGGGCCGAAGGGCCTGTTCTGCACTGTAATATTCTATGTTCTATGTTCTATAAGCCTCCACATCCTGTAGTGTGGTGACCAGAATTGAATGGGATGCTGGCCTTCATAGCGAAGGGGATTGAATATAAAAGTAGGGAGGTCTTGCTGCAGCTGTATAGGGCATTGGTGAGGCCGCAGCTGGAGTACTGTGTGCAGTTTTGGGCGCCGCACCTGCGCAAGGATGTTTTGGCCCTGGAGGGAGTGCAGAGGAGGTTTACTCGGCTGATACCGGAGTTGAGGGGATTGAGCTATGAGGAGAGGCTGAATAAACTAGGCTTGTACTCGTTAGAGTTTAGAAGAATGAGGGGAGATCTCATTGAGACGTATAAGATGATGAATGGGATGGATAGGATAGAGGTGGAGAGACTGTTCCCGCTCAAAAAAGACAGTAGGACTAGGGGGCACAGCCTCAAGATAAAGGGGGGGCGGTTTAGAACAGAGTTGAGGAGGAACTTCTTCACTCAAAGGGTGGTGAATCTCTGGAATTCTCTGCCCGTTGAAGTGGTGGAGGCTGCCTCGCTAAATATTTTTAAGAAACGGGTTGATGGGTTTTTGATAAGAGAAGGGATTAAGGGTTATGGGGAGAGGGCGGGAAGGTGGAGATGAGTCACGACAGATCAGCCATGATCTTATTGAATGGCGGGGCAGGCTCGAAGGGCCAGATGGCCTACTCCTGCTCCTATTTCTTATGTTCTTATGTTCTTATGAATACTATTTTCCAAGTGCGGCCTAAATAAGATTCTATAAATCTGCAACATGACTTGCTAATTTTTAAAGTCAATACCCTAGCCAATGAAGGCAAGCACGCCGTATGTTTTCTTGACTACCTTCTCCACTTGTCTCGCCACTTTCAGTAACCAGTGTACCTGTCCACCCAGAACCCTTTGCCTATCAATACTCTTAGGGTTCTGCCATTTACTGTGTATTTCCTATCTGTATTAGACCTTCCAAAATGCATTACCTCACATTTGTCACATACCACAGGGATCTGTGCTGGATCCCCTATTACTATCATTTATATAAATGACATGGATGACTGGGAGGGGTAGGATGAGTAAATTTGCGGATGACACACAGATTGGTCAGATGGTTAACAGTGTGACGGAGTGTCTTGGATTGATGGTCAAATGAGCAGATAAGTGGCAGATGGAATTTAATTCTGAAAAATGTGAGGTGATCCCCTTTGAAAGGAGCGATTGGACAAGGAAGTGTTCTATGAACAGCATGACACTAGGATGTTCAGTGGAACAAAGGACCTTGACATGTTTGTCCACAGATCTCTGAAGGCAGAAAGGTATGTTAGTCGGGTGATGAAAAAGGCATATGGGACACTTATTTTATCAATCAAGCCATAGATTACAAAAGAAGGGAAGTCATGTTGGAATTGTATAGAACTTTGGTGAGGCCACAGCTGGAGTACTGTGTTCAGTCCTGATCAGTACATTATAGGAGGGATGTGATTGCACTGGAGAGGGTGCAGAGGAGATTCACAAGGATGCTGCCTGGAATGGAACATGTAAATTATGAAGAGGTGTTGGATAGGCTTGAGTTGTTTTTGTTGGAGCAGAGAAGACTGAGGGGTGACCTGATCGAGGTGTACAAAATTGTGATGGGCATGGACAGAGTGAATAAGGAGCAGCTGTTCTCTTTAGTTGAAGGGTCAGTTACAAGGGGACATAGGTCAAAGGCGATAGAACGAGGGGTCACGGGTTTAGGGTGAGGGGGGCTAGATATAAGACTAATATTAGAGGGCAGTTTTTCACACAAAGGGTAGTGGGGATGTGGAATGCACTGTCGAGTAAGGTGGTGGAAGCAGGCACACTAGGGTTGTTCAAGAGTCACTTGGACAGCCACATGAACGGTCTACATATAGGGGGATATAGCAGGCCTTACTAAACATTGTAGGCTTGGGGTTCAATTTTAGCCTCAGGGATATAGAGTCTTTTTAATAATGAATTTTTTATCAACAGGCATTTAAGTCCAGCAAGGGGCATGCGGGCGGCAGGTTGTGGTGGGCTGCTCTTGGATGTTGCTTCGGGAGTTGCCTACTGCTTCATGTCGTTGGTGTGCGTAAACTGGACCATCTCGAGGGCATCATGACAGCTCAGAGGCTATCTCTGTTGCTGTGCGGACACATGGATTTAGGCCTGTGTCCGTGGGAGTTTGCGCGTTCTCCCCATGGTTGCTTGGGTTTCCTCCGGGTACTCCGGTTTCCTCCCACATCCCAAAAATGTGCTTTTAGGCTGATTGATTGGGTAACAAATTGTCCCTATATTGGACCTCCCTGATCCTCACACATTAGGCATAGACTAAAATCATGAATAGGTCATTGACCATGGGACGGCGGCGCTCGTTGGGCCGAAGGGCCTGTTTCCCGTGCTGTGTTGTTCTTTGTTCTTTGTTCTTTGAGATGTATAAGGCAAGTTTATTTACCTAGAGGGTGGTGGGTGCCTGGAACTTGCCGGGGAGGTAGAAGAGGCCATTCGGCCCATGGAGTCTCCACCGAAGCATGAAAGGCCCTGACTCATCCCCTAATCCCACTTGCCACACTTGGCCCATTGCCCTGATTGTTCTGAAGAGCCAAGTGCTCATCCAGGTACTTTTTAAAGGACGTGAGGCTCCCGCCTCCACCACTCTTCCAGACAGTGCATTCCAGACTGTTGCCACCCTCTGGATAAAAAAAGTTCATCTTCAAATCTCCCTAGACCTCCCACCTCTCACTTTTGACTTTTGTCCTAAACAAAGAACAAAGAACAATCCAGCACGGGAACAGGCCCTTCGGCCCAACGAGCCCGCGCCGCCACATCACCCTGCACCTATTCTACCCTGCATATCTATGAATGGAACCCTACTCAGTCAGATTCAGGGAAGAAATAGTGTCAATTTGGTAAAAACCGATTAGCCTGAGAGCACATTTTTGGGGTGTGGGAGGAAACCGGAGCGCCCGGAGGAAACCTACGCAACCACAGGGAGAATGCGCAAACTCCCACAGACACAGGCCCAAATCCATGTGCCTGCACAGCCAGCAGTGCTAGTCACTGAGCTGTTGCGGCGCCCATCTACCGGTCCAGGATCAAGCACACATACCGACACGAAGTTCTAGGCCACTCCCGGAACTTCCAAGAGCAGCCCAGGCACGACCCGCCGTGTGAATGCCCCTCGTTTGACACGAGGTGGACCTCCACCTGTGGAATAAAGTCAAAAATATTAATCTTACAGCCTGCCTTTCCAGTGTCTCCCGAGGTTTAACCCTATTTAATATCCCCTACCATATCCCTCCATTCTCATTTCACTCATGTGCCTATCTAACTGCATCTTAAACGAGTCCAACGTTCCTGCCTCCACCACCCTACTCGGTAGCGCGTTCCAGACCCCTACAACTCTCTGTGTAAAGAACCTTCTTCTCAAGTCCAAATTATACCTCTTCCCCCCTCACCTTTAAATGATGACCTCTCGTGTTTGTATCCAGTCTAGGGAGCAGTCTCTCACTATTAACTCTATCCATTCCCTTCATTATCTTATATACTTCTATCATGTCCCCTCTCAATCTCCGCCTTTCTAAGGAGAATAGTCCCAGTTTCTTCAACCTCTCCTCGTAACCCAGTCCCCTCATGCCAGGCAACATCCTGGTAAACCTCCTCTGCACCCTTTCCAGAGACTCCACGTCCTTCTGGTAGTAAGGTGACCAGAACTGGACGCAGTACTCCAAATGCGGTCTAACCAACGTTCTATACAACTGAAGCATTAGACAGCAGCTTTTATACTCTATGCCCCTTCCTATAAAGGCCAACATCCCATAAGCCTTCCTAACAACCTTCTCCACTTGTGATGCAACCTTCATGGATTTGTGAACTTGCACTCCCAGGTCCCTCTGTATGTCTATACTCCTAATCGGCCTCCCTTTAATCACATAGCTCCTCTCTGCATTATTCCGTCCAAAATGCATCACCTCGCATTTGTCAGGATTAAATGCCATCTGCCACCTATCTGCCCACTGCACCAACCTATCTATATCCTGTTGTATCACCTGACAATCCAGTTCCGTACCCGCCAACCCTGCCATCTTGGTGTCATCAGCAAACTTGCTAATCACACCACCTACGCCCTCTTCCAAGTCATTTATGTAGACTACAAAGAGGAGAGGTCCCAGTACTGAGCCCTGCGGCACACCACTGGTCACTGGCCTCCAGCCCGACAAGGTCCCTTCCACAGTTACCCTCTGTCTCCTATTTCCCAGCCAGTTGTCAATCCACCTAGCTACCTGGCCTCGTATCCCATGCTCCTTAACCTTTTCTACCAGCCTACCGTGAGGGACTTTGTCAAACGCCTTACTGAAATCCATATAGATGACATCAACGGTTCTCCCATCGTCAACCGTTTTTGTCACCTCCTCAAAGAATTCCACCAGATTCGTAAGGCAAGACCTCCCTCTAACAAAGCCATGTTACGTATCCCTAATCAGATCGCAACGCTCCAAATGCTCATACATCCTACCCCTAAGTATTTTTTCCATTAACTTCCCTACCACCGACGTCAAACTCACCGGTCTATAATTCCCAGGGTTATCCCTACTGCCTTTTTTGAACAACGGGACCACATTTGCTACCCTCCAGTCTTCTGGGACCTCACCTGTGTCCAAAGAAGAGACAAAGATTTGCGCCAGAAGCCCAGCAATTTCATCTTTCGCCTCCCTAAGCAGCCTGGGATAAATACCATCAGGCCCCGGAGCTTTATCCGTCCTTACGCTACCTAAAAGCCCTAGCACTTCCTCTCTCGTAATAACTATATCCTGCAAATAAACCTCCACTCCCTCCAAGAGACCACCCGATTCCGAACCCCTCTCCTTTGTGAATACCGACGCAAAGTATTCATTCAGGAGCTCCCCCATCCCCTCCGACTCAATACACAACTCACCACTCTTGTCCCTAAGAGGACCAATTTTCCCTCTAACTACTCTCTTGCCTCTGATATAGGAATAAAATGCCTTTGGATTTTCCTTAATCCTACCAGCCAAAGCCATCTCATGCCCTCTCTTCGCCCTTCTAATTCCCCTTTTTAGCTCCCTCCTACTCTTGCTGTATTCTTCCAGCGCATTCTCCGTACCCATTTGTTTTGACCTAACATACGCCTCCCTCTTCTTCCTGACCAAGTCTTCAATATCCTCCGTAATCCACGGCTGTCTAATCCTTCCTTTCCCATCCTTTCGCTTAACCGGAACATACCTCCCCTGCAACCGTTTCATTTTGTCCCTAAATGCCTCCCACTTGCCAACCGTGGACTTGCCAGCTAACAGTCCCTCCCAATCAGTTTGCTGCAGCTCCCTCCTAATCCTGCCATAGCTCGCCTTTCCCCAGTTCAGCACACTCCCATTCGGACGGCACTCGTCCCTTTCCATTTTTATCCTAAAGTAGACGGACTTGTGATCACTGTTCGCCACATGTTCGCCTACCTCTACCTCACCCACCTGCCCAGGTTCGTTTCCCAACACTAGATCCAGTATAGCCCCTCCCCTGGTCGGGCTAGTTACATACTGTTCTAGCGACCCTTCCATAACACAGTTCACAAACTCCTCTCCCTCCGTACCCCCAGCTCTAGGCCCCCTCCAATTCACTCCAGGAAAATTAAAATCACCCACTACAACCACTCTGTTCTTCCTGCACCTGTCCAAAATGCCCCTGCAAATGCCTTCCTCCACTGACTTTGGGCTGTTGGGTGGCCTATAGTACACCCCTAGCAATGTGATCTCTCCCTTTTTATTCCTCAACTCCACCCACACTGACTCAATCCCTATCTCTTCCATATCGTCCTCCCTCTGCACTACTGTGATGTTTTCCCTGACTAACAGTGCCACCCCTCCTCCTCTCTTCATCCCTCCTCTGTCACACCTAAAACACTTGTACCCAAGAACATTCAGCTGCCAGTCCTGCCCCTCCCGTAACCACATCTCCGTTACAGCCACCACATCTAACTGCCTCACAAACATCAAGGCCCTAAGCTCATCCGTTTTCCCTACCACACTCCTAGCATTGAAACAGACACAGTTCAACCCACAAGTGTCCCTCAGAACCACCTTCTCCCTGATACTTTTCCTTTCACTCGACTCTCTCCCAGCCACCTCCCCACCCCCCCCTCCATATTAGTTTAACCCTTCGTAAACACCCCAGCTAACCTCCCCGCTAAGACATTAGTTCCCCTCCCATTCAAATTCTCCCCACCCTTCCTGTACAATTGCCCTTCTCTCTTAAACACCTCCCAGTGATCCACAAAAGTAAAGCCCTCTACCCTACACCAATCCCTCAACCATGCATTCAGCTGCATGATCTCTTCATTCTTTGCCCTGCTGGTACTGGGCAGCAACCTAGAGAGTGCCACCCTGGAGGTCCTACTCTTTAGTTTGGCCCCCAACTCCTTAAATTGCCTACGTACCTCTACCCTACTCCTCCTTCCTATGTCCCCCTCCCCTACATGTACTATGACCTCAGCCTGTGCCCCCTCCCCTTTCAAAATTCCCTCTACCCTGTCCGATACGTCCTTTACCCCTGCTCAGGTCACCTGACGAAGGAGCTAACCCCGAAAGCTTGCTTGCTTGTGAGAATATTATCAAATAAATCGGTTGGACTAAAACCTGGTGTTGTCAGACTTTTTACTATAATATGACAACCAGAACTGCACACAGTACTCCAGCTGTGGCCTCACCAAAGTTCTATCCAACTCCAACATGACTTCCCTACAGGCATTGGTGAGGCCGCAGCTGGAGTACTGTGTGCAGTTTTGGGCGCCGCACCTGCGCAAGGATGTTTTGGCCCTGGAGGGAGTGCAGAGGAGGTTTACTCGGCTGATACCGGAGTTGAGGGGATTGAGCTATGAGGAGAGGCTGAATAAACTAGGCTTGTACTCGTTAGAGTTTAGAAGAATGAGGGGAGATCTCATTGAGACGTATAAGATGATGAATGGGATGGATAGGATAGAGGTGGAGAGACTGTTCCCGCTCAAAAAAGACAGTAGGACTAGGGGGCACAGCCTCAAGATAAAGGGGGGGCGGTTTAGAACAGAGTTGAGGAGGAACTTCTTCACTCAAAGGGTGGTGAATCTCTGGAATTCTCTGCCCGTTGAAGTGGTGGAGGCTGCCTCGCTAAATATTTTTAAGAAACGGGTTGATGGGTTTTTGATAAGAGAAGGGATTAAGGGTTATGGGGAGAGGGCGGGAAGGTGGAGCTGAGTCACGACAGATCAGCCATGATCTTATTGAATGGCGGGGCAGGCTCGAAGGGCCAGATGGCCTACTCCTGCTCCTATTTCTTATGTTCTTATGTTCTTATGTAATCTATACCCTGATTGTTAAAGGCCAGTGTGCCATATGCCTTTTTCACCACCCCATTGACGTGTCTTCTTGCCTTCAGAGATCTATGGACAAACACACCAAGGTCCCTTTGTTCTTTGGAACTTCCCAGTGTTAGACCTTTCACAGTATACTTCCTTGTCAAATTACTCCTTCCAAAGTGCACCACATCACACTATTCAGGGTTAAATTCCACCTGACACTTATCTGCCCATTTTACCATCTTATCTACATCTTCGTGTAATCCAAGACACTCAACCTCACTGTTAACCACCTGGCCAAATACATGAATAGGATAGGAATAGAGGGATATGGTCCCCTGAAGAGTAGTTCAGACAGACAGCATGGTTGGTACAGGCTTGGAGGACTGAAGGACCTGTTCCTCTACTGTAATTTTCTTTGTCAGGTATTTCTCATATTGATGCGGACCTGGTGGGCTGAAGGGCCCCTTCTGCACTGTATGATTCTAACTCAAAAAAAGTGCAAGTACACAAATCAGTGCTCACTCCCTCAGTGCTTTGTAACTGCTGAAAACAAGCCTATAATTGATGAATTGGCAAATGGAATTTAATGTTGGCAAGTGTGAGGTGGTCCACTTTGGTAGGAGGAATGGTAGGAAGGACTATTACTTACGGGGCGAAAAACTGCAGCAGGCGACGGTGCAGAGGGACCTCGGGGTCCTTGTGCATGAGTCGCAAAAACCCAGCTTGCAGGTGCAGCATGTGGTCAGGAAGGCGAATGGGATGCTGGCCTTCATGGCGAGGGGGATTGAATATAAAAGTAGGGAGGTCTTGCTGCAGCTGTATAGGGCATTGGTGAGGCCGCAGCTGGAGTACTGTGTGCAGTTTTGGGCGCCGCACCTGCGCAAGGATATTTTGGCCCTGGAGGGAGTGCAGAGGAGGTTTACTAGGCTGATACCGGAGTTGAGGGGATTGAGCTATGAGGAGAGGCTGAATAAACTAGGCTTGTACTCGTTAGAGTTTAGAAGAATGAGGGGAGATCTCATTGAGACGTATAAGATGATGAATGGGATGGATAGGATAGAGGTGGAGAAACTCTTCCCGCTCAGAAAGGATAGTAGGACTAGGGGGCACAGCCTCAAGATAAAGGGGAGGCGGTTTAGAACAGAGTTGAGGAGGAACTTCTTCACTCAAAGGGTGGTGAATCTCTGGAATTCTCTGCCCGTTGAAGTGGTGCCTCGCTAAATATTTTTAAGAAACGGGTTGATGGGTTTTTGATAAGAGAAGGGATTAAGGGTTATGGGGAGAGGGCGGGAAGGTGGAGCTGAGCCACGACAGATCAGCCATGATCTTATTGAATGGCGGGGCAGGCTCGAAGGGCTAGATGGCCTACTCCTGCTCCTATTTCTTATGTTCTTATGTTCTTATGAATTCAAATTCCAATGCAAGCTGCAAAAAAGATACACACATGACAGCTTAACTGCTTTTATTGCTTTCTAATTTATGGAAACAACCCTGTAATTAATTGACGTCCAAACCTACCTGTAAACAACTCTACACAACTCTGGTGCGGCCGCACTTGGGGTACTGTGTGCAGTTCTGGTCCCCACATTATAGGAAGGATGTGGAGGCTTTGGAGAGGGTGCAGAGGAGGTTTATCAGGATGTTGCCTGGTATGGAGGGGAGGTCCTATGAGGAGAGGCTGAGGGATTTGGGGTTGTTTTCGCTGGAAAGAAGGCGGCTAAGAGGGGATCTTATTGAAACATATAAGATGATTAGAGGTTTAGATAGGGTTTAGATAGGTAATAGCCTTTTTCCTCTGATGGAGAAATCCAGCACGAGGGGGCATGGCTTTAAATTAAGGGGTGGTAGTAATAGGACGGATGTCAGGGGTAGGTTCTGGTGAGGGATTGGAATGCCCTGCCTGCTGCAGTTGTAAATGCGCCTCGTTTGGGGGTGTTTAAGAGATCCGTGGATAGGTTTATGGACGAAAAGAGATTGGTTTAGGTTAGTGGGTCATTGTTTTGTAACTGGTCGGCGCAACATCGTGGGCTGAAGGGCCTGTTCTGCGCTGTAATGTTCTATGTTGTCAGCATAACGGTATAGAGATGGCCAGAATTGCAATCACTGTGTCTTGAGGCGAGCAAATGTGGAATTGGCCGATGAGCAACAAGATTGATTTCTCCATCAGCCGCTGATAGACAGCAGCACAGCACAGGCCAGTGCAGGACAGAACGAGACAAAGAAGCCCAGTGCAGGAGCAAATACTCCAATCAATTGGAGTCCAGTGTGTTCAAGTTCAATATCAGTGGCTTTGCTGGCAACTGTCTGCCTTGATTCTGTTCTTTACCTAAAAGAGACTTTCTCCAGGCCAATATTGAGAGTGATGGAGTATGATAATTACTCATCGCTTATAACCACATGTAACAACCATGATATCAGCCCAGCAAATGGTGGCCCCTTTGAAAAACTGCATTTAAACAATGTGGAAGAAGGACAGTTTTGAGAGATTTTCTTGCTTCATCAGTTGTTTGTAGTCCGTGGCAATTTAGATGTCTTTTCTTATGCACTCTTTCTTCACAAAATTAGCAGTAACATCATGGGTAAATCTTGTAAGAATACACTTTGAACCATCAATATTATTGAACTTGTCAAATGTTCCTGACTCATCATTCTTTCTTTGCAGGTCATTTTTGACTCTCTTCAATACATTCACCAGAAGCATTTGTGCAAGCTATTGTTAAACATATTTTCAGAATGGTTTCCCTTCCGTCAGGAAAAAGAAACAAAGGTCTGAGGATACGTACCAACCGATTTGAGAACAACTTCTTCACTGCTGCCATCAGACTTTTGAATGGACCTACCATATTAAGTTGATCTTTCCTTACACCCTCGCTATTGCTGTAACACTACATTCTGCACTCTCTCCTCTGCTACGTTTTGTCTGTAGAGTGCAGACGAAACAATACTTTTCACTGTATACGAATATGTGAGATAATAAATCAAATCCAACATTTCTCCTGTTAGAGTAATGGTCGACAAGGGCTGAAGCGCCTGTTTCCATGCTGTAAACCCCTGACTCTGATTTACTAGGGGCAGGGAATTTGCAAACACGACAGTGAACTGCCTCAGAGGTTTCCACAAAAATAAACCAATTTCTCCTTTTTGTTATGCCACTTCTCTTCACTTTCAAATAATGTGATTCACGAAGACTTCGAAACTGCTTCCGGCCTCAATCCTTAAAGCTCTTTTCTCAAATTTTCCATATTATCTATTGTCTCTGGCCTGTTGATTGTGAATCATTCAATGAAATTCAGTGGGACAGGTTTTGGGCTTAAGGATATATCTTCAAGGTAGGTTTCTTCATTTCTGTTGCAGAAGAATGTGCTTGACCAGTATTTTGTAGTTTTGTTCTCATTTCAGAGACACTTCTATTGAAGGTTTTCCAGCGATATGTTGTTTCCAGAAATTGGCAGGTCAAAGTCATCACACAAGTCACCAAATCACCAAAACTTTTGGTGGATATTTTTGTTGAGGTGAATGTGTGGTTTGGGCATTGCCCAATACTTCAAATCCTTTAAAATAAAGTGCCAAGCTGTATTTTTGTCTTACTGTTGTCCACTTGCCATACCTTCAACTTTTGTGATTTTGACTGCCGCATTCATAGTGTCGCTTTGTATTTCCTGATCTGTCTTGGTTTCAACAAGTATGAATTTTTACAAAGACCAGGCTTCTTTGCCCTCCTCAGCCTTGGGAGTAAAGTTGCCCCTGCTGATCTTGACTTCCCCTCTCACTGCTGGCTCTGCCTGCCTGGCTATGGTAGATGGCCTCACTCTCTCCTGATGAGGTCTCCTTGGCCCTGGCCTGGGGAGTTGAGTTGCCCCTTCAGGCTGCAGCTACTTTTCTCAATGACAGAAGCTGGTAGGTATGCTGGGGCTCACTGGCTGCTCTTGGCTATTGGGCCTGGCCTCTGCTCTCACCCTTGCTAGTCAAGTTGCACAGTTCCCCCTCACTCTCGGCCTGCTGGCCTCTGGTCAAGTCACTCCATTGCTTTGTGAGAAAGTTGCCAGCGCCTGCTTGACCTTTGCAGTTTGCAGTAGCTCACCTCTTGTTCAGGTAGACGGGACCTTGAACCTTGATGACTGCATGTGCTCCTAACTGGTTGCCTGGCTACTGCTGGCTTTATCTGGCCTGTCCTGCCCTGTGCTCTCAGCGCCGGTCAGTGGTCTCACCCTCACCAGTTTGGTTGCTGCCCAGCCCTCTCAAACTTCAGGCAGACAATAAGTCCAAACTTCTTTAGAATTATCATCACCTCTGTGACATTAAGTCCCAAGAACTCAGGCCACCTGGTTCTGACGACTTGTTGGCCTTTAGGACTAATATATTTCCCAGCCTCCTCTCCTCACTTATGGTGATTGTTTTAAGTTTTTCCCTCCCCTTCATTGCTTGATTTTCTCGTATCTTTGGGAAGTTTTCAAAGTCTGCCATAGTGAAGACTGACATAAAATACCTGTTTCGCCATTTCCACTATCAATCATTTAGGGAACTAAAACTAGCCCTGGTTGTATTTTTCCTATTTAACTATGCATAGAAACCCTCTTGCTATCTGTTTTATATTGCCGGCTAGCTTTCTCTCATGCCCAACTTTTTACCTCCTTTATTCTTTTTCTAAAATCATTCTTTGCTGGTTTTTAACATCTGATTTATCTTCTGATCAACCATGAATCTTTGCAGATTTGTGTGTTTTTTTTCCAATTTGATACAATCCTTAATTACTTTATTCAGCCACAAAGAATTTTTCTTTCTTAATGGACAAATCGTTATTGAGTATCTCCTTGAAAGAGATACCGCTGCATCTCTACTGTCCTACCTTTTTAACCTAGTTTCCCAACCCTGGTAACTTTACAACCATAACCTCTGTGATGGCTATCAGGTCATAAATTTTTTTTCTATCTGTGCTAACAGTTCATCCATTTTGTCATGAATGCTGCAAGCATTCAGGTCTTTGTCATTTTCTGGCTTTGTCTGCTGGTGCTCTCCAGTTTGTACACTTTGTCTCTTCCTGTCACACTCTGGTTGTACTTGCTCAAATTGTTACCCTGCTGATTTATTATTTGATTTACCACATCTCTCACATGACACCCTTTTTTTTAGTTTAAAGCCCTGTCTACCACCCTAATTATACGACTTGCCAGAACATTGGTCATGGCAGTTTGGTTGAGTTCTGTTCCAGTGATATATTCCGCAGTACATGTGACATTGCCTCATGAATTGAAACCCATTTTTCTTACACCAGTCTTTAAGCCATGCATTTATCTTTCAGATCTTATTTTCCCCTATGCCTGTTTGCTCATGGCACAAATAATCTGGAGATTACTACCTTCAAGGTTCTGCTTTTTAACTTAACCCCAAGTTGTTTATTTTTCCTCAGGAAAACCCCATTGCTTGTCATACCTACGATTGTATCAACCCGGATCACAACAACTCAATCCTTCCTCTCTAGCCCCAAGCAAATGTCCTGAATCCTCGCAGTGGGCAAGTAACACTGCTATGTGGACTCATCTCTTGACTGTAGAGAACACTGTCGATTCCCTCTGATGAAACTGATCCCTGCTACCTTAATGATTCCACCTCCCCCCACCCATTTGCGTGACTTTCAGTACCATGGTCAGTCAGTTTGTTCATCCTCCCTGCAGTCTTTATTTTCACCCCCACAAGATGCAAGAAGTCAAACCTGTTAGACAACTGCAAAGGCTGAGGCTCCTCCACTTCTTCCTTTGTGATTTCCTGGCCTGTTTCATTTCATTTGTAATCATACCCTCCTCCTGTCCTTGACCCAGTGACAAAATCAGAAGATCCTAACCTGAGGGTTGTCTGCGTCTTAGTCTCCAACTCAATGACTGAATTGCAGCTTCTTAATTGTTTGCCCTGGATCACACTGGTATCCAGGAACTCTGTTCTACAGGAGCGATTAAACTCTACTATTCCCAATGAGCTTTACTACTGCTAGTAAATTTTAGTACTACTGATAAAACCTGACAATTATTCCTAGATTTTCTGAATTTAGAAAATATGAGCAAAATATCCATCAACCAATCACTTAACTGCTTCCCTCACTGCACCAAATTCCTATACTCCACAAATTCTCAAATTCATACTCTTGTGACAAGCTTTACATGGTGATGAGCTACTGTCTTCATTCTAGCTTACTTTTTACAGTTGGATTTAACCGTTTCTCCTTGTGAATGTGTTTTTGCCAATAGGCTTTTTAGGCTAACTTTTTTTTAGTTGGGCCATGCCATGGTGGCACAGTGGTTAGCATTGCTGGCTCACAGCACCATGGACCCACGTTCAATTCCCAGCTAGGGTCACTCTGCAGAGCCTGCATGTTCTTCCCATTTTTCTGTGGGTCTCCTGTGGGTCTGAAAGACGTGCTCGTTAGGTGCATTGGCACCTAAAATTCTCCCTCAGTGCTACCCAGATGCCAGAGTGTGGCGATTAGGGGATTTTCACAGTAATTTCATTGAAGTGTTAATGTAAGAACATAAGAACATAAGAAATAGGAGCGGGAGTAGGCCATCTAGCCCTTCGAGCCTGCCCCACCATTCAATAAGATCATGGCTGATCTGAAGTGGCTCAGTTCCACTTTCCCGCTTTCTCCCCATAACCCTTAATTCCCTTGCCTACCAAAAACCTATTTACCCGTGTCTTAAATATATTTAGCGAGGTAGCCTCCACCACTTCAACGGGCAGAGAATTCCAGAGATTCACCACCCTTTGAGTGAAGAAGTTCCTCCTCAACTCTGTTCTAAACTGCCCCCCCCCCCCCCCCCCCCCCCCCCCCCCCCCCCCCCCGTGCCCTCTAGTCCTGCTATCCTTTCTAAGCAGGAAGAATCTCTCTACCTCTACCCTATCCATCCCTTTCATTATCTTATACGTCTCTATAAGATCCCCCCTTATCCTTCTAAACTCCAATGAGTACAGACCCAGTCTATTTAGTCTCTCTTCATAGTCCAACCCCCTCATCTCCTGTATCAGCCTAGTGAACCTCCTCTGCACTGCCTCCAAGGCCAAAATATCCTTGCACAAGTGCGGCGACCAAAACTGCACACAGTATTCCAGCTGTGGCCTCTCCAGTGCCCTGTACAGTTGCAGCAAGACCTCCCTGCTTTTTTATTCTATCCCCCTCGCTATAAAGGCCAGCATCCCATTCGCCGCCCTGATCACCTGCTGCACCTGCAGACTGGGTTTTTGCAACTCGTGCACAAGGACCCCCAGGTCCCTCTGCACTGTAGCATGCTGCAGCTTTTTGCCCTTTTAAATAGTAATTCCTCCTACTATTATTCCTGCCAAAGTGGATAACCTCACACTTACTAACATTGTACTCCATCTCCCAGGTCCTCACCCACTCGCTCAGCCTATCCAAATCCCTCTGCAGACTTTCCACACCCTCCGCACAATTTGCTTTTCCACTCATCTTCATGTCATCAGCAAATTTTGACATCCTACACTCAGCCCCCGCCTCCAGATCATCTATATAAATGGTAAATAGTTGAGGCCCCAGCACCGATCCCTGCGGCACTCCACTAGTCACCAACTGCCAATCAGAATAGCACCCATTGATACCAACTCTCTGCCTCCTATTAGACAACCAATCCTCTATCCACACTAACACCTTACCCCCAACTCCATGCCCCCTAACCTTCTGAAGCAACCTTTTGTGCGGCACCTTATCAAACACCTGTAAGCCTACTTACGACACTAATAAAGAAACTTTTAGTTTTTTGGGATGCAATTTCTACCCATTCCCCAAACATATGCAAGTTTCAGCATCAGTGCTCCAGAGATTTTTATTTGACCACAGTTTACAGTAGTAGCCTGGAGATGATTCCAATGCAGGAAGGCAATTGGGTTGTGCAGGGTAGCAATTGCGATAGATGAACAGTCACATTGTTGAGTGGTGCAGAGAGCCATTTGGATTATTCCTGATTGTATTTCTTATTCTTATGCAGAGGGATTTGAGGGAGAGAAAATAAAACTAGGCAGCAGTTATGATTTGAATCCTATTTTAACATACGCTTTTTTTTACAAAATTACATTAAACATGGACATGGGGATTCACAATGGAAACTGCCTATGTTCACTTGTCAGGTTGTAATTACACCCTGTGGAGTGTGGAGGTGCTACAGTGCCTCCAATTCTGGGGGTGTAATTGTAGTGTGATGAGTTTACATAGGCAATTTCAGTTCTAAATCTGGAAGTGAGAATTTAAGAGGATAAAAGTGACAGGAAGTATGCGCAGATTAAAACTTCTGATAAATTACTAATTGATCCCCTGTGACATTGTATTCGGTTGGAGAATTTGCTCTGTCTTGGCTGCCTCTGCAGTCTCCTTGCAGCTGTTTCTCCCTCTGCCTTGGTTTGTTCTCTGTCTCCTCTGTATTCTTCTACCTTTTTGGCTGGGAGGTCATACCTGTTATGCTGTATGCGGATGGAAATGTGGATGTCAGCTGCTGCTTTCCTATCACTGAATTCAGTCGATCCCCTTGCTCACATTCCTTCCATCCTCCCAGCTTCTGTCTCCTTTGTTACCATAGCCTTACTCGACTAACTGATACTGGTTATCTAGGGGCATGCGACACACAACGTGTGCACAGACTGCTGTTTAAATTTGGGTCATTGTCTCACAGCTGCAGAGTATAGTATTCACTTGGGAGTGGTTGAGACCTTCAAATAAAATAATGCTACTAAAAGTGTCATGTTCTTGTGAAATAATTCATTATTTTGATTTGAGAAAAAAGAACCAACTTTGGCTATTATCGTGTGAGTTAATTATGAAAACTAAAATGGACGAGAAAGGTGTCAACAAGCATCCTTCCCACCTTTCTTTCTGTGCTCCTTGTTATCTTCTCAGCATATTATCTTCTCATCTTATTATAGTCGAGCCTCTTTGCAATACTCCTAGAACTAACCTTTACTTGCTTCAGACTCTAGTGTCTTACTTACAATTTTCTCATAATTCCAACTTTCAAATGTCCCAAATAGTAAGTGGATAGTGAGACTTTGGATAGGTCCTATTCAGAATAAAGAGGCTGATACAAGCTTAGAGGCATACTGAAAGGCTAGCATAATGAAGAATTTGTTGGATCAATATTTAATAAGGAAGATGGTGGAGGTAATGATAAGATGAAAATTTTGAGGGAAGGAGATACGAGAATGGCTGACTGTGTTTAGATTCGATAAGTCCCCCTGCCCCGGATGTTTGTATCCCAGATTGCCAGGAGAAATGGGAATGGAGATACTCAAAGTGCTTACCAAAATCTTCCTGTCTTCCCTCAGAGGTCTACAGCATGGAAACAGGCCCTTCGGCCCAATTTATCCATGCTGCCCTTTTTTTTGTAAAAACCCCTAAGCTAATCCCAATTGCTCACATTTGGCCCATATCCCTCTATACCCATCATAGCCATGTAACAATCTAAATGCTTTTTAAAAGATAAAATTGAATCCGCCTCTACTACTATCTCTAGCAGCTTGTTCCAGACACTCACCACCCTCTGTGTGAAAAAATTGCCCCTCTGGACACTTTTTTTGTATCCCTTCCCTCTCATCTTAAACCTATGCCTTCTAGTTTTAGACTCCCCTACCTTTGGCAACAGATATTGACTATCTACTTTGTCTATGCCCCTCATTATTTTATAAAAGGTCACCCCTCAGCCTCCCATGCTCCAGACAAAAAAGGTCTCAGTCTATTCAGCCTCTCCTTATAACTCAAACCATCAAGTCCCGGTAGTATACTAGTAAATCTTTTCTGCACTCTTTCTAGTTTAATAATTTCCTTCCTTTAATAGTGTGACCAGAATTGCACACAGTATTCCAAGTGTGGCCTTGTACAACTTCAACAAGACATCCCAACTCCTGTATTTAGTGTTCTGATCAATTGAAACCAAGCATGCCTTCTTCACCACTCTGTCCACCTGTGACTCCACTTTCAAGGAGCTATGAACGTGTACCCCGAGATCTTTGTTCTGTAACTCACCCCAGTGCCCTACCATTAACTGAATGAGTCCTGCCCTGGTTCAGTCTACCAAAATGCATTACCTCGCACTTGTCTAAATTAAACTCCAACTGTCATTCATCAGCCCACTGGCCCAATTGTTCAAGATCCTGCTGCAATTGGAGATAACCTTCCTCAGTGTCCACTATGTCATCAATCTTGGTGTCATCTGCAAACTTACTAACCATGCCCTCTATTCTCATCCAAATCATTAATATAAATGACAAATAACAGTGGACCCAGCACTGATCCCCTGAGGTACACCAGGCTTCCAGTTTGAAAAATAACTCTCTACAGCCACCCTTTGGCTTCTGTCAACGCCAGCATCTCCACATCTGTTAAGAAGGCAATTTTGTATCCATTTAGATACCTCACCCTGGATCTTGCAAGATTTAACTTTATGGGGACAGTGCCAGAGAATTGGAGGGTTGAAACTTTGGCATCCTTGAACAAATGGTGTAAGCACAGTCCCGGTAACTACGGACCAGTCAGTTTAACATTAGTGTGGATCAAGTTTTAGCAACAATAATACCTGGGGGAAATAATCAACAGGTACTTGGATAGATTTGAGTTAATTAGAGAAAGTCAGGGCAGATTTATGAAAGGCAGACTGTTTGACCAATTGAATTTTTTGATAAAGCAATCAAGGTTTAAAGGGTAAACAGCGGACGTCTTCTGCATATTCATAGAATTCCTACAGTACTGAAGAAGGCCATTCAGCCCAATGACCACAATCCCACCCAGGGCCTATTCCTGTAACCCTTACCTTATTAATTAACATTTACCTTATTAATCCCCTGACACTAGGGTCAATTTAGCATGGACGATCTACCTAACCTGCACAACTTTGGATGGTGGGGGGAAACTGGAGCACCCAAAGGAAACTAACGCAGAAATGGGGAAACAGTGCAAATTCCATATTGACGGTGACCAAGGCCAGAATTGAACCTGGGTCCCTGGCGCTGTGCACCAGCAGTGCTGACCACTGTGCCACTGTCCTCTACTTGAGTAAAAGCCACATTTTTGATACCATTCTTTTTAGGCCAAAATCCATTGGGAATATTGACCTGCTTGACATAGGCCCAAGTAAAATCCAAAAGACTGTTTGAGCCACAGTAATTAAAATTCAACTGTAGTTATTACAGAAAATTGAAAAAAAATCTGGTTTTGAAAAATTGATAAGAAGCAGACAAGCAAAGCAGAATACAATGACTCAGCAACCCCCCTCCCCTCCCCTAGTAAACAAATAAACAAATAGAACTGCAAAACAGACAAAAAAAATTGAACAGTCAACAGTTATTAACCCTTTAAAGAAAAGAATAAAAGACTGCCATCTATGATAAATTTCTCAGCAATTCCTCTTATGGTATATTTAATCTTCTCCAAATTAAGGAAAGACATTAAGTCTTCTAACCAGGATGAAGCAGTGGGTGGTTTGAAGGACCTTCACATTAATAGAATCCATTTGCAGGCTATCAATGAAGTGAAAGAAATGACATCTGTCTTAATCTTAGTGAGACTGACTTCAGGTGGGACTCCAAACATGGCTATCAGAGGATAAGGCTGCAAGTCAAAACCTAGAACTTTGGAGAGAGTGTCAGAGAAGAATGCCCAAAAGTCAGCCAGATTTGAACATGACCATAACATGTGGGTCCAGTCTGCAGGGGCAAGTGAACGCTTGTCACATTTGTTGTTGTGTTGGAAAAAGCTTGCTAATTCTGAATTGAATTAAGATGAAATGAGTGCAGGAGGATATGAAACTGATCCATTAGCCATCCACAAGATGCCAGTCCACGTCACCTCGGACTCCAGCATACAGATCCTATTCTCTGTGGTGTGAGGGGTCTGTCTCGATGTTGGGCAAGGTACTGTATCAACAACTAGACAAATGGTGTTGAGGGAGGACTGAATTGGACCCAGTGACTCTTCCAATGAATTTTCAGTTCCTGAGCCAAACTTTGGGATTTGTTGAGCTCAATGACAAGAATTTCCCTTCGGGATTCAGTTATCAAAGATATGCGGGAGCTGATTAACATCTTAACTGAAGCCATCTAGACAGACATGTCCTTAACATTCAATTTTTATTTTCCCTGCCTGTGTGCTTTCAATTCCTAGGCATATTTGGATAAACTTGATACTGGATTGTTCAGGTTAATTTTTGCAGTCTAATTTGAAAAGAAATCATAGGGAGAAATGCCATGTGTGCTGCCTCTATATCACTTAACCAGAAGTCCTGGTCGTTATTCCCACTAATTAATAACCACAGTATCCTTTGACATTCATAATATGTATTTCAATATTTATCTAGGTATTACAGGGTTCATAAGATATAGGAACAGAATTAGGTTGTTTGGCCCATCGAGTCTGTTCTGTCATTTGACCATGGTTGATCTGCTCCTCATCCCCATTTGAGTGTAGGGCCTGGGTGATAGTTTATGACGTGGATGCGATCGGTGAACTGCAGTGGATCCGAGCAAACTGAGAGGCTGCAATTGATTCGTGCCATGACTAACCTTTTGGAGCACTTCATAAAGATGAATGTTAGTGTACGCGCTGGAGCGAGGTGACTTCTTGCAAGCTGTGCCCAGCATACCTTTGAATTCTATCTTTTAGTCATTAAGCTGCCTGGCTTTTCTATGGCTGAGTGTCAGACTTTGTCTTAATGTATGAAGTATGTTGGAACATTTCATTGTGAACATGCTTTTAGTGATTTGTGTCAGTGATTTGGATACTGGAATACAGAGTTGCGTTTTGAAATTTGCTGCTCATTTCAAACTTGGAGGTGTTGTTCACAAGGAAGATGATGACAGCTGAGAGCATAAAGGACAGACGTAGGCTTTTTATTTGATCCATTTGTGGGACATGGTGTTAGTAGGTGCCCAGATTTATTACTCACATAGTTGCTCTTGAACTAGGCCATTTCAAAGGACAGTTGAGAATAAACTACATTGCTGTAGCTCTAGAATCACAGGTGGGTCAGACCAGATAAGGACAGCAGCTTTCCTTTAATGAGACAGTTAAATGATTATGCAGGGACAGAGGGACCCAGGGGTGTGAGCAAAGGAATTAGAAGAAGGGATTGATCATTCAATAAGATCATAGCTGACCTGATTGTAACTTCAAGCTCCACGCTGGTGCCAACCGCAGAAACTCCCTTCGTGGTCAAAAATCTATCTAGCTCTACCTTAATTTCAAAGCGTCTCTTCCTCAAAAGAGCTCCAGAGGCTGATGAACAAAGAACAAAGAAAATTACAGCCCAGGAACAGACCCTCCAGCCCTCCCAAGCCTGCACCGACTATACTGCCCGACTGAACTAAAACCCCCTACACTTCCGGGGACCATATCCCCCTGTTCCCATCCTATTCGCGTATTTGTCAAGACGCCCCTTAAAAATCACTATCGTATCTGCTTCCACCATCTCCCCTCGCAACAAGTTCCAGGCACCCAGTGCTCTCTGTAAAAGATGTGCTTCGTATATCTCCTTTAAACCTTGCCCCTCGCACCTTAAACCTGTGCCCCCTAGTAATTGACTCTTTCACCCTGGGAGAAAGCTTCTTACTATCCATTCTGTCCATGCCTCTCATAATCTTGTAGATTTCTATCAGGACGCCCCTCAACCTCCGTCATTCCAGTGAGAACAAACCAAGTTTGTCCAACCTCTCCTCGCATCTTGAAGGGAATTGCTTGATAGAGCAGACGCAGCACAGTTTCATTAAAGGGAAGTCGTGTCTGACAAATTTACTGGAGTTCTATGAGGATGTGTCTAGGGTGGTGGATAGAGGAGAGCCGATGCATGTGGTCTTTCTAGATTTTCAGAAGGCGTTTGACAAAGTACCTCACAAGAGGTTATTGCAGAAGGTCGAGGAACATGGAGTTGGGGGTAGGGTGTTAGCGTGGATAGAGGATTGGTTGTCAAATAGGAGGCAGAGAGTGGAGGTCAACGGGTGCTATTCGGATTGGTGGATGGTGATTAGTGGAGTGCCCCAGGGGTCGGTGCTGGGGCCTCAGCTTTTTACCATTTATATAGATGATCTGGAGGAGGGAACCGAGTGTAGGGTGTCGAAATTTGCTGATGACACCAAGATTGGGGGAACGGCAAATTGTGCGGAGGGTGTGGAGAGTCTGCAGAAGGATCTAGATAGGTTGGGCGAATGGGCCAGGAAATGGCAAATGGAATTTAATGTTGGCAAGTGTGAGGTGGTCCACTTTGGTAGGAAGAATGGTAGGAAGGACTATTACGGGGCGAAAAACTGCAGCAGGCGACGGTGCAGAGGGACCTCGGGGTCCTTGTGCATGAGTCGCAAAAACCCAGTTTGCAGGTGCAGCAGGTGGTCAGGAAGGCGAATGGGATGCTGGCCTTCATAGCGAGGGGGATTGAATATAAAAGTAGGGAGGTCTTGCTGCAGCTGTATAGGGCATTGGTGAGGCCGCAGCTGGAGTACTGTGTGCAGTTTTGGGCGCTGCACCTGCGCAAAGATATTTTGGCCTTGGAGGGAGTGCAGAGGAGGTTTACTAGGCTGATACCGGAGTTGAGGGGATTGAGCTATGAGGAGAGGCTGAATAAACTGGGCTTGTACTCATTAGAGTTTAGAAGAATGAGGGGAGATCTCATTGAGACATATAAGATGATGAATGGGATGGATAGGATAGAGGTGGAGAGACTCTTCCCACTCAAAAAAGACAGTAGGACTAGGGGGCACAGCCTCAAGATAAAAGGGGGGCGGTTTAGAACGGAGTTGAGGAGGAACTTCTTCACTCAAAGGGTGGTGAATCTCTGGAATTCTCTGCCCGTTGAAGTGATGGAGGCTGCCTCGCTAAATATTTTTAAGACGCGGGTTGATGGGTTTTTGATAAGAGAGGGGATTAAGGGTTATGGGGAGAAAGTGGGAATGTGGAACTGAGCAGCGACAGATCAGCCATGATCTTATTGAATGGCGGGGCAGGCTTGAAGGGCCAGATGGCCTACTCCTGCTCCTATTTCTTATGTTCTTATGTAGCTAATGCCCTCCATACCAGACAACATCCTGGTAAATCTTTCTCTAAAGCCTCCACATCCTTCTGGTAGTGTGGTGACCAAAATTGAACACTATATTCCAAGTGCAGCCTTACCAAGGTTCTATAAAGCTGCAACATGACTTGCCAATTTTTAAACTCAATACCCCGGGCGATGAAGGCAAGCATGCCGTATGTCTTCTTGACTACCTTCTCCACCTGCATTGCCACTTTCAGTGACCTGTGTACATGTACAGCCAGATCCCTTTGCCTATCAATACTCTTAAGGGTTCTGCCATTTACTGTGTATTTCCTATCTGTATTAGACCTTCTAAAATGCATTACCTCACATTTGTCCGGATTAAACTCCATCTGCCGTCTTTCCACCCAATCTGTATCCCGTTCTATCTTCTGATGGTCCTCATTGCTATCTGCAAATCCACCAATCTTTGTGTTGCCCATAAACTTATTAATCAAACCAGTTACATTTTCCCCCAAATCATTTATATATATTACAAACAGCAAAGGTCCCAGCACTGATCCCTGAGGAATGCCATTTGTCACAGCCCTCCATTCAGAAACACACCCTTCCACTGCAACCCTCTGTCTTCTTTGACTGAGCCAGTTTTTTTATCCACCTTGCTAGCTCACCTCTGATCCCACTGCGACTTCATCTTCTGCAGCAATCTGCCAAAGGCCTTATTGAAGTGCATGTAGACCACTGCCCTACCCTCATCAACCATCTTTGTCACTTCCTCGAAAAACTCGATCAAGTTTGTGAAACAGGATCTCCCCTTCACAAAACCATGTTGCTTCTCGTTAATACGTCCACTTATTTCCAAGTGGGAATAAATCCTGTCTTGAAGAATCCTCTCCAATAATTTCCCTACAACTGATGTAAGGCTCACTGGCCTGTAAGTACCTAGATTATTCTTGCTACCCTTCTTAAACAAAGGAACAACATTGGCTAATCTCCAATCCCCTGGATCATGATGTAGAGATGCCGGCGTTGGATTGACCTTCGGGTAAGCATTCTCCAAGGTGGCCTTCACGACACATGACAGCTCAGAGTCGCTGAACAGAGACTGATAGCCAAGTTCCGCACACGTGAGCATGGCGTCAACTGGGATCTTGGGTCTGTGTCACACTATCTGTAACCCCCATGACTTGTCTGGGCTTGCAAAATCTCATTTACTGTCCTGTCTGGAGACAATACTAACCTATGCTAATGCTATCTCCACTCACGTTGTCTGCAACTTTAAGACTTGAATAGCAGGTTAGCCGTAAAGACTTGCATTCTAATCAGTATTCTGTAAACTGTGTGTGACTTTATATGCCCTTCTCTGATCAGAACCTTCCACACACCTGACGAAGGAACAGCATTTCCAAAAGCTTGTGAGATTACTATCAAATAAACTGGTTGGACTTCTTACTGTGTTTACCTCCCCTGTAGCTAGTGAGGATACAAAGATTTCTCTCAAATCCCCAGCAATTTCCTCCCTTGCCACTCTCAGTATTTTGGGCTATATCCCATCAGGCCCTGGGAACTTGTCTACCTTAATGTTTCTGTAGAACCCCAATACCACCTCCTTTTTGATCTCAACATGATTCAAACATGCCTTTTCCCAGACTCTTCATTCACCAAGTCCTTCTGTTTGGTGAATACTGACACAATGTACTCATTTAATACCTCGCCTATTTCCTCTGGCTCACTGAGAGAAAAAAAATCCTCATTTTGGTTTAATGAGTGACTCCTTATTTTTCATAAACGACCCTTTGTTCTAGATCCTCACATCCATGCTGTCAAGATGTCTCAGGATCTTAGAAAGCTGTGGTCAAGATGATTCTTACTCTTGTGGATATAAACCTAACTCCTCCAACCTTTACTCACAGTCAAACCGCCCATTGCTGGTGTTAGTTTAGTAAACCTTCTCTGAACAGCTAATGCATTTACATGTTTTCTTTGACAAGGAGACCAGTATTGTGCACACTATTCCAGATGTGCATCAATACTTGAAGGTGGCAGGACATATTGAAAGGACAATTAGCAAAGTATATATGATCTTGGGCTTCATAAATGGATGTATTGGGTTCAGAAACATGGGTGTTACACTGAAACTTCATGAACCTCTGGTTAGGACACAACTGGAGTATTGTGTCCAGTTCTTGTCACATCTTGGGAAGGATATGAGGGTGCTGAGGCAATTTAACAGAATGGCCTCAAAGATGATGGATTTTAGCTACAAGGTTAGGTTGGAGAAGCTGGGATTGTTCTTATTGGAGGTTAGGAGACTAAATGGAGATATTACAGAGGTGTATAAGAGTGTGATAAGCTTATATAAAGTAGAGAAAACCTGTTTCCATTAGCTGATAGTAAAAGGTTTAGGGGACACCGATTTTTAAGTTTTTAGGTAAATGCAGGGGGAATGCCAGGAAGAACTTTTTTTATACAGCAGATGGTAATGACCTGGAATTTGCTGTCAGTAAGGGTGATGGAAGTGGAAACTGAATGATTTCAGAAGGAAATTGGATGGGTGCTTGGTCTCAGCAAGGCCTTGTATAATTGAAACACAACTTTCCTATTTTTGCAATCCATTCCCCTTGCAATAAACAGCAATATTCTAATAGTTATCATAATTAGTTACTGTACCTGCATGCTAACTTTTTACGATTCATGCACTGGGGCACCCAGATTCCTCAACATCTCAGAGTTCTGCAATCCCTCACCATCTAGATTGTTTGCTCTTTTACTTTTTTTGTCCAAAATGCACAGTTTCATGTTTTCCCACATTCTGCTCCATTTGTCCAATCTTCACCCACTCACTTAAGCTATTCTTGTATAAAAGCATTTTTTACACAATAAGATGTCGTGATCATGAATATGAACCTTGAAAAGTGGGGTGGAAATAGTTAACATTCAAAAGAGAATTGGATAAATGTATGAACAAAAATATACAGGGCAGTGGGATGAATTGGATAGTACCTATAAAGAGCCATTCTATATGGTAGGAGCTGAAGGCCCTGCTCCTACGAGTTATCTTAGATCTGGTACTGTGTAACATAGAACATAGAACATTACAGCACAAACAGGCCCTTCGGCCCTCGAGTTGCACCGATCACATCAACCCCACCAATCTATAGACCTATCTATAACCCCCAATCCCATTAAACCCCATATACTCATCCAGAAGTCTTTTAAAAGACCCCAGCGAGTTCGCCTCCACCACCGATGACGGCAGCCGATTCCATTCACTCACCACCCTCTGAGTGAAAAACTTACCCCTAACATCACCTCTGTACTTCCCTCCCCGCACCTTAAATCTGTGTCCTCTCGTAGCGACCATTTCAACCCGGGGAAATAGCCTCTGAGAGTCCACCCTATCTATTCCTCTCAACATTTTATAAACTTCTATCAGGTCGCCTCTCAACCTTCGCCTCTCTAGGGAAAAGAGTCCCAGCTCCCTCAACCTATCTTCATAAGGCATGCCTCCCAGTCCAGGCAACATCCTTGTAAATCTCCTCTGCACCTTTTCAATAGCTTCTACGTCTTTCCTATAGTGAGGCGACCAGAACTGCGCACAGTACTCCAAATGAGGCCTGACAAGGGTCCTGTAAAGTTGCAGCATTACCTCCCGACTCCTAAACTCAATCCCTCAATTAATGAAGGCAGGTAACAAGGCAGGTAGAATCAGGGATCTTCTTGTGAGGGGTCCTGTTGGGATGAGTGATCACGATATGGTTGAATTTCTGATGCAGATGGAGGGTGAGAAAGTAGAGTCCCAAACCAGTGTCCTCTGCTTGAACAGAGGGGAGTATGATAAGATGAGGGTGGAATTGGCTAATGTATATTGGGGGCGCAGATTGGTTGGTAGGACAGCTGAGGAACACTGGAGGATTTTTTGGAGATCTTTTTCAGTACTCAGCAGAAATATATTCCGGTGATAAAGAAGGACTGTAAGAAAAGAGATAACCAGACGTGGATATCGAAGGAAATAAAGGAGAGTATTAAATTAAAAACCAATGCGTACAGAGCAGCTAAAAATAGTGGGGAATTAGAAGATTGGGAAAGATTTAAAAAAACAACAAAGAATGACTAAGAAAGCGATAAAGAAAGGAAAGATAGTACCTATTGAACATAAGAACATAAGAAATAGGAGCAGGAGTAGGCCATCTAGGCCTTCGAGCCTGCCCCGCCATTCAGTAAGATCATGGCTGATCTGTCGTGGCTCAGTTCCACTTTCCCGCCTTCTCCCCATAACCCTTAATCCCTTCTCTTATCAAAAACCCATCAACCCGTTTCTTAAATATATTTAGTGAGGCAGCCTCCACCACTTCAACGGGCAGAGAATTCCAGAGATTCACCACCCTTTGAGTGAAGAAGTTCCTCCTCAACTCCGTTCTAACCCCCCCCCCTTATCTTGAGGCTGTGCCCTCTAGTCCTACTGTCCTCGACAGGACATTGATAGGAGTTATAAGGAGATAGTCACTCCTAGAAATCAGTCTTGGGTCACTGCCAAGAGGAGGGGAAAGAAGCAATCAGGGGGAAAATCCCCTGGGGCTGTTCCCCTCCAAAATAGGTTTTCGGTCCTGGAGGCTACAGTTGAGGAGGAATCAACTGGGGATAGCCAAAGGGAGCAGGTCTCAGGGGGTGAGCCTATTGTAAATGCTCAGGTGGTTAGGGGATGCAAAAGATTGGGCCTCGTGATTGGGGACTCTACAGTCAAGGGGACGGATAGGAGAGTCGGTAGTAATAGAACATAGAACATTACAGCGCAGAACAGGCCCTTCGGCCCACGATGTTGCGCCGACCAGTTACAAAACAATGACCCACTAACCTAAACCAATCCCTTTTCGTCTATAAACCTATCCATGGATCTCTTAAACGCCCTCAAACGAGTAATGGTAGGGACTCAGGGCTGGTGTGTTGCCTACCAGGGGCTGGGGTCCGGGATGTGTCAGAGAGGATATTCAAGACTGTTAGGGGAGAGGGAGATCAACCCCAAGTTATAATTCATGTGGGGACACATGACATAGGGAGGCGAAGGGAAGGGGATATTAAGCAGAAATTCATGGAGTTGGGGTGGAAACTAAAGGCCAAGACAGACAGAGTGGTTATCTCTGGACTTTTGCCTGTGCCACGGGATAGTTTAGAGAGGAATAGAGAGAGGAAAAGTTTGAACTTGTGGCTGAGGGGATGGTGCAGGAGGGAGAGGTTCAAGTACTTGAGCAATTGGGGCTCATTCTGGGGAAATTGGGACTTCTATAAGAGTGATGGTTTACACCTGAACCAGAGGGGAACAAATATCCTGGAGGGTAAATTTGTGAAGGCTATGCGGAGTGGTTTAAACTGATTCAGAGGGGGGGTGGGATCCTGAGTAGAGGGGGTGAAAGTGAGGGGGGCATAGATAGAACCCATAGAACCCTACAGTGCAGAAACAGGCCCTTCGGCCCATCGAGTCTGCACCGAACACAATCCCACCCAGACCCTATCCCCATATCCCTACACATTTACCTGCTAATCCCTCTAACCTACACATCCCAGGATACTAAGGGGCAATTTTAGCATAGCCAATGAACCTAACCCGCACATCTTTGGACTGTGGGAGGAAACCGGAACACCCGGAGAAAACCCACGCAGACACGAGGAGAATGTGCAAACTCCACACAGGCAGTGACCCGAGCCGGGAATCGAACCCAGGACCCTGGAGCTGTGAAGCAGCAGTGCTAACCACTGTGCTACCGTGCCACCGATGGGGACTGCAATGCACGGCATTGGGGGGGTGGGGCGGAGCAGGGTTTGAAATGCGTATACTTTAATACTTTAGAAGTATTCGCAATAAAGTGGATGAACTTGCAGCGTGGATCAGTACCTGGGACTTTGATGTTGTGGCCATTTCAGAGACATGGATAGAGCAGAGTCAGGAATGGATGTTGCAGGTCCCGGGGTACAAATGCTTTAGTCGGAGTAGAGAAGGAGGTAGAAGGGGGGGTGGGGTAGCATTATTGGTCAAGGACTGCATCACAGTGTCAGAGAGGAAGTTTGATGAGGACTTGTCTGTTGAGGTAGTATGGGCGGAGATTAGAAATAGGAGAGGAGAGGTCACCCTGTTGGGAGTCTTTTATAGACCTCCAAAAAGTTCTAGAGAGGTTGAGGAAAGGATTGCGGAGACAATCCTGGCTAGGAGTGAAAGTAATAGGATAATTGTTATGGGGGACTTTAACTTTACGAATATTGATTGGAATTGCTATGGTTCTAGCTCGTTAGAGGGGTCAGTGTTTGTACAAAGCGTGCAGGAAGGTTTTTTGACTCAGTATGAAGATAGGCCAACTAGAGGTGAGGCTATATTGGATTTGGTGCTGGGAAATGAGCCAGACCAGGTGCTAGACTTGGAAGTTGGAGTGCACTTTGGTGATAGTGACCACAATTCGGATACGTTCACCTTAGTGATGGAAAGGGATAGGCATGAACCTCGGGTCAGTAGTTTTAGCTGGGGGAAGGGTAATTATGAGGCTATTAGGAGAGAATTAGGAAGCATAGGTTGGACTAGGAGATTACAGGGACTGGGAACGTCCGAAATGTGGAATTTTTTCAAGGAACAGCTACTGCGGGTCTGCGATAGGTATGTCCCTGTCAGGCAAGGAGGATTTGGTAGGGCTAGAGAACCGTGGTGTACTAAAAAAGTTGATTCGTTGGTTAGGAAGAAAAAGGAGGCTTATGTTCGGATGAGGCTTGAGGGCTCAGGTAGTGCATTAGAAAGCTTTAGATTGGCTAGGAGGGAGTTGAAGAGTGAGTTAAGAAGGGCTAAAAGAGGACATGAGATGACTTTGGCTGATAGGATGAAGGAGAATCCTAAGGTGTTCTATAGGTATGTCAAGAACAGAAGGTTGGTTAGGGCAAGATTAGGGCCAGTTACAGACAGTAGAGGGAAGTTGTGTGTGGAACCGGAAGAGATTGGTGAGGCATTAAACCAATATTTCTCTTCGGTGTTCACGCAGGGGGACATGAATGTAGCTGAGGAGGACACTGGGGTGCAGGGGTGTAAAATAGAAAGTATTGCAGTTGATTCAGGGGATGTGCTGGATATTCCAGAGGGCTTGAAAATAGATAAGTCCCCTGGTCCGGATGGGATTTACCCTAGGATTCTCTGGGAGGCTAGAGAGGTGATTGCAGAGCCTCTGGCTCTGATCTTCAGGTCATCGTTGGTCTCTGGTATATTACCAGAAGATTGGAGGACAGCGAATGTTGTCCCATTGTTTAAGAAGGGGAACAGAGACTTCCCTGGGAATTATAGACCGGTGAGTCTTACTTCTGTTGTGGGCAAGGTTTTAGAAAGAATTATTAGGGATAGGATTTATAGTTATTTGGAGAGTAATGAATTGATTAGAGACAGTCAGCATGGTTTTGTAGCAGGTAGGTCGTGCCTTACTAACCTTATTGAGTTTTTTGAGAAAGTGACCAAAGAGGTGGATGGGGGTAAGGCAGTTGACGTGGTATATATGGATTTTAGTAAGGCGTTTGATTAGGTTCAACATGGTAGGCTTCTGCAGAAAATGCAGATGTATGGGATTGGGGGTGATCTAGGGAATTGGATCAGGAATTGGCTAGCGGATAGGAGGCAGAGGGTGTTGGTTGATGGTAAATATTCATCACGGAGTTCGGTTACGAGTGGTGTGCCTCAGGGATCTGTTTTGGGGCCACTGCTGTTTGTAATTTTTATTAATGATCTGGATGAGGGTATAGTTGGGTGGATTAGTAAGTTTGCTGATGACACCAAAGTCGGAGATGTGGTAGATTGTGAGGAAGGGTGACTTAGACAGGTTGCAGAGCTGGGCCGCGAGGTGGCGGATGGAGTTTAATGCGGAGAAGTGTGAGGTAATTCATTTCGGCAGGAGTAACAGATGTGTTGAGTATAGGGCTAACGGGAGTACTTTGAATAGTGTGGAGGAGCAGAGGGATCTAGGTGTATGTGTACATAGATCCCTGAAAGTTGGGAATCAAGTAGATAAGGTTGTTAAGAAGGCATACGGTGTCTTGGCGTTTATTGGTAGGGGGATTGAATTTAGGAGTCGCAACGTCATGTTGCAACTGTACACAACTCTGGTGCAGCCGCACTTGAAGTATTGTGTACAGTTCTGGTCCCCACATTACAGGAAGGATGTGGAGGCTTTGAACATAGAACATAGAACATAGAACATTACAGCGCAGAACAGGCCCTTCGGCCCACGATGTTGCGCCGACCAGTTACAAAACAATGACCCACTAGCCTAAACCAATCCCTTTTCATCCATAAACCTATCCACAGATCTTTTAAACGCCCCCAAACTAGGTGCATTTACAACTGCAGCTGGCAGGGCATTCCAGTCCCTCACCACCCTCTGGGTAAAGAACCTACCCCTGACATCTGTCCTATAACTACCCCCCCTTAATTTAAAATCGTGCCCCCTCGTGTTAGCTTTCTCCATCCTAGGAAAAAGGCTATCACTATCTACCCTGTCTAAACCTCTAATCATCTTATATGTTTCAATGAGATCCCCTCTTAGCCGCCTTCTTTCCAGCGAAAACAACCCCAAATCACTCAATCTCTCCTCATAGGATCTCCCCTCCATACCAGGCAACATCCTGGTAAACCTCCTCTGCACCCTCTCCAAAGCCTCTACATCCTTCTTGTAATGTGGGGACCAGAACTGCACACAAAACTCCAAGTGCGGCCGCACCAGAGATGTGTACAGTTGCATCATGACGCTACGACTCCTAAATTCAATCCCCCTACCAATAAACGCCAAAACTCCGTATGCCTTCTTAACAACTTTATCTACTTGATTCCCAACTTTCAGGGATCTATGTACACATACACCTAGATCCCTCTGCTCCTCCACACTATTCAAAGTCCTCCCGTTAGCCCTATACTCAACACATCTGTTATTCCTACCGAAATGAATTACCTCACACTTCTCCACATTAAACTCCATTCGCCACCTCTCAGCCCAGCTCTGCAACCTTTCTAAGTCATCCTGCAAACTATGACACCCTTCCTCACAATCTACCACACCTCCGACTTTGGTGTCATCAGCAAACTTACTAATCCACCCAACTATACCCTCATCCAGATCATTAATAAAAATTACAAACAGCAGTGGCCCCAAAACAGATCCCTGAGGCACACCACTTGTAACCGAACTCCATGACGAATATTTCCCATCAACCACCACTCTCTGTCTCCTATCTGCTAGCCAATTCCTGATCCAATTACCTAGATCACCCCCAATCCCATACATCTGCATTTTCTGCAGAAGCCTACCATGGTGAACCTTATCAAACGCCTTGCTAAAATCCATATACACCACATCAACTGCCTTACCCCTATCCACCTCTTTGGTCACTTTCTCAAAGAACTCGATAAGGTTAGTAAGGCATGACCTACCCGCTACAAAACCGTGCTGACTATCTCTAATCAACTCATTACTTTCCAAATAACTATAAATCCTGTCTCTAATAATCCTTTCCAAAACCTTACCCACCACAGAAGTAAGACTCACCGGTCTATAATTCCCAGGGAAGTCCCTTCTCCCCTTCTTAAACAATGGGACAACATTTGCTGTCCTCCAATCTTCTGGTACAATACCAGAGACTAACGACGACCTGAAGATCAGAGCCAGAGGCTCCGCAATCACCCCTCTTGCCTCCCAAAGAATCCTAGGGTAAATCCCATCTGGACCAGGGGACTTATCTATTTTCAAACCCTCTAAAATATCCAGCACATCCCCCGTATCAACTGCAATACTATCTATTTCACACCCCTGCACCCCAGTGTCCTCCTCAGCTACATTCCTGTCCCCTTGCGTGAACACCGAAGAGAAATATTGGTTCAACGCCTCTCCAATCTCCTCCGGTTCCACACACAACTTCCCTCTACTGTCTGTAACTGGCCCTAATCTTGTCCTAACCAACCTTCTGTTCTTGACATACCTGTAAAACGCCTTAGGGTTCTCCTTAATCCTATCAGCCAAAATCATCTCATGCCCTCTTTTGGCCCTTCTTAACTCCCTCTTCAACTCCCTCCTAGCCAATCTAAAACTTTCTAATGCACTACCTGAGCCCTCAAGCCTCATCCGAACATAAGCCTCCTTTTTCTTCCTAACCAACGAATCAACTTTTTTGGTGCACCACGGTTCCCTGGGCCTACCAAATCCTCCTTGCCTGACAGGGATATACTTATCACAGACCCGCAATAGCTGCTCCTTGAAAAATCTCCACATCTCGGATGTTCCCAGTCCCTGTAATCTCCCATTCCAACCAATGCTTCCTAATTCTTTCCTAATAGCCTCATAATTACCCTTCCCCCAGCTGAAACTACTGACCCGAGGTTCATGCCTATCCCTTTCCATCACTAAGGTGAACGTAATCGAATTATGATCACTATCCCCAAACTGTACACCAACTTCCAAGTCTAGCACCTGGTCTGGCTCATTACCGAGCACCAAATCCAATATAGCCTCACCTCTCGTCGGCCTATCTACATACTGAGTCAAAAAACCTTCTTGCACACTTTGAACAAAAACTGACCCCTCTAACGAGGGGTTAGGCAACATCCTGGTAAACCTCCTCTGCATCCTCTCTTTGGAGAGGATGCAGAGGAGGTTTACCAGGATGTTGCCTGGTATGGAGGGGAGGTCCTATGAGGAGAGGCTGAGAGATTTGGGGTTGTTTTCGCTGGAAAGAAGGAGGCTAAGAGGGGATCTTATTGAAACATATAAGATGATTAGAGGTTTAGATAGGGTGGACAGTAATAGCCTTTTTCCTCTGATGGAGAAATCTAGCACAAGGGGGCATGGCTTTAAATTAAGGGGTGGTAGTTATAGGACGGATGTCAGGGGTAAGTTCTTTACCCAGAGGGTGGTGAGGGATTGGAATGCCCTGCCTGCTGCGGTTGTAATTGCGTCTAGTTTGGGGGCGTTTAAGAGATCTGCGGATAGGTTTATGGACAAAAAGGGATTGGTTTAGGTTAGAGGGTCAGTTTTTTTTTTAAAAAAACTGTTCGGCGCAACATTGTGGGCCGAAGGACCTGTTCTGCGCTGTAATGTTCTATGTTCTATGTCCTTTCTGAGCGGGAAGAGCCTCTCCACCTCTATCCTATCCATCCCATTCATCACCTTATATGAAACTAAACTAGCACTAAATGTAAAAAATGATTGTAAAAGTTTTTACAAATATATAAAGAAGAGGAGAATGGCTAGAGTGAATGTTGGACCCTTGGAGAACGAGAAGGGGATTTAATGGTGGGAAACGAGGAAATGGCTAAGACTTTAAGTTTTCTTGTGTTGGTCTTCTCGGAGGAGAACACAAATAGCTTACCGAATATTAAAAAATAGAGTGTTGGTAGGAGATGAGATCCTGAATACAATTACTGTTACTAGAGAGGTAGTGCTTGGTAGACTTAACGGGACTGAAGGTAGACAAGTCCCCGGGACCGGATGGAATGCATTCCCAGTGTTCTGAAAGAAATAGCAGCAGTAATAGCAGATGCTTTAGTAATTATTTATCAAAATTCGCTGGACTCTGGGGAAATGCCGGCGGATTGGAAAGCAGTTACTGTTATGCCGTTGTTTAAAAAAGGTAGTAGACTAAATGCAGGGAACTACAGGCTGGTTAGCTTAACGTTTGTAGTTGAAAAAATGCTAGAATCCATCATCCAAGAAGAAATAGCAGGACACCTAGAAAAGAACAGTTCGATCAAACAGACGCAGGACGGATTCGTGAAGCGGAAGTCGTGTTTAACAAATTTACTAGATTTTTATGAAGATGTGACTAGGGCGGTTGACGGAGGGGAACCGGTGGATGTGTTTTTAGATTTCCAGAAGGCATTCGATAAGGTGCCGCACAAAAGGTTGCTGCAGAAGGTTAGGGTACACGGAGTTGCAGGTGAAGTGTTAGCGTGGATTGAGGATTGGTTATCTAACAGGAAGCAGAGAGTTGGAATAAACGGGTGCTTTTCTGGTTAGCAGTTGGTGACTAGTGGAGTGCTGCAGGGATCAGTGCTGAAGCCTCAGCTGTTCATCATATACATAGACGACCTGGAGGAGGGGGCTGAGTGCAGGGTAACAAAATTTGCTAATGACACAAAGATGAGTGGAAAAGCGAATTGCGTGGAGGACGCAGAAAGTCTGCAGAGAGATCTGGATGGGCTGAGTGAGTGGACAAGGACCTGGCAGATGGAGTTTAACGCTGGCAAAGGTGAGGTTATCCACTTTGGCAGAAATAATAGTAGGATGGAATATTATTTTAAAGGGTGAAAAGTTGCAGCATGCAACTGTGCAGAGGGACCTGGGGGTCCTTGTGCATGAAATGCAAAAACTCGGTCTGCAGGTGCAGCAGGTGATCAAGATGGTGAATGGGATGTTGGCCTTTATCGTGAGAAGGATAGAATACAAAAGCAGTGAGGTCTTGCTGCAACTGTACAAGGCACTGGTGAGACCGCAACAGGAGTACTGTGTGCAATTTGGGTCCCCTTATTTGCGGAAGGATATATTGGCCTTGGAGGCAGTACATACAAAGTTCACCAAGCTGATACTGGAGATGAGGGGGTTAGCTTTTGAGGAGAGATTAAATAGACTGGGCCTGTACTCGGAGTTTAGAATGCTGAGGGTGATCTTATAGAGACTTACAAGATAATGAAGGGGCTAGATATAAGAACATAAGAAATAGGAGCAGGAGTAGGCCATCTGGCCCTTCGAGCCTGCCCCACCATTCAATAAGATCATGGCTGATCTGTCATGGCTCAATTCCACATTCTGGCCCTCTCCCCATAACCCTTAATTCCCTCTCTTATGAAAAACCCATCAACCCGTTTCTTGAAAATATTTAGCGAGGCAGCCTCCACCACTTCAACGGGTAGAGAATTCCAGAGATTCACCACCCTTTGAGTGAAGAAGTTCCTCCTCAACTCTGTTCTAAAACGCTCCCCCCCCCTTTATCTTGAGGCTGTGCCTCCTAGTCCTATTGTCTTTTTTGAGCGGGAAGAGTCTCTCCACCTCTATCCTATCCATCCCATTCATCATCTTATACGTCTCAATGAGATCTCCCCTCATTCTTCTAAACTCCAACGAGTACAAGCCTAGTTCATTCAGCCTCTCCTCATAGCTCAACCCCCTCAACTCCGGTATCAGCCTAGTAAACCTCCTCTGCACTCCCTCCAAGGCCAAAGTATCTTTGTGCAGGTGCGGCGCCCAAAACTGCTCACAGTACTCCAGCTGCGGCCTCACCAATGCCCTATACAGCTGCAGCAAGACCTCCCTACTTTTATATTTAATCCCCTTCGCTATGAAGGCCAGCATCCCATTCGCCTTCCTGACCACCTGCTGCACCTGCAAACTGGGTTTTTGCGACTCATGCACAAGGACCCCGAGGTCCCTCTGCACCGTCGCCTGCTGCAGTTTTTCGCCACGTAAGTAATAGTCCTTCCTACCATTCTTCCTTCCAAAGTGGACCACCTCACACTTGCCATCATTAAATTCCATTTGTCATTTCCTGGCCCATTCGCCCAGCCTATCTAGATCCTTCTGCAGACTCTCCACACCCTCCGCACAATTTGCCGTTCCCCCAATCTTGGTGTCATCTGCAAATTTCGACACCCTACACTCGGTTCCCTCCTTCAGATCATCTATATAAATGGTAAAAAACTGAGGCCCCAGCACCGACCCCTGGGACACTCCACTAGTCACCATCCGCCAATCCGAATAGCACCTGTTGACCCCCACTCTCTGCCTCCTATTTGACAACCAATCTTCTATCCACGCTAACACCCTACCCCCAACTCCAAGTCCCTGACCTTCTGTAATAACCTCTTATGAGGTACTTTGTCAAACGCCTTCTGAAAATCCAGAAAGACCACATCCACCGGCTCTCCTCTATCCACCGCCCTAGACACATCCTCATAGAACTCCAGTAAATTTGTCAGACACGACTTCCCTTTAATGAAACCGTGCTGCGTCTGCTCTATCAAGCAATTCCCTTCAAGATGCCTCGCAATTTCCTCTTTAATGACGGATTCTAACATTTTACCTACCACAGACGTTAAACTAACCGGCCTATAATTCCCTGCCTTTTGCCTGGCACCCTTCTTAAACCACAGCGTAACATTAGCCGTTTTCCAATCTTCCGGCACTTCCCCGGAATCCAGCGACATCTGGAAAATAACCACCAATGCATCCACTTGCAGAGGTGGTTATATCCATATGGCAGAGGTAGAGAGATTGCAGAGGTAGAGACCACTTGCAGAGGTGGTTATATCCATATCCATATGGCAGAGGTAGAGAGATTCTTTCTGCTTAGAAAGGAAACCAGAACTAAGGGGCACGGCCGCATAATAAGGGGGGGGTGGGGGACAGTTTAGAATGGAGTTGAGGAGGAACTTCTTCAGTCAAAGGGTGGTGAATCTCTGGAATTCTCTGCCCGTTGAAGTGGTGGAGGCTACCTTGTTGAGTATATTTAAGTCACGTGTAGATAGGTTTCTGATAGACAAGGGAATCAAGGGTTATGGGGAGCAGGTGGGAAAGTGGAACTGATCCATTTCAGATCAGCCATGATCTTATTGAATGGCGGGGCAGGCTCGAAGGGTTAGATGGCCTACTCCTGCTCCTATTTCTTATGTTCAATGCTGTATCAGTTTTAAATTCTCTGATGTTAACAACACAGATTGTTGTTCTTGTTCTCCTTGGAGCAGGGGAATATACAGAATGTGTAACTTTAAAATATTTGCTCTTAACTACAGTCATGGGAAGTCAGTGTATGTATTAATTCAGCGCCGCACACCTTTCCACTTGTTTGAAGCTCTTTTTCCTTGGCATTTGACACAGTCTGATTTATGATGTGAGCCAATGTATTTGCCTAATTTTTGACTGTTTTGGAACCTGTTATTTTTGCTCATCACTAGCTCTGGCAAATTGCTGAGGCTTCTTCAATAGGTGATTAGAAGCTGTGCAAGTAGCACCTATTGTTTGGGCAAATCACACCTCACTGAATGAAAAGAATGATAGAAACTACATATCTATAAGCCGGGTAGCAGTAAGCACTTGCGAAATCTGTTGACGCTGCAACAAGACAATGTGTCCAGCATGGGAGACTGTAGCTGTTTAAAATATCCCTCACTGGTAAAATGGTAGTGATATTCTGCCAGCATTATTTTCCGTTTCTAAGTTGGGGGGTGGGGGGGTAGAAAATTAAACAAAATCTTTCCCACCTCTCTGCCATACTGTGAATAAAACATGCAAGGAATTCAATAGTGATTTCTGCAAAATGCTCATAATTACTAGTAATTACACAGAAATAGAAGCTTTCAAAGATAGCATCACAATAAGCAGAATTTGTGCTGTGTGAATGCTTGCTTCGCTGCCACCAATGTTGAAAGGGTCAGTTGCTGTGCAAGTACGGCCTTTAATCCCACCTCCGAAACCAGTATCTTACACTTGTTTTAAAGCCCCCTATTTCATTTGTGGCGAATATAACATCTGAGACTGTTGAGCGAGTGAATGACTGCAGTTGTTGATCTGATGTCAACTGTGGGAGTGAGAGACATTATAGAAACCAGAAGCAGGAGTAGGCCATTCGGCCCTTCGAACTTGCTCTGCCATTCATTGTGATCATGGCTGATCATCGAATTCAATATCCTGAATCCCCACCAAATATCCCTTCATCTCTTTAGCCTCAAGAGTCATATCTAATTTCTTCTTGAAAACAGAGAACATGTAGGAATGACTGGTGCAATATGACCAGGAGGTGCTGCAGAAGTTCATGATGTGTGATTTATATGATAATTTGTGTAGTAAAGTACTTGTTATAAATTCAGGACTGTCATACATACCTCCTTACTTACAAAGACATCCATCAATCTTATAACCAACCTGAACCCTTTGGTGGTAGACACTTCACATTGCTCTATATCTACCCCTGTGATAACGTAGCTCTGTAATGTGCTTGTGCTGCTTGTGTGTCTCCAAAGATGTACTCAACAAACACATTTTGAATTAAGTGTGTAAAATGAACACAGAACAGTTGAGATAAATTTATTCTATCAGTACAAAATCTAGAGGAGGACATAAAGTGGGTCACCTTACTTGATTTCAGCAAGATAATTTCCAGTTGGTCTCCAACATTTCTAACCTCTTGGTACTGACTGATTTTTGTTTTCAAAAAAGCCTGAGTATCTGCATCTGACTCTTTGTCGGTCTGTACTGGAGTGTTGCTTTGTGTGCATTAAAGTGCTGAAGTGGAGTTCGGTGAGCGAGTTTGGGTGCAAAGGTGAACGAGGTGATCCTTTCACTTTCTGCCTTTCCTTGCTCTCCAGCTGCTGGCTCTTGCTTTGCTACAGGAGAAGCCTAAAAGGCAGCAGAAGTTCAGAGAGCGAGCTGAGAGTTTACAGATAAAATCTGTATGTTGTCATAGGAGTCCCAAAAATCGAAAGGTTGATAAGTATAGGCCTTTTTGGACTTGGCACAGGGGAGTGAGATAATTGTTAAGCGACAGACGGGTTATATTGCCATACCATAGAAAAGTTACAGCACAGAAGGAGGGAGGATAGAAAGGAGGACAGTAAGATATCATGTTTGAATTGTATAAAACACTGGTGAAGCCACAACTGGAGTATTGTGTGCAGTTGTTTTCACCACATTACAGGAAGGATGTAATTGCTGTGGAGAGAGTGCAGAGGAATCAACAAAATTGTTGCCAGGGCGAGAAAAGTATAGCTACGAGAGAGATTGGATTAGCTGGGATCATTTTTCTTGGAGCAAAGAAGGCTGGGGTTGATTTGATAGAGATGTACAAAATTAAAAGGAAGAAAGAAGGAGGAGGAACTTCTTCATGCAAAGGGTGGTGAATCTCTGGAATTCTCTGTCCGTTGAAGTGGTGGAGGCTGCCTCGCTCGTCTTATTGAATGACGGGGTAGGCTCGAAGGGCTAGATGGCCTACTCCTGCTCCTATTTCTTATGTTCTTAAATAGAGCAGACAGAACAAAGTTGTTTCTCTAGGTCAAGAATTCTAGAACCAGCAGACATAGATTCAAGATAGGAGAGAAAATGCCAGAAAATCTCTGGTGTGGCAACATCTGTAAGATGGACCCTTTTAAAGGGTCATCTGGACTCGACATCAGTTCTTTTCTCTCCTTACAGATGCTGCCAGAACTGCTGAGACTTACATAGGACGTAGAACACTACAGCACATACAGGCCCTTCGGCCCACAAGTTGCGCCGATCACAACTATACCTATCAAGCCATAGAACTATCTGTAACTCCGAATCCCATTAGATTCCATATACTCATCCAGAAGTCTCTCAAAAGACCCCAGCGAGTTTGCCTCTACCACCACCAGTAGCAGCCGATTCCACTCACTCACCACCCTCCGAGTGAAAAACTTTCCCCTAACACGCAGGGCAGGGTAGGCGTAGGAGGATGTGGCGGTGTGGGCTTGTTGGGCCGAAGGGCCTGTTTTCCGTGCTGGGTTGTTCTTTGTTCTTATCTCCTCTGTACTTGCTTCCCAGCACCTTAAACCTGTGTCCTCTCGTAGCAACCATTTCAGCCCTGGGAAATAGCCTCTGAGAATCCACCCTACCTATTCCTCTCAACATTTTATAAACCTCTATCAGGTCGCCTCTCAACCTTCGTCTCTCCAGGGAGGAGAGACCGAGCTCCCTCAACCTATCTTCATAAGGCATGTCTCCCAATCCAGGCAACATCCTTGTAAATCTCCTCTGCACCCTCTCAATAGCTTCCACATCCTTCCTGTAGTGAGGTGACCAGAACTGCACACAGTACTCCAAGTGGGGTTTGACAAGGGTCTTGCAGCACTACCTCCTGACTCCTAAACTCAATCCCTCGATTAATGAAGGCCAGTACACCATACGCCTTCTTGACCACATCCTCCACCTGCGAGGCCGATTTAAGAGTCCTGTGGACCCGGACCTGGACCCCAAGATCCTTTTGCTCTTCAACACAGCTAAGACCCTTGATATTGTACTCCTTCATCCCATTGGTCCTGCCAAAATGGACCATGACACATTTATCTGCATTGAAGTCCATCTGCCACTTCTCCGCCCAGTCTTGCATCCTATCTATGTCACGCTGCAACTTCTGACATCCCTCCAGACTATCCACAACACCACCAACCTTTGCGTTGTCGGCGAACTTACTAACCCATCCCTCCACTTTCACATCCAAGTCATTTATGAAAATGACAAACAGCAAGGGTCTGAGAACAAATCACTGGGGCACTCCACTGGTGAGCAACTCCATGCAGAAAAAGCCCCATCCACAACCACCCTCTCCCTTCTGCAGGCAAGCCAGTTCTGGATCCACAAGGCCAAAGCCCTTTGGATACCATGCCCTCTCACCTCAAGAAGTTTTGCATGGGGGACCTTATCAAAAGCCTTGCTGAAGTATTTCCGGTATTTTCTCTTTTTGGCTTCAAATTCCAGCATCTGCAGTAATTTGCTTTTATTCAAGGTAAGTGGCAGTAGGTGCAGAGGGGCCAGAAGAGAATTGAAAGGAATGTGCAAGGTTATGGAGATAAGGCAAGGAATTGGTGGAATGCTCTTTCAAAGAGCCAGTGCAGACTCGATGTGCTTAATAACCTTCTACACTAAAAATTCTGTGAACAAAGAACAATACAGTAAAGGAGCAGGCCCTACAGCCCACCAAGCTTTGTCCTATCTACTGCCTGTCTTTCTCTATTCCCCGCCTGTTCATATGTCTATCTAGATAAGTCTCAAATGTCACTAACGTAACTGCCTCAACCACCTTACTTGGGAATGCATTCCAGGCCCCCACCACCCTCTGTGTAAATAAAAACTTCCCCTGCATATTAGTATTATTATACACTATTGAATCTTTCCCCCCTTAACTTGAACTTGTGCACCCTTGTAATTGTAATTTCTTCCCTGGGAAAAAGCTTCTAACTGTTCACCCTATCTATACCGCTCATAATTGCACAAAATTCTATCAGGTCGCGCCTCAGCTTTCGTCTCTCCAGGGAGAACAATCCCAGTTTATTCAGTTTCTCCATAGCTCCATACAAGGCAACATTCTGTACCTCCTCCAAAGCCACCATGTCCTTCTGGTCATTTGACGACCAGAATTAGACATAGTATTTCAAATGTGGCCTAACCAATTTTTTTATATAAGTGTAAAATAATTTGCCAAATTTTATACTCGATGTCCTGGTTGATGAAGGTAAGCTTGCTTTCTCGCCCTACCCTTTCCACCTATGCTGCCACACAGATCAGTGTGATTCTATGATTTTATCTACCTTTTGTTTACAGCCAGAAAGAGACAAAACTTACATCTTAAGTATGGTCTTATGCTGAGAGATTATAATGAATTCTTTATCATACACAGTATGTGGGTAAAATCATATGACCACCACTACCTTAACTCCTTAGGTGGTGGAACTTACACTTCTGAGTTGCGTGTTTGAGACTTAAGTAGTTGCGTGTTTTCTTTCAGAGTTCGTCACGTGGTTTGATAGTGATATCATAGACTCATTGAGGTTCACAGCATGAAAACAGGCCCTTTGGCCCAACTTGTCCATGTCGCCCTTGTTCTTTAAACACCTAAACTAATCCCAATTGCCCGCATTTGGCCCATATCCTTCTATACCCATCTTACCCATGTAACTGTCTAAATGCTTTTTAAAAGACAAAACTGTACCCACCTCTACTACTATCCATGGTAGCTTGTACCAAACACTCACCATTCACTGCCCCTCTGGACACTTTTGCATCTCTCCCCTCTCACCTTAAACCTATGCTGTCTAATTTTAAACTCCTCTACCTTTGGGGAAAAGATATTGATTATCTAGCTGATCTATGCCTCTCATTATTTTATAATCCTCTATAAGATCACCCCTCAGCCTCCTACGCTCCAGAGAAAAGTGTCCCAGTCTATCTGGACTCTCCTTATAACTCAAACCATCAAATCCTGGTAGCGTCTTCATAAAGCTTTTCTGCACTCTTTCTCGTTTAATAATATCTTTTCTATAATAGGGTGACCAGCGCTGTACACAGTATTCCAAGTGTGGCCTTACCAATGTCTTCTACAACTTCAACAAGATGTCCCAACTTCTGTATACGATGTTCTGACCAATGAAACCAAGTATGTCAAATGCCTTCTTCATCACCCTGTCCACCTGTGATCCTACTTTCAAGGAGACCAAAATACATCACCTCGCAATGTACTTAAACTCCATCTGCCACTCGTCAGCCCACTGGCCCAATTGTTCAAAATCCTGTTGCAATCCGAGATAACTTTCTTCATGACAAATAACAGTGGACCCAGCACTGATCCCTGAGGCACACCACTGGTCATAGGCCTCCAGTTTGAAAAACAACCCTCCACAACCACCTTCTGTCTTCTGTCAAGAAGCCAATTTTGTATCCATTTAGCTACCTCACTCTGGATCCCGTTAGATTTAATCTTCTGCAACAGCCTACCATGCGGTACATTGTCAAAGGTCTTGCTAAAGTCCATGTAGACAACATCAACTGCACTGCCCTTATTTATATTCTTGGTTACCAAAAAGTCAATCAAATTTGTGAGACATGATTTTCCACTCAGTCATGCTGACTGTCCCTAATCAGTCCTTGTGTCTCTAAATACCTGTAGATCCTGTCTCTTAAAATATCTTCCAACAACTTACCCACCACAGATGTGAGGCTCACTGGCCTGTAGTTCTCAGGCTTTTCCCTGCAGTCCTTTTTAAACAAAGGTGCAACATTTGCCGCCCTCCAAACTTCAGGCACCTCACCTGTGACAGATGTCATTGGAATGTTTCACAGGGTTCTGTCTTGGTTTCATTTTCTCTTCTGTGCAGAGAACACCTCAACCTGTTGTCTGTTATTTTGAATCTTTGATATTGAGAAGGTTTTTCTCAGAGTGGAAGAGTCATAAGAAACATAAGAAATAGGAGCAGGAGTAGGCCATCTAGCCCCTCGAGCCTGCCCCGCCATTCAATAAGATCATCGCTGATCTGTCGTGTCTCAGTTCCACATTCCCGCCCTCTCCCCATAACCCTTAATCCCCTTGACTATCAAAAACCTATCAACCCACGTCTTAAATATACTTAGTGAGGCAGCGTTCACCACTTCAACGGGCAGAGAATTTCAGAGATTCACCACCCTTTGAGTGAAGAAGTTCCTCCTCAACTCTGTTCTAATCCCCCCCCTTATCTTGAGACTGTGCGCTCTAGTCCTACTGTCCTTTCTGAGCGGGAAGAGTCTCTCCACCTTTATCCTATCCATCCCATTCATCATCTTATACGTCTCAATGAGATCTGCCCTCATTCTTCTAAACTCTAACGAGTACAAGCCTAGTTTATTCAGCCTCCCCTCATAGTTCAACCCCCTCAACTCTGGTATCAGCCTAGTAAACCTCCTCTGCACTCCCTCCAAGGCCAAAATATCCTTGCGTAAATGCGGCGACCAAAACTGCACACAGTACTCCAGCTGCGGCCTCACCAGTGCCTTGTACAGTTGCAGCAAGACCTCCTACTTTTATATTCAATCCCCCTCGCTATGAAGGCCAGCATCCCATTTGCCTTCCTGACCACCTGCTGCACCTGCAGGCTGGGTTTTTGCAGCTCATTTTGCGAGTTACTTACTAGGGGCATAGGTTTAAAGTGCGAGGGACAAGTTTAAAGGTGATGTACAAGGCAGCTTTTGCACAGAGGGTGGTGGGTGCCTGGAGCACACTGCCAGGGAGGTTTGGAAGCCGTTTTAGTGAGTTTTAAGGGGCGTCTTGACAAATATATGAATAGGATAGGAATAGAGGAATACGATCCCCGGAAAGGTAAGGTGTTTTAGTTCAGTCGGACAACGTGGTCAGTGCATGCTTGGAGGGCCAAAGGACCTTTCCTCTGTGTAATTTTCTTTGTTCTTCGTACTAGTGCACGCTGCATCATTTTCTTTATTGTTAAAACCCACAACCCCTAACAGAATAGAGTCATAGAGGTTAAAAACATGGAAACAGACCCTTCGGCCTAACTTGTCCATTCCGCCACTTCTTTTAACCCCTATGCTTGTCCCAATTGCCCACATTTGGCCCATATCCCTCTATACCCATCGTACCCATGTAACTGTCTAAACGCTTTTTAAAAGACAAAATTGTACCTGCCTCTACTACTACCTCTGGCAGCTTGTTCCATCACTCACCACCCTCTGTGTGAAAAAATTGCCCCCCTGGACCGTTTTGTATCTCTCCCCTCTCACTTTAAATTTATGCCCTCTAGTTTTAGACTCCCTTGTCTTTGGAAAAAGGTATCGCCTATCTAGCTGATCTGTGCCCTTCATTATTTTATAGATCTCTATAAGATCACCCCTCAGCCTTCTACACTCCAGAGAAAAAAGTCCCAGTCTATCCAGCCTCTCCTTTATTACTCAAACCATCAAGTCCCGGTAACATCCTAGTAAATCTTTTCTGCACTCTTTCTAGTTTTATAGAATAGCCTTATAGAATAGGGTATTACAAAAAGAAAATTGGTGGTGAGTGGTTATTTTGGTTCATGGAGAACATTGAGAAAAGGTCCTAAGTAGCGGGAGATAAACAGAGTGGGTCCTTGCAGTCTGAATATTAGAAGGCTGAGGAGAATCAACAACAAGATTAAAGATTAAAGCGCCAGTGAAGGAAGACCAAGTAAGACAGAAAAGGGTGGAAGATAACTGTGTGGTATATACAGTAAGTAGTCTCTCAACATCAGGTTAAAGTCCAACAGGTTTATTTGGTAGCATGAGCTTTCGGAGTGCTGCTTCTTCATCAGGTGAGTGTGATATAGTTTGACTATTTTTTCTGATCACCAGAAGGATGAGGTCCCAGGCAGTAAGTGACATTTTTGAAAAGAAGGGGGCAGAACTATAAGGTTCATGGTGGGAGATATAGGAGGGATGTCCGAGATATTCTTCACTCAGAGAGTGGTTGGGGTGTGGAATGCACTGCCTGTTGTGATAGTGGAGTGGACACTTTAGGAACTTTCAAGCGATTATTGGATAGGCACATGAAGCACACCAGAATGTTAGGGAGTGGGATAGCTTGATCTTGGGTTTGGACATAGCTCGGCCTGTACTGTGCTGTACTGTTCTATATTTCTATGTTTGCTGTACATTTGAAAGAAAATATATAAAGTCATTGGTCTTCAGGATATTTAAAAAAAAGACGTACTGGGAGGACAGTTCATTAAAAAAAATGTAAGGAGCAGTTTTGAGTTGCCTGTTCTTGCAGTGCAATGGCGGCTTTATTAGCTGCTGCAGGTTCTTTCAATGAAGGAAATGAACCATGGAATTCCTATGCAGAGCATTTTCAGCACTTTGAACAAGCCAATAAATTTGCAAATGAGTTGCTTGTACCAGCTTTTCTCAGTGCAGTAGGAAGTAAAACCTTCAACTTGCTCTGGAGCTTGGTTCATTCAGCAAAGCCAGGATCCTAAACTTAGAAAGACTTGACTTAGAAAGATCGTTGAAGAGCATTACTCTCAAGTCATTGATGATCGTGGAACAGTTCCATTTCCACTGAAGGAATTAAGTGGAAGGTGAAAGAATTGCTCTGCCTTAAAAAGACTGGCACAACATTGAGAGTTTGGTAAGTACTTAGAACGTAGTCTTAAGAAAAGATTATTACTTGAATGGAAGTAAATTGAGAGATACTCAACAAGACCTTGAAGTTATCATGCATTGCTCTCTGAAAGTAAGCGCTGTGGCCAAATTGATCACCTAAGATGGCGGTTTGCAAGAGAACTTCAGGATAATTGGATAAACAGGTTGGACTGGGGTAGGCACAGCAAGCAGTCTCAATACCAGCTTAAAGTACAGCAGGTTTGTTTGGTAGCACAAGCTTTTGGAGCGCTGCTCTTTATTCAGGTGAGTGGAGAGGTAGATTCACAAACATGGCACATGCGTGTACATGCTTTTGAACAACTCTACAGCAGACAAACCAGAGAGCTTGCAAGATACAACATTGACATTACAGTCCTGAGTGAAACTCGTTTTGCCAACGTAGGTCAGTTGACTGAAACTGGAGGTGGATACACTTTTTTCTAGAGTGGTCGTGGCAGCGATGAGCTTCGTGATGCTAGAGTTGGATTTGCCATCAGGAGTCACCTTGTTCAGAAACTTGATAGTCTACCCAAGGGTGTGAACGACTTGTTTATGACATTACAGCTCCCGCTACAGAAGTCAAGCCACCCTGATCAACGCCTATGAACAATGCCCCACAGTGAACAACCTGGACGAGAGGGAAGACAAGCTGTACGAAGAACTAGACGCCCTACTATCAGCAGTGAGCAACACTGACAAGCTGACCTCACTTGGCAATTTAAATGCAAGAGTAGAGTGTGACTCTGCAATCTGGCAGGGAGTCATTGGGAGACAATGAGTGGGCAAGTGTAACATTAATGGCCTACTCTTACTGAAGACCTGTGCAGCAACGACCTCCTCATCACCAACACAACCTTCCGTCTGCCTACCCGTAACAGGACCTCCTGGATGCACCCTGCTCTAAGCATTGGCATCTTATCGACTATGTCATTGTCAGGAGAAAAGACAGGCAGGATATCAGAGTGACCAAGACCATGTGTGGTGCTGACTGCTGGACAGATCACATGCTCATTGTCTCCGAAATGAGGCTGTGCATTAGATCCACGAGGAAGCAAGGTTATGAAAAGAATCAATGCGGCCAAGCTAAAGAACCCCAGCATAGCTTCAGCACTGGCAGAAGACTTAAAAATCAAGCTTGCTGACCTACACATCGCAGGCAGCGCTGAGGATGACTGGCAACGCTTCAGGAATGCTATCCATTCATCTGCATTGAAGATGCTCAGGCCCTCCACCTGCAAGCAGCATGAATCTCACTGCCCTCCATTACAGGAAAAACCCTTGCAAGAGTCCTGCTAAATCATCTGGTCACTCATCTGGAGCTGGGCCTGCTTCCAGAGTCACAGTGTGGCTTCTGCTAAGGTCGTGGGACTATTGACATGATTTTTGCTGTGCGTGAACTTCAGGAGAAGTGTCAGGAGCAGAATCGCGAGCTCTACACAATCTTTGTTAACCGAGCAAAAGCCTTTGACACTGTCAGCTGACAAGGCCTGTGGAGGATCATGTCAAAGTTCGGCTGCTCCCCCCAGATTCATTCAGATGGTACACCAGTTCCATGATGGCCAGAGTACTGGGTGGCGGAGAATCCTCTGAGGCATTCTCAGTCACCAATGGCGTCAAACAGGGCTGTGTGCTCGCACCCACGCTGTTCAGCATGATGTTTACTGCCATGCTGAATGATGCCTTCCAGTACAGTGTTGCTGAATCAGCCTCAAGTACAGAGTGGATGGGAAGCTCTTCAACCTGAGGAGACTTCAAGCTATTACCAAAGTGAGAGAGACTGTTCTGAGAGACTTCCTCTTTGCTGATGACTACACCCTGTATACTGGCTCAGAGCCAGAGATGCAAGTCAGTATGGACAAATTTTCCTCGGCTTGTCACCATCAACATTAAAAAGACCAAAGTCGTGCACCAGCCTGCTCCTCATGCACCGTGCACAGAACCCATAATCACAATCAAAGGGCAGAAACTACAGGCAGTGGACCAGTTCACTTATCTTGGCAGCACCCTCTCCCAAGCAGCGACTATTGATATAGAAGTTAACTGCAGAATAGCAAAGGCAAGTTCTGCTTTCGGTACACTGCTGATGAGAGCGCAGACCCGCTGGGCAGGTCATGGCATCTGTATGCCAGACAAGCGCATACCCAAGCAGCTCCTTTTGGGGAACTCTGCTGGAAGACGCTCGCATGGAGGGCAGAAGAAATATTACAAAGACACACTCAAGCCTCCCTGAAGTCGCTTGACATAGACACGACCACCTGGGAAACGCTGGCACAAAACCGACCTATCTGGCGCTGCCTCATCCATAAAGGCTGTCAAACTCACGAAGCAAGGTGTATTGCTGACGCACAACTTAAGTGCGAGCTGCGCAAGTCCAGAGCCACCAGCACAACAACTACAGTGTCTACACAAGTCTGTCCAATATGTGCCAGAACATTCCGTGCCCGAATTGGCCCTGATCAGTCATCTTCGGACACACCGCAACTAAATTCAAAATGACTAATGGTGTTGAGGTCCTCGTTGATGACGATGGACGAACAACAACAATATAAGTGCAAACTCTCAATTGCAAAATGATTACAGATGGGAATGTGAAGAATGGTTGGAATGCGAGTCGTTACAGGTATTAAAATGTCTACAGCTACAAAGAGTAAATTAGACAGAGATAAACAGGCTGCAGCTCAGACAATTGAATACACAGGAAATAGGCCATCCCAAAGACAGTGGACAGTCTCTGGTCAAACTGGGTTGACCACCAGAATATGGAGATGCTGGTGTAATACAGGGTCACCTCCACCCCTTATTTTGGAGGGAGATATGTGACTTGTGTGCCTCCAGCACCTACAGGCATACCCAGGGATCATTGTGGCAGCACATGATTGGACCTAATTGAGGCATACAGGATAATCAGAGGATTAGACAGGGTGGATGGTGAGAGCCTTTTTCCTCGGATGATGATGGCTAACACGAGGGGACATAGCTTTAAATTAAGGGGTGGTAATGATGGGAAGGATGTCAGAGGTAGGTTCTTTACTCAGAGGGTAGTAAGGGCGTGGAATGCCCTGCCTGCAGCAATTGTGGACTTGCCAACTTTAAGGGCATTCAAATGGTCAGTGGATAGGCATATGGATAACATTGGAATAGTTTAGGTTAGAGGGTCATTAGATTGCTTCCACTGGTCGGCGCAACATCGAGGGCCAAAGGGCCTGATCTGCACGAGGAGAGCCATCACACGAAGGAAGGAAGCCCGAGTATCAGACTAGACTATGGAGAGGACTGTGGAGACCAACATGTGGATAAAGGCCAATATCTGCCTGGGTATTTGTCAGTCATGCAAAAGTTAAGTCAAGGTTTTGTATTCGACTTGAACTTTTGTATTCTGTAAGATAGCTTATTGTTGATGGATGGGTGATTAATAATTGTGTGAACAGAATATTATTGTAGTGACAACACTTCTACTCACAATTCTTTATCTGCCATATAAGGGTTAAAACAGTCTGTGTGGCAGGTGCAACAGTGCGCAGGTACATCAGGCATAGATAGGTCTATAGATTGGTGGGGTTGATGTGATCGGCACAACTTGAGGGCCGAAGGGCCTGTTTGTGCTGTAATGTTCTATGTTCTATTAAAGAAGGCCTTCATAGCGAGAGGATTTGAGTATAAGGATAGGGGATGTTTTGCTGCAATTGTATAGGGCGTTGGTGAGGCCACGCCTGGCCCATGCAACGCCCTATACAAAACTGTGTGCCCAGTGTCTCTTTGAATACGCTCCTGCATTTATCCAGAAGGATCTTTATCTGAGGAAGGATGTTCTTGCTATAGAGGGAGTACAGCAGAGATTTAGCAGGTTGATTCTTGGGATAGCAGTCATATGAGGAGTGACTGAGTCAGTTAGGATTATATTCATTGGAATTTAGAAGAGTGAGAGGGAATCTCATAGAAACTGATTAAAATTCTGGCAGGGTTAGACAGGGTAAATTCAGAAAGAATGTTCCCAATGTGTTGGGGGGGAGGGGAGGGGGAGGAGAGTCCAGAACTAGGAGCCATAGTTTGAGGATAAGGGATAAACCTTTTAGAAATGAGGTGAGGAGAAATTTCTTCCCCCAGAGGGTGGTGAATGTGTGGAATTCACTCCCACAGAATGTAGTTGAGGCCAGGAAGAAATTAGATATAGCTTTTGGGGCTAAAAGGGATCAAGGGATATGGAGGGAAGGGGGGAATCAGGATATTAAGGAATTCAATGATCAGCTAAGATCAAGATGAATGGTAGAGTAGGCTCGAAGGGCTGAATGGCCTACTCCAGCTTCTTCTTTCTATGTTTTGTGATTGTCTGGGCAAAATACGGCTGTGGTAAAAGATTGCTCACTGAACATGCTTCGGCTGTAAAGACAGCATGGAAATCGTGGTGTTGATAGAACTGGCTGCTGACAAGGCTTCAGAATTTGGTGCAGGAATGAAGATCCAGAAGTTGAGAACTACCCATAAGAAGTCAAGGCAGCAATAAGCATGTCACAGATATGCTGAAATGGGCCATTCAGTGAGTGAATGCTGGAGCAAGGAGAGTCAATACAAGAGTTGTGGCAAAATAGGTGCCATTGTAAAAGCTTATTGGGCTAGACCAGCTTCCCCTGAGAAGAATATTCAGAATCTGGATACCTAAGAAGAACAAATTTCATTCTACAAAAATGAATTTACAGCATGGAAGGAAAAAATTACAACTGTGAACAAGAGCTCCAGCTGAGCATCTTATCCATACACGGTGAATCACATTCCGGATGATTCAGCAGTTATGTGGATAATTTATTAGGATGGAGGTTGATGCAAATGCCTGCTGTATCTTTAATTCCCAGCAAAAGCTGAAGCATCTTCCTTTAAAACCAGCTGATTTTTAAGGACAGACACAAGAGATTGTACCTTTTAAAAAGTTAGCATAGTCAGTGTAGAATTGAATGGAAAATCAGTGGAGTTGCCTCTCTGTGTGATCCGTGGTAAATTTCCAGCTCTGTTTGCGAGATCATGGTTGGAGAAGATGAAGATTGCTGGCAGAAGATTTTTCGATGTCAGAACAGATCTACAGCACCTTCTGGATAAATGCAGGAGTGTATTCGAAGAGACACTGGAGGGTTTTTTGAGTCAGTATGTAGATAGGCCAACTAGAGGTGAGGCTATATTGGATTTGGTGCTGGGAAATGAGCCAGACCAGGTGCTAGACTTGGAAGTTGGTGTGCATTTCGGTGATAGTGACCACAATTCGGTTACGTTCACCTTAGTGATGGAAAGGGATAGGCACGAACCTCGGGCCAGTAGTTTTAGCTGGGGGAAGGGTAATTATGAGGCCATTAGGAGTGAATTAGGAAGCATAGGTTGGACTAGGAGATTACAGGGGCTGGGAACGTCCGAAATATGGAGCTTTTTCAAGGAGCAGCTACTGCGAGTCCGTGATAGGTATGTCCCTGTCAGGCAAGGAGGAATTGATAGGGCTAGGGAACGTGGTGCACTAAAAGAGTTGAGTCGATGGTTAAAAAGAAAAAGGAGGCTTATGTTCGGATGAGATCTGAGGGCTCAGATCACTAGAAAGCTTTAGATTGGCTAGGAGGGAGTTGAAGAGTGAGTTAAGAAGGGCTAAAAGAGGACATGAGAAGACTCTGGCTGATAGGATTAAGGAGAATCCTAAGGCGTTCTATAGGTATGTCAAGAATAGAAGGTTGGTTAGGGGAAGATTAGGGCCAGTTATAGACAGCAGAGGGAAGTTATGTGTGGAACCGGAAGAGATTGGAGAGGCATTGAACCAATATTTCTCTTTGGTGTTCACACAGGGGGACAAGAATATAGCTGAAGAGGACACTGGGTTGCAGGGGAGTAGAATAGACAGTATTACAGTTGATAAGGAGGATGTGCTGGATATTCTACTTCCCTGCAACCCAGTGTCCTCTTCAGCTATATTCTTGTCCCCCTGTGTGAACACCAAAGAGAAATATTGGTTCAATGCCTCTCCAATCTCTTCCGGTTCCACACATAACTTCCCTCTGCTGTCTATAACTGGCCCTAATCTTCCCCTAACCAACCTTCTGTTCTTGACATATCTATAGAACGCCTTAGGATTCTCCTTAACCCTATCAGCCACAGTCTTCTCATGTCCTCTTTTAGCCCTTCTTAACTCACTCTTCAACTCCCTCCTAGCCAGTCTAAAGTTTTCTAGTGCACTACCCGAGCCCACACGTCTCATCCGAACATAAGCCTCCTTTTTCCTTTTAACCAACGAATCAACTTTTTTAGTGCACCACGGTTCCCTAGCCCTACCAATTCCTCCTTGCCTGACAGGGACATACCTATCACTCCTATAGGGAGTGGGATAGCTTGACCTTGGGTTCGGACATAGCTTGGCACAATATCGAGGGCCGAAGGGCGTGTACTGTGCTGTATTGCTCTATGTTGGCATCCTCCCATTAAATGATGGACACGCAGCAAATCAAATACATCAGACCATGGACATTGTTTCATCAGCACCCCTGCCATAGCATTCAGAAAGCTCTCCTTGGTGATAGTGTCCTTGTTTATTTGTCTATTAGTGTTACAAGTAGGGTTACATTAACACTGCAATGAAGTTACTATGAAAATCCCCTAGTCACTGCACTCCGGTACACTGAGGGAGAATTTAGCATGGTCAATTCACCCAACCAGCACATCTTTCAGACTATGGGAGGACTTAGGTTTGTAAGATGTTGAGAGGAATAGATAGGGTGGATTCTTGGAGGCTATTTCCCAGGGCTGAAATGGTTGCTACGAGAGGACACAGATTTAAAGTGCAGGGAAGCAAGTACAGAGGAGATGTTAGGGGAAAGTTTTCCACTCACGGTGGTGAGTGAATGGAATCGGCTGCCGTCGGTGGTGGTGGAGGCGAACTCACTGGGGTCTTTTAAAAGACTTCTGGATGAGTATATGGGATCTAATAGGATTGGGGGTTATAGGTAGGTCTATGGCTTAGTAGGCATAGAAGTGATCGGCGCAACGAGTGGGCTGAAGGGCCTGTTTGTGCTATAGTGTTCTATGTTCTATGCATGCAGGCAGTGATGTAAGCCGAGAATTGAACCAAGATCCCTGGCACTGAGGCAGCAGTGCTAACCACCTTGCCACCGGGCCACCTCAGTGACTGGGCTACTCCCATTGCACACAAATTTTGTTTGGTTCTGTGAGAGTGCCTTTTTTTTTACTGTTTTATTTCCTTATTCCCCATTATGCATTTAGCTGTCTCTGCTGGTAATGGGCCCAAATTTGTTTTTACTAATCTTTTCCTTTTTATATACCTATAGAAGCTTTTGTTTTTTGATGTTTGGTTACTTGCTAGTTTACTCTCATGTTCTCTTTTCTCCTCCTTTATCAGTTGCTTGATTCTTGTTTGCTGAATTCTGAAATGCTCCCAATTCTCAGGTTTACTTCTCTTCTCAGACAATTTTATAAGCCTCTTCTTTTGATCTAATACAATCTTTAACTTCTCTAGTTAGCCATGGTAGGATCAATTTACCTTTCTTTCCTCCTTGTTAACCAGTTGTTAATCTGTGCTGGTATTTAGCTTCCAATCCCCATGTGCTCTTATTTAGTTCACTAACATCTTGTGTTATTGAAAGGCTTCTGAAGATCCAAACACACCACATCCAAGAGTTCTATTCATCTATTCGGGCTTTACATCCCAAAGAACTCTAACTGGTTTGTCAAATATAGAACCAGCATAGAACCCTACAGTGCAGGCCCTTCGGCCCATCGAGTCTGCACCGAACACAATCCCACCCAGACCCTATCCCCATACATTTACCTGCTAATCCCTCTAACCTACACATCCCAGGACACTAAGGGGCAATTTTAGCATAGCCAATGAACCTAACCCGCACATCTTTGGACTGTGGGAGGAAACCGGAGCACCCGGAGAAAACCCACGCAGACACGAGGAGAATGTGCAAACTCCACACAGGCAGTGACCCGAGCCGGGAATCGAACCCAGGACCCTGGAGCTGTGAAGCAGCAGTGCTAACCACTGTGCTACCGTGCTGCCCCTTGATCTTAGAAGATAGAATATAGAACATTACAGCGCAGAACAGGCCCTTCGGCCCACGATGTTGCGCCGACCAGTTAAAAAGCAATGACCCTCTAACCTAAACCAATCCTTTTCCATCCATAAACCTATCCACGGATCTCTTAAACGCCCCCAAACTAGGCGCATTTACAACTGCAGCAGGCAGGGCATTCCAATCCCTCACCACCCTCTGGGTAAAGAACCTACCTCTGACATCCGTCCTATAACTATCACCCCTTAATTTAAAGCTATGCCCCCTCGTGCTAGCTTTCTTCATCCGAGGAAAAAGGCTATCACTGTCCACCCTATCTAAACCTCTAATCATCTTGTATGTTTCAATAAGATCCCCTCGCAGCCGCCTTCTTTATAACGAAAACAACCTCAAATCCCTCAGTCTCTCCTCATAGGACCTCCCCTCCATACCAGGCAACATCCTGGTAAACCCCCTCTGCACCCTCTCCAAAGCCTCCACATCCTTCCTATAATGTGGGGACCAGAACTGCACACAGTACTCCAAGTGCGGCCGCACCAGAGTTTTGTACAGTTGCAACATGACGCTGCGGCTCCTAAATTCAATCCCCCTACCAATAAATGCCAAGACACCGTATGCCTTCCTAACAATCCTATCTACTTGATTCCCAACTTTCAGGGATCTATGTACACATACACCTAGATCCCTCTGTTCATCCACACTAGTCCTACCATTAGCCCTATACTCTACACATCTTCCTTTTGTAATTCCATGTTGACTCTGTCCTACCATTATTTTCTAAGTGTTCAACACACTGGAAAGTAGATAATCAGTTCCAAGGGATTTATCAACTTAAAATTTCATTAATTTCTCCAATACTTTTTTTTTGCTGTTAATTTCTTTCAATTCCTCATTCCTGCCTGTCCCCTTATTCCCCATTATTTCAGTTAGGTTTTTAGTACTTTCCTTCTTGAAGGCAGGAATAAGTTTTTTTTTAAGTTTCTCTGCCATTCCCTTATTCCCCACTGATTAGATTTTGATTTGATTTCTTATTGTCACATGTATTAGTATACAGTGAAAAGTCTTTTTTTTGTGCGCTATACAGCAGCATACCTTGCATAGAGAGGGAAATGAGAGGGTGCAGAATGTAGTGTTACAGTCACAGTTAGGGTGTAGAGAAAGATCAACTTAAGACAAGTTAAATCTATTCAAGCGTTTGCTAGCAGCAGGGAAGAAGCTGTTCTTGAGTCGGTTGGTACGTGACCTCAGACTTCTGTATCTTATTCCTGACGGAAGAAGGTGGAAGAGAGTGTCTGGGATGCATGAACCCTTGATTATGCTGAAAGTTTTTCTGAGGCAGTGGAAAGTGTGGGCAGAATCAATGGATAGGAGGCCGGTTTGCATGATGGACTGAGCTTCGTTAACGACCCTTTGTAGTTTCTTGCAGTCTTGGACAGAGCAGGAGCCATACAAGGCTGTGATGCAGCCAGAAAGAATGTTTTCCGTTGTGCATCTGTAATAGTTGGTGAAGTCATAGTGGACATCCCAAATTTCCTTAGCCTCCTGAGAGAGTAGAGGCATTGGTGGATTTTCTTAACGATAGTGTTGGCATGGAGGGACCAGGACAGGTTTTTGGTGATCTGGACATTTAAAAACTTGAGGCTATCGACCATTTCCACTTTGTCCCATTTCTCCCGTTAGAGGCTGTAATGGGTTTTTCCTTTTTACATACCATAGAAGCTTTTACGGTTTGTTGTTATGTTTCTCACTCACTCACTCTTGTTCTGTTTTCTTCACCAGTTTCTTCGTTCTCCTTTGCTAAATTCTGCAAACCACCCAGTCTTTAGTCTTGCTATTTTTGGGGCAACTTTATAAGCCTCTTTGTTTGATCTAATACAAACATTAATTTCTCCAGTTACCCACAGTTCAATCATTTTTCCTACTCCTTTTTATACTGTAAAAGGAATATAAATATGATGTGAACCCTGTATTAATTCTTTAAATGCTTATCCATCTTCAGGGTGGACAGGGGAGAGAAGCAACAGGATAAATTCCCAACTTTCCCTGCTTGGTGAAAGTTGATGGCAGCGGATAGTCAGCCTGATACATCAATCCTGATTTTCCTTTTCCACTGGAAAATGGAAGGAAAGTCAGGTGGGCAGAGGCGAGAAAGTGGAGACATAAGTTATGACCACCACTTATCTAATCAATGGTACAAACTTGTCCTTTTTTGCTTTGGGGCATCAGTGGATTATGGAGGTGATGCACTTCAGCACCTATTTAAAGTTGGTAATTATTTGAAATAAAGTTCCTACATTTCTGTTTCATATTCTGATTTGTTGCTTCCTCAGCTGAACCATTAAAGCATTCAGATTCTGTAGATTTACATTGGTTAATTAAAGTGCAATTCTACCATTTAGTGGAAGTTGCTTGAATTGGGCACCTCTGGGCAACTGCCTTATTCTTCAGCATGGTTTTGTGAAGGTCAAATCTTGTTTGACAAAACTGCTAGATTCTTTGAGTCTGTAACTCACAAGGTAGATAATGGGGATCCTATGGATGTGACCTATCTGGACTTCCAGAAGGTACTTGATAAAGTGTCACACAAGGGACTGATTCAGGAGGTTGGATTGCAAGGGGTTGGAGTGGAGTAGTGGCTTGGATTGAGGATTTTCTGACTGATAGAAAGCAGAAGGTTGGGAAGATGGGTCCTTCTCCATCTGGTAATCTGTAACTAGTGGGGTCCCACAATCTATATTAATGATCTACAAGTAGGGAAGCACAAAACTAGGTGAGAAAGCAGGCTGTGATGAGGAGATAAGTTTACAAATGGACATTGACATGCTAGGGGATTGGGCCATCATCTGGCAAATGGAGTTTAATATGGGTAAATACAAGGTTATCCATTTCAGCTGGAAAACTAAAAGGGCAAATTACTATCTAAATGGGAAACCGATTCAAACGGTGTCTGTGAAGGGGGATCTGGGTGCTCTTGTGCATGAGTCTCAAAGTGGGTTTGCAGATGCAGAATGTTATAAGGAAGACAAATGGAATCTTGGCTAGCAAAGGGTCTAGAGTATAAAAGCAGAGAAGTGTTGTTAGAATTATATAAGGCACTTGGAGTGTCGTGTTCAGTTTTGGTCACCTTTTTTGAGGAATGATGTAGTGGCACTGGAGGAGGTTTAGAAGAGATTCATTAGATTGTAGGTTTGAAGGGGCTGTTGTTTGAATAATAGTTGAGTAGCTTGGGCTTGTAGTCGCTGTAATACAGAAGACTGAGGGGGGATTTGTTTGAGGTTTATAAAATACTCAACTGGATTGTTGAAATAAAGGTTAACCAAATTTCCCCCCTTCTAGAGTCTAGGACAAGAGGTCATTGTAATAGAATAAGAGGGGAGGAGGTTCAAGATCAAGTTAAGGAGAAGTTACTTAGAACCAGAACCATAGAACACTACAGCACAGAAACAGGCCTTTTGACCCTTCGTGGCTGTGCCGAACCATTTTTCTGTCTAGTCCCACTGAACTGCACCTGGACCATACCCCTCCACACCCCTCTCATCCATATACCTGTCCAAGTTTTTCTTAAAAAAAGAGGATTGTGAATCCATGGAACTCACTGCCCCAGAGTGCAGCAGATGCAGAATCAATCAGTGGATTCAAGAAAGAGACAAATATTTGATCAAAAATGGGCTAAAGGGCTGTGGGGGAAAAGCAGGGGAGTGGAGTCAGGTTGAGATGCAGATCAGCCATGATCATGTGAAATGGCAGAGTGGGCTCAATGGGCTGAATGGCCAACTCTCGCCCCTACATTCTGACGTTCAGAAACTTGCAATAGGGTGCCAGAATCAGAGACAAGTTTAGATCTACTTATGACAGATATACTGACTCTTAATTGTCTTAATTTTAAAATTCCAGTCTTTTGTTTAATTCAAAATATTGGTCACTTTGAGCCAATAACAGTCTGCTTTACTCTTGGCTATGGTATTGATAGTTTAATGAAGGAAATCATTGTTCCAGAACTTGACCAAATCTCTAGAAACACTGAAATTGTAAGGGGAAATACTCTTGAGGTTTATTGTCACTGGAACCCTGTTTCCTGTCCTTCTTTTGTTAATCTAACTGAAAACGGTAATTCCTGCCATAAATTTCCTGTTGCATCATGTGTGTGTATTTATATCTGTTTGAGGACAGATGCTTGAAACTCTAGCTCTGGTTGTTGCACTATAAAAAAGAAAGAAAGACTTGCTTTTTAACAACAATAGATGGAGGTATTCAAAATTATACCCTGGAAAGTGTAGAATGGGAGAAACTCCCCAGTTGTGAAAGGATTGAGAACAAGAGAGCACAGGTTTAAGGTGATTGACAAAGAAAGAATAGAGAAATGAGGAAAAAGCTCTGGATTCACTTGGCTGAGGTGGAGGCAGCTTCAATCGAGGCACTCAAAAAGAAATTTGACTTACTTGAAAAGGAAAAATGTGCAGGATTTTGGAAAAAGATGGGCCTAGCAACACTTGCTGAACAATCCTGAATGTACTGAGCATCACATTAACAACCAATTTAAGATTATCAGCCTGGCCCGCAATGTGGCTCATTTATCCTTGCTATAAACTGAATATATTCATAGAACATACATGGAACATAGAACATTACAGCACAGTATAGGCCCTTCGGCCCTCAATGTTGTGCCGAGCTATGTCCAATCCCAGGATCAAGCTATCCCATTCCCTATAATTCTGAAGTGCTCCATGTGCCTATCCAATAACCGCTTGAAAGTTCCTAAAGTGTCCAACTCCACTATCACAGCAGGCAGTGCATTCCACACCCCAATCACTCTGAGTGAAGAATCGGACATCCCTCCTATATCTCCCACCATGAACCTTATAGTTATGCCCCCTCGTAACAGCTACATACATCCAAGGAAATAATCTCTGAACGTTTACTCTATCGATCCCTCTCATCATTTTATAAACCTTTATTAAGTCGCCCCGTTTGTGAGGCAATATGGGTAGAGCTCAGGAATAGGAGAGGTGTAGTCACAATGTTGGGGGTTTACTATAGGCCACCCAACTGCCAGCGGGAGATCGAGGAACAAATATGTAGGCAGATTTTGGCAAGGTGTAAAAGTAACAAGGTTGTGGTGGGAGATTTTCATTTCCCCTATATTGACTGGGAGTCACTTGGTGTGAAGGGTGTGGATGGGGCAGAGTTTGTAAGGAACGTCCAGGAGGGCTTCCTGAAACAATATGTAGATAGTCCAACTAGGGAAGGGGCCATACTGGACCTGGTATTGGGGAATGAGCCTGGCCAGGTGGTCAGTGTTTCAGTAGGGGAGCAGTTTGGGAACAGTGACCACAATTCAGTAAGCTTTAAGGTACTAATGGGTAAAGATAAGTGTAGTCCTCAAGTGAAGGTGCAAAATTAGGAGAAGGCTAATTACAACAATATTAGGCAGGAACTAAAGAATGTAGATTGGGGGCAGATGTTTGAGGGCAAATCAACATCTGGCATGTGGGAGGCTTTCAAGTGTAGGTTGATAGGGATTTAGGACTGGCGTATTCTTGAAAGGATGAAGGATAAGGGCAAGTTTTCGGAAACTTGGTTACCAAGAGATATTGTGAGCCTAGTCAAAGAGAAAAAGGAAGCATTTATCAAAGCTAGGACGCTGGGAACTCACGAAGCAAGTGTGGAATACAAGAAAAGTAGAAAGAAACTGAAGCAAGGCATAAGGAGGGCTGAAAGTGGTCATGAAAAAGCATTGGCCAGCAGGATTGAGGAAAATCCCAAGGCGCTTTATACATATGTGAAGAGGAAGAGGGTCGGCTCACTCAAGGACAAGGGAGGGAATCTGTGTGTGGAACCAGAGGAAATGTGCGAGGCATTCACCAAAGAGAAGGATTTGATGGATGATGAGTGTGGGAAAGGATGTGTAGATAGTTTGAGTCATATTGAGATCAAAAATGGAGGAGGTATTGGGGTTCTTGAGAAACATGAATGTAGACAAGTCCCCATGGCCTGATGGGATATACCCCAGAATACTGAGAGAGGCAAGGGAGGAAATTGCTGGGGCCTTGAGAGAAATCTTTGTATCCTCACTGGCTACAGTGGAGGTCATGATGTGGGTATGTCGGCGTTGGACTGGCGTAAACACAGTAAAAAGTCTGACAACACCAGGTTTTAGTCCAACCGATTTATTTGATAATATTGCTTGTGAGAATATTATCAAATAAATCGGTTGGGCTAAAACCTGGTGTTGTCAGACTTTTTACAGTGGAGGTCCCAGAGGATTGGAGAATCACCAATGTTGTTCTTTTGTCTCAGAAGGGTATCAAGAGTAATTACAGGCTGGTGAGCCTTATATTAGTGGTAGAGAAATTATTGAAGAGGATTCTTCAAGACAGGATTTATTCCCACTTGGAAATAAGTGGACGTATTAATGAGAGGCAACAGGGTTTGTGAAGGGGAGGGATCATGTCTCATGAACTTGATCGAGTTTTTCGAGGAAGTGATGAAGATGACTGACGGCAGGGCAGTAGATGTTGTTCTACATGGACTTTGGTAAGGCTTTTGACAAGGTCTCTCATGGCAGACTGGTGCAGAAGGTGACGTCGCATGGGACCAGAGGTGAGCTAGCAAGGTGGACCCAACTGACTTCGTCAAGGAAGTCTGACAACACCAGGTTTTAGTCCAACCTATTTATTTGATAATATACTCACAAGCTTTCGGGGTTAGATAGATAGATAAATAGAATATTACAGCACAAACAGGCCCTTCGGCCCTCGAGTTGCGCCGATCGCATCAACCCCACCAATCTATAGACCTATCTATAACCCCCAATCCCATTAAACCCCATATACTCATCCAGAAGTCTTTTAAAAGACCCCAGCGAGTTCGCCTCCACCACCAACGACGGCAGCCGATTCCAATCACTCACCACCCTCTGAGTGAAAAACTTACCCCTAACATCACCTCTGTACTTCCCTCCCCGCACCTTAAATCTGTGTCCTCTCGTAGCGACCATTTCAACCCGGGGAAATAGCCTCTGAGAGTCCACCCTATCTATTCCTCTCAACATTTTATAGACTTCTATCAGGTCGCCTCTCAACCTTCGCCTCTCCAGGGAAAAGAGTCCCAGCTCCCTCAACCTATCTTCATAAGGCATGCCTCCCAGTCCAGGCAACATCCTTGTAAATCTCCTCTGCACCCTTTCAATAGCTTCTACGTCCTTCCTATAGTGAGGCGACCAGAACTGCGCACAGTACTCCAAATGAGGCCTGACGAGGGTCCTGTAAAGTTGCAGCATTACCTCCCGACTCCTAAACTCAATCCCTCGATTAATGAAGGCCAGTACACCATACGCCTTCTTGACCACCTCCTCCACCTGCGAGGCCGAAGGGGTTAGCCCCTTCGTCAGGTGAATGGAGAGTTCTGGCCTCAGACAGAGCATATAAAACACAGACAGTTTAGAGATTACTGATTAGAATGCGAATCCTTACACCTAACCTGCTGTTCAAGACCTGAAGTGGCTGATAATGTGAGTGGAAGGAGCACTGATCACAGTTTAAAGAGATGTGTATTGTCTCCAGACAGTACAGTAAGTGAGGTTTTGCAAACCCAGGCAAGTCACGGGGGTTACAGATAGTGTGACATGAACCCAAGATTCCTGTTGAGACCGTCCTCATGTGTGCGGAACTTGGCTATCAGTCTCTGTTCAGCGACTCTGCGCTGTCGTGTGTCGTGAAGGCCGCCTTGGAGAATGCTTACCTGAAGGTCAGAGGCTGAATGCCCGTGACCACTGAAGTGTTCGCCAACAGGAAGGGAACAGTCTTGCCTGGTGACTGTTGAGCGATGTTCATTCATCCGTTGTCGTAGCGTCTGCATGGTCTCCCCAATGTACCATGCTTCGGGACATCCTTGCAAGAAAGGGATCTTGGGTTCATGTCGCACTATCTGTAACCCCCATGACTTGTCTGGGTTTGCAAAACCTCACTTACTGTACTGACTGGAGACAATACACATCTCTTTAAACTGTGATCAGTGCTCCTTCCACTCACATTATCAGCCACTTCAGGCCTTGAACAGCAGGTTAGGTGTAAGGATTTGCATTCTAATCAGTAATCTCTAAACTGTCTGTGCTCTCCATTCACCCGACGAAGGGGCTAACCCCGAAAGCTTGAGAGTATATTATCAAATAAATAGGTTGGACTAAAACCTGGTGTTGTCAGACTTTGTACTATGTTTTCGCCAGTCCAACGCCGGCATACCCACATCTTGGTCAAGGAAGACAGAGGGAGGGTAGCAGTGGAAGGATGCATTTCTGAATGGAGGGCTGTGACAAGTGGTGTTCCTCAGGGATCAGTGCTGGGACATTTGCTGTTTGTAATATATATAAATGATTTGAAGGAAAATTGATTAGTAAGTTTGCGGACGACACAAAGATTGGTGGATTTGCAGATAGCAATGAGGAGCATCAGAGGATACAGCGAGGTACAGATCAGTTAGAGACTTAGGCGGAGAGATGGCAGATGGAGTTTAATCGGCACAAATGTGAGATAATGCATTTTCGAAGGTTTAATATGGATAGGAAATATACAGTAAATGGCAGAACCCTTAAGAGTATTGATAGGCAAAGGGATCTGGGTGCACAGGTACATAGGTCACAAAGTGGCAATGCAGGTGGAGAAGGTAGTCAAGAAGGCCTGTGGCATGCTTGCCTTCATTGGCCGGGGCATTGAGTTTAAAAATTGGCAAGTCATGTTGCAGCTTTATAGAATCTTAGGCCGCACTTGGAATATAGAACGAATAACAAAGAAAATTACAGCACAGGATCAGGCCCTTCAATCCTCCAAGCCTTCACCGACCATGCTGCCCGACTTAACTATAGTCCCTTCCGGGGACCAATAATGACATTATTGTTACTAGAGAGGCAGTGCTCGATAGACTGGAGGGACTGATTGTGGACATGTCCCCAGGACCGGATGGAATGCATCCAAGGGTTCTGAAAGAAATGGCAGAGGTGATAGTGGATGCCTTGATAATTATTTTCCAAACCTCGCTGGATTCTGGGGAAGTGCCGGAAGATTGGAAAACGGCTAATGTTACACCGTTGTTTAAGAAGGGTGGCAGGCAAAAGGCAGGGAATTATAGGCCAGTTACTTTAACGTCTGTTGTAGGTAAAATGCTAGAATCCGTGATCAAGGAGAAAATAGCGAGGCATCTTCAGGAGAATTGTTTAATAGAGCAGACGCAGCACGGGTTCGTTAAGGGGCAGTCGTGTCTGATGAATTTATTGGAGTTCTATTAGGATGTGTCTAGAGCGGTGGATAGAGGAGAGCCGATAGATGTGGTGTTTCTTGATTTTCAGAAGGCGTTTGACAAGGTGCCGCACAAGAGGTTATTACAGAAGGTCAGGGGGCATGGAGTTGGGGGTAGGGTGTTAGCGTGGATAGGGGATTGGCTGTCAAATAGGAGGCAGAGAGTGGGTGTCAATGGGTGCTATTCTGATTGGCAGTTGGTGACTAGTGGGGTGCCCCAGGGGTCGGTGCTGGGGCCTCAGCTATTCACCATTTATATAGATGACCTGGAGGAGGGAACCGAGTGCAGGGTGTCGAAATTTGCTGATGACACCAAGATTGGTGGAACGGCAAATTGTGCGGAGGGTGTGGACAGTCTGCAGAAGGATCTAGATAGGCTGGGCGAATGGGCCAGGAACTGGCAAATGGAATTTAATGTTAGCAAGTGTGAAGTTGTCCACTTTGGTAGGAATAATGGTGGGAAGGACTATTACTTACATGGCGAAAAACTGCAGCATGCAATGGTGCAGAGGGACCTCGGGGTCCTTGTGCACGAGTCGCAAAAATCCAGCCTGCAGGTGCAGCAGGTGGTCAGGAAGGCGAATGGGATGCTGGCCTTCATAGCGAGGGGGATTGAATATAAAAGTAGGGAGGTCTTGCTGCAGCTGTATACGGCACTGGTGAGGCCGCAGCTGGAGTACTGTGTGCAGTTTTGGTCACCACATTTACACAAGGATATTTTGGCCTTGGAGGGAGTGCAGAGGAGGTTTACTAGGTTGATACCAGAGTTGAGGGGGTTGAACTATGAGGAGAGGCTGAATAAACTAGGCTTGTACTCGTTGGAGTTTAGAAGAATGAGGGGAGATCTCATTGAGACGTATAAGATGATGAATGGGATGGATAGGATAGAGGTGGAGAGGCTCTTCCTGCTCAGAAAGGACAGTAGGACTAGGGGCTACAGCCTCAAGATAAAGGGGAGGCGTTTTAGAACGGAGTTGAGGAGGAACTTCTTCACTCAAGGGGTGGTGAATCTCTGGAATTCTCTGCCCGTTGAAGTGGTGGAGGCTGCCTCGCTAAATATTTTTAAGACGCGGGTTGATGGGTTTTTGATAGGCAAGGGGATTAAGCGTTATGGGGAGAGGGCAGGAAAGTGGAACTGAGCCACGACAGATCAGCCATGATTTTATTGAATGGCGGGGCAGGCTTGAAGGGCTAGATGGCCTACTCCTGCTCCTATTTCTTATGTTCTTATGTTATTTCCATCCTATTCATGTACTCGTCAAGGCGCCCTTTAAAAGTCCCTACTGTATCCGCTTCCATTACCTTCCCCAGCAATGAGTTCCAGGCACCCACTACTCTGTAAAACAGGGACTTGTACATCTCCTTTAAATCTTGCCCTCGCACCTTAAACCTGTGTCCGAGTGATCGACTCTTTCACCCTGGGAAAAAGCTTCTGACTATCCACTTTGTCCATGTCTCTCATGATCTTGTAGACTTCTATCGGGTCTCCCCTCAATCTCCTTCACTCCATATTCTGCTCAGTTCTAGTCGCCACACTACCAGAAGGATGTGGAGGCTTTGGAGAGGATACAGAAAAGATTTGCCAGGAAGTTGTCTGGTATGGAGGGCATTAGCTATAAGGAGAGGTTGGAGAAACTTTGTTCTCACTGAAGTGACAGAGGTTGTGGGGAGACCTGATAGAAGTCTACAAGATTATGAGAGGCATGGACAGAGTGGATAGTGAGAAACTTTTTCCCAGGTGGAAGAGTTATTTACTAAAGGCACAGGTTTAAGGTGAGTGGGGCAAGATTTAAGGGAGATGTACAAGGCAGATGTTTTACACAGTAGTGGGTGCCTGGAACTCGTTGCTGGGCGAGAAAGCAGATACGGTAGTGACTTTTAAGGGGCATCTTGATAAGTACATGAATAGGATGGGAATAGAGGGATATGGTCCTGGGAAGGGCAGGGGGTTTTAATTAAGTCGGGTAGCACGATCAGCGCAGGCTAAGAGGGCCAAAAGGCCTGTTCCTGTGCTGTAATTTTCTTTGTTCTTTGTTAACAAGTCTGTTATGAGGCACTTTATAAAATGCCATTTGATTTGATTTATTATTGTCAAATGTATTAGCATACATTGAAAAGTATTGTTTCTTGTGCAACACAGACAAAGCATACTATCCATAGAGAAAGAAAGGCAAGAGTGCAGAATATGGTTTTGCAGTTACAGAAAGGGTGTAGAGAAAGATCAACTTAATGAGAGAGAGATCCATTCAAAAACCTGATGGCAACAGGGAAGAAGCTGTTCTTGAGTTGGTTGGTTGATATAGGACCTTGGACTTTTGTATCTTTCTCCCAGTGGAAAAAGGTGGAAGAGAGAATGTCCAGGGTGCATGGAGTCCTTGATTATGCTAGCTGCTTTTCCAAGGCAGTGGGAACTATTGACAGAGTCAATGGGTGTGAGGCTGATTTGGGTGAAGGAATGGACTGTATTTACGACCCTTAGTAGTTTTTGCAGCCTTCGTCAGAGCAGGAGCTATACTGACCAGAATGAATGCTTTCCATGGTGCGTCTCTAAAAGTTGGTGACAGTTGTAGTAGATATACAAAATTTCCTTAGCCTCCTGAGAAAGTAGAGGTGTTGGTGGGCTTTCTTAATATAGCGCCAGCATGGAAGGACCAGGACAGGTTGTTGGTGATGTGCTCACCTGAAAACCTAAAGGTCTTGACCATTTCCACTTTGTCCCCGTTGATGTAGACAGGCATGTCCTCCATTATGCTTCTTGAAGTCGATGACTACCTCCTTCGACTTGTTGGCATCGATGGAGAGATTATTGTCATTGCACCAATTCACCAGATTCTCTTTTCTATACTTTGTCTCATTGTTTGAAATCTGACCCACTACGGTTGTGTCGTCATCAAACTTGAAAATCAAATTGGAGAGAAATTTGGCCACACATAGTTGTATGAGGAGTGCAGTAAGGGGTTGTGGACTCAGCCTTGTGGGGCACCAGTGTTGAGGATGATTGTGAAGGAGGCGTTGTTGTCTATCCTTACGATTTTGGTACTTATTTATTGACTCCTTTTGGAAGTCCATTGCAGCACACCAATTAGATTACCCTCATCAACTCACTTTATTACCTCTTCAAAAAACACATGATTTGTTTTTAACAGATATGCACTAGCCACCTTTTATCAATCCACACTTAAGCATGTTGAGTTTCTGGGATCTTGCCAAGTGTCCTTTCCTGATATGTGAACTGTATATTCAATTTAGACAAGCATGTTAATTTGTTAGAGATGGGAGAAGGAGCGGATTGTCACAATGCAGCCCAGTGCTGCTTGTACTGGACGTTTGCACACATGCACTTTCGTCAGAATTTTTGGATAATGTGAGGAGCAGGAACCCTGGCTGTTCCAGGAGCATTGCTGCTAATTATAGCATCCCAACTGCTGCTCAATTAATTCAGCACTGACTGGGGATTCAAGATGGCATCTTCCTGGTCTATGTGGATCAATACCATACTGTGCAGTTCACCTGCCAACTGAGCATCAAAGGAACTTGAAGTGTTTGTTTCTGACCCATAACCTTGAAATCAGGTCTTGTTGTAAACACATTGCTGGTTATTGGTTCTGGTGTTTGGGCACGTAGATTTTTGTGGGGTCTGTTTGAATTCAAGCTATCTTCCTGTTACCTAGCTTTGGCCTTTTTAATATTTGTTACCTTTGATTTCCTTTCTTCGATGAAATAAAGGATTTACTGCTTCATTTAATTTTGAAGCAAATTATAAGCAGTCTGTTTGACAGCATTTGGATGAGATGAGGAGATGAACTGTTTGGTTTCTGAGCTGAAAAAGAAATTGACTGTTTATTTTTTGCCATTTGGCATTGTCAGGCTGTGTAATTAAATTGAAGGAAAATCTTAGCAGAACGGTGCTACAGAGCACAGATCAGCTCATTTAGCTCAGAAACCTTGTTTGACTGATTTGTCAACCAAGAATGAAACATTTTCTTTACAGAAATACCAAGTGTTCTCTAATTGGATTTAATAAAAAAAAATCATCTGCTTGGAATTTGTGTCCCCCCCTCCCCATTTCCCCACTGCTGATGCTGACTCACTGTGTTGACTCACGGTGCTGTGGGGTGTACCCTGGTACCTTGCTGAGCTGGCAAGTTTCCACGTGCGTCTGATCCTGGGAGGTGTTGCAGACACCAGAGACACTGCTCTTAACTAAAACCCAAACACACCGACTTTCCAGAGGGGTTCCTTGAATACTGCTCTGATTGAAAGCCCAAACTCATTGGATGCAAGCCAGTTAGGACCAATTGTGCTGCCATCTGTTGTCCTGGCTGCTGTAAATGATCACAGGCGGTGGGATTAAACCTTCAACCTTTCAGTCTGGACAGTTTATTACCAGACAGGGTGCTGCTGTTTGTGACTAAGTTATGGAATTGTTTTGGATTGACAGTAGTAGGGAACTATCTTCCAGTAATGACAGCAGTGCAGTCTGAGCTACTCCCTGCAGTATTGGTCAAAGCAGCATCTTTTGAATCTTTTATATGATACAGGCATTGTCGGAACGGTCAGCATTGTCCATGCTGACCAGAGGGGGGGTGGGATCGTGAGTAGAGGGGGTGAAAGTGAGGGGGGCATAGATGGGGAATGCAAGGCACGGCATAGTGGGGGTGGGGCGGAGCAGGGTTTGAAATGCGTATACTTTAATGCGAGGAGTATTCGCAATAAAGTGGATGAACTTGCAGCGTGGATCAGTACCTGGGACTTTGATGTTGTGGCCATTTCAGAGACGTGGATAGAGCAGAGTCAGGAATGGTTGTTGCAGGTTCCGGGGTACAAATGCTTTAGTCGGAGTAGAGAAGAAGGTAGAAGGGAGGGTGGGGTAGCATTGCTAGTTAAGGACTGTATCACAGTGTCGGAGAGGAAGTTTAATGAGGACTTGTCAGTTGAGGTAGTATGGGCGGAGATTAGAAATAGGAGAGGAGAGGTCACCCTGCTGGGAGTCTTTTATAGACCTCCTAAAAGTTCTAGAGAGGTTGAGGAAAGGATTGCGGAGACAATCCTGGCTAGGAGTGAAAGTAATAGGATAATTGTTATGGGGAACTTTAACTTTACGAATATTGATTGGAATTGCTATGGTTCTAGCTCGTTAGAGGGGTCAGTGTTTGTACAAAGCGTGCAGGAAGGTTTTTTGATTCAGTATGTAGATAGGCCAACTAGAGGTTGAGGCTATATTGGATTTGGTGCTGGGAAATGAGCCAGACCAGGTGCTAGACTTGGAAGTTGGAGTGCACTTTGGTGATAGTGACCACAATTCGGTTACGTTCACCTTAGTGATGGGAAGGGATAGGCATGAACCATGGGTCAGTAGTTTTAGCTGGGGTAAGGGTAATTATGAGGCTATTAGGAGTGAATTAGGAAGCATAGGTTGGACTAGGAGATTACAGGGACTGGGAACGTCCGAAATGTGGAGTTTTTTCAAGGAACAGCTACTGCGAGTCCTTGATAGGTATGTCCCTGTCAGGCATGGAGGAATTGGTAGATCTAGGGAACCGTGGTGTACTAAAAGAGTTGAGTCGATGGTTAAAAAGAAAAAGGAGGCTTATGTTCGGATGAGATCTGAGGGCTCAGGTAGTGCACTAGAAAGCTTTAGATTGTCTAGGAGGGAGTTGAAGAGTGAGCTAAGAAGGGCTAAAAGAGGACATGAGAAGACTTTGGCTGATAGGATTAAGGAGAATCCTAAGGCGTTCTATAGGTATGTCAAGAATAGAAGGTTGGTCAGGGCAAGATTAGGGCCAGTTACAGACAGCAGAGGGAAGTTGTGTGTGGAACCGGAGGAGATTGGAGAAGCATTGAACCAATATTTCTCTTCGGTGTTCAGGCAGGGGGACATGAATATAGCTGAGGAGGACACTGGGTTGCAGGGGTGTAAAATAGACAGTATTACGGTTGATAAGGGGGATGTGCTGGATATTCTTGAGGGGTTGAAAATAGATAAGTCCCCTGGTCCGGATGGGATCTACCCTAGGATTCTCTGGGAGGCTAGAGAGGTGATTGCAGAGCCTCTGGCTCTGATCTTCATCATTGGTCGTCATTGGTCTCTGGTGTAGTCCCGGAGGACTGGAGGATAGCGAATGTTGTCCCATTGTTTAAGAAGGGGAACAGAGACTTCCCCGGGAATTATAGACCGGTGAGTCTTACTTCTGTTGTGGGCAAGTTTTTAGAAAAAATTATTAGGGATAGGATTTATAGTTATTTGGAGTGTAATGAATTGATTAGAAATAGTCAGCATGGTTTTGTAGCGGGTAGGTTGTGCCTTGCTAACCTTATTGAGTTTTTTGATAAGGTGACCAAAGAGGTGGATGGGGACAAGGCAGTTGATGTGGTATATATGGATTTTAGTAAGGCGTTCGATAAGGTTCACCATGGTAGGCTTCTGCAGAAAATGCAGATGTATGGGATTGTGGGTAATCTAGGAAATTGGATCAGAAATTGGCTATCAGATAGGAGACAGAGGGTGGTGGTTGATGGTAAATATTCATCATGGAGTTTGGTTACGAGTGGTGTGCCTCAGGGATCTGTTTTGGGGCCACTGCTGTTTGTAATCTTTATTAATGATCTGGATGAGGGTATAGTTGGGTGGATTAGTAAATTTGCTGATGACACCAAAGTCGAAGGTGTGGTAGATAGTGAGGAAGGGTGTTATAGTCTGCAGGGAGACTTAGATAGGTTGCAGAGCTGGGCCGAGAGGTGGCGGATGGAATTTAATGCGGAGAAGTGTGAGGTAATTCACTTCGGTAGGAGCAACAGATGTGTCGAGTATAGGGCTAACGGGAGGACTTTGAATAGTGTGGATGAGCAGAGGGATCTAGGTGTATGTGTACATAGATCCCTGAAAGTTGGGAATCAAGTAGATAAGGTTGTTAAGAAGGCGTACAGTGTCTTGGCGTTTATTGGTAGGGAATTTAAGAGTCGCAGCGTCATGTTGCAACTGTACACAACTCTGGTGCGGCCGCACTTGGAGTACTGTGTGCAGTTCTGGTCCCCACATTACAGGAAGGATGTGGAGGCTTTGGAGAGGGTGCAGAGGAGGTTTACTAGGATGTTGCCTGGTATGGTGGGGAGGTCCTATGAGGAGAGACTGAGGGCTTTGGGGTTGTTTTCATTGGAAAGAAGGCGGCTAAGAGGGGATCTTATTGAAACATATATGATGATTAGAGGTTTAGATAGGGTGGACAGTGATAGCCTTTTTCCTCGGATGGAGAAAGCTAGCACGAGGGGGCATGACTTTAAATTAAGGGGGGGTAGCTACAGGACAGATGTCAGGGGTAGATTCTTTACCCCTGGTGGTGAGGGATTGGAATGCCCTGCCTGCTGCAGTTGTAAATGCGCCTAGTTTGGGGGCGTTTAAGAGATCTGTAGATAGGTTTATGGACGAAAAGGGATTGGTATAGGCTAGTGGGTCATTGTTTTTGTAACTGGTCGGCGCAACATCATGGGCCGAAGGGCGTGTTCTGCGCTGTAATGTTCTATGGGGCTGGAGGAGATTACAGAGGTGGAAAGAAGGAGGCCATGATTTGAAAAGAAGGATGAGAATTTGGAAATAGAGGCATTTCAGAAAATATGACTGTACACAATAGGATCAGAAGTAGGCTATTCAGCCCTGCATAAGATCATAGCTGGTCTCTGTGTTTGAGTTCCATATTCTCACTGACCCCCAATAACTTTTGATTCCCTTGCCTAACAAGAACATATATACCTCTGTCTTGAAAATATTCAGTGATCCCACTTCCATTGTCTTCAGGGTTAGAGTTCCAAAGTCGCACAACCCTCAGAAAATATTCTCCTCAATTTTATTCAATAGGAGTGACCCTGGTTCTAAAACGGTGCCCCCTATTTCTGGACTCATCCACAAGAAGGCACATTTATATCTGCATCTACCTTGCCAATACCTTTCAGGATCTTATGTACTGAAATGTTGAGAGGAATAGATAGGGTGGACTCTCAGAGGCTATTTCCCCGGGTTGAAATGGTCGCTACGAGAGGACACAGATTTAAGGTGCGGGGAGGGATGTACAGAGGTGATGTTAGGGGTAAGTTTTTCACTCAGAGGGTAGTGAGTGAATGGAATCGGCTGCCGTCGTCGGTGGTGGAGGCGAACTCGCTGGGGTCTTTTAAAAGACTTCTGGATGAGTATATGGGGTTTAATGGGATTGGGGGTTATAGATAGGTCTATAGATTGGTGGGGTTGATGCGATCGGCGCAACTCGAGGGCCGAAGGGCCTGTTTGTGCTGTTATGTTCTATGTTCTATGTACTTTAGTCAAATCACCTCCCATTCTTCTGAACTCCAGTGAACACGACCAGTCTTTTAACCTATCCTGACTAGACAATCTATTCACTCCAGATATCCAGATGCCAAACGTGGAGCCTAAGCTGGCTGCAGAGCTCTAAGGATGCCATAGCAAGTGCCCTCACCTCACCCTAATGCAGATTTAACATGCAAACATCAGAAATAAGATCTAGGAGCAACAGTGGGCCATCTGGCCCCTCGAGCCTGCTCTACTATTCAATAAGATCATGACTGATCTTTTCGTGGACTCAGCACCACTTATCTGCCCTCTCACCATAACCCTTAATCCCTTTACTGCTCAAAAATCCTTGCCTTAAAAACATTCAATGAGGTAGCCTCAACTACTTCACTGGGCAGGGAATTCCACAGATTCACACCCCTGTGTGTGAAGTTCCTCCTCAACTCAGTCCTGAATCTGCTTCCCCTTATTTTGAGGCCATGCCCCCTAGTTCTAGTTTCATCCGCCAGTGGAAACAACTTCTCTGCTTCTATCGTATCTATCCCTTTCGTAGTCTTAAAAGTTTCTATAAGATCTCCCCTCTTTCTTCTGAATTCCAATGAGTATATCCCCAGTCTACTCAGTCTCTTCTCATAAGCCAATCCTCTCAACTCCAGAATCAACCTAGTGAATCTCCTCTGCACCCCCTCCAGTGCCAGTATATCCTTTCTCAAGTAAGGAGACCAAAACTGTCCACAGTAACTCCAGGTGTGGCCTCACCAGCACCTTATACAGCTGTAACATAATCTCACTGTTTTTAAACTCCATCCCTCTAGCAATGAAGGACAAAATTCCATTTGTCTTCTTAATTACCTGCTTCAGCTGCAAGCCAACACCTTGAGATTCCTGCACAAGGACACCCAGATCCCTCTGCACAGCAGCAATTTTTTTACCATTTAAATAATAGTCCATTTTGCTGTTATTCCTACCAAAATGGATGACCTTGCATTCGCCAACATTGTACTCCATCTGCCAGACCCTCGCCCACTCACTTAGACTATCGATATCCCTTTGCAGACTTTCAGCGTCCTCTGCACACTTTGCTCTGCCACTCAGCTTAGTGTCATCTGCAAGCTTTGCCACACTACACTTAGAACATAGAACATAGAACATTACAGCGCAGAAAAGGCCCTTCGGCCCACGATGTTGCGCCGACCAGTTACAAAACAATGACCCACTAGCCTAAACCAATCCCTTTTCATCCATAAACCTATCCACAGATCTCTTAAACGCCCCCAAACTAGGTGCATTTACAACTGCAGCTGGCAGGGCATTCCAGTCCCTCACCACCCTCTGGGTAAAGAACCTACCCCTGATATCAGTCCTATAACTACCCCACTTGGCCTCCAACCCCAAATTATCTGTGTAAATCATAAACAATTTCAGTCCCAACACTGGTCCCTGACACCCACCACTAGTCACTGATCGCCAACCAGAAAAACACCCATTTACCCCCACTCTTTGCTTTCTGTTAGTTAACCAATTCTCTATCCATGCTAATACATTACCCGTAACACTGTGCACCTTTATCTTATGTAGCAGTCTTTGGTGCGGCACCTTGTCAAATATCTTCTGGAAATCCAGATACACCGCATCCATAGGTTCCCCATTGTCTGCTGCACATGTAATGTTCTCAAAAAATTCCATCAAATTAGTCAAACATGACCTGCCCTCCATGAACCCATGCTGTGTCTTCCCAATGGGACAACTTATATCCTGATGATTCGCTATTTCTTCCTTGATGATAGATTCAAGCATTTTCCCTACTACAGAAGTGAAGCTATAGTTATTTGTCCTTTTCTATCTTTTTTAAATAGCGACGTCACATTTGCTGATGTCGCCCTAAAGTCCAGTGAAATTTGGTAAATTACCACTAGTGCATTTGCTATTTCTCTGGCCATCTCTTTTAATATCCTGGATGCATTCCATGAGGGCCAGGAGACTTGTCTACCTGTAGCCCCACTACCTAACTTGCCCAACACTACCTCTTTTGTGATTATAGTTTCTAATTCTCCCCCGCAAACATCAGGACTCCCAAATACCCCCCATGGACATAAAACCGAAAGCTGCAAAGAAGGTATGTAAAATGGGTAGTAGAATTTATGATCAGAAATTGCTGAAATCAATATTGAGTCTGGAAGACTGTAAAGTGCCTCACCAAAAGGTGAGGTTTGTTTTCCTCAAACTTGTGTTGAACAGCATTGGAACATTGCAGGATGTCAAGGGTTGAGAGGTCAGGGTGACAGCAAGGTGGAGAATGAAGTTGTTATGGGTTTACTGCTCAATCATCTCAATGCTGTTACTGAGATTTGCTGTGTGCAAAATGGTTTCTATTTTTGTTTACAGGGAACCAATGCCTGAATTTCAAATTAGTTCATTTGTATCTGAAATGTTTTGAAACTCTTGAGAAGTGATAAGGTGCATATAAATACAAGTTTTTTGCTAATGGATTTGCCAGTGTTTCAGGAATATAGAATCGTCATATTCTTGAGTCAGGAGGGTTTTACAGCAATGCAAATTGAAATGTGCATTAGTGAAATAATCTTTGATTTTAATTTTTTTTGTTTGCTCTAAACTAGAGCACTGGTCCTGAAAGCCCTGTTGTCATGGTTTCAGTGTTAGTCTGCGACAAGCAAAAAAAAATCCATCATATGTCACATATTCGGAGGATTGGAAATAGAAACTTAAGTGACAACGCTTAAGCCTTATTTGCATTTTTATTTAAAGAGGTTACTTAATTTTCTTTTTAACAGAACAGAGTTATTCCAGATTGTGAATTTTTTTTCCCTCGCCTGTAAGTGCTTATCCTTACTGGGGTATGGTTCCACAGACAGTGGGTTCCTTCTGATTGACTTGGTGATCATGGAGAAGAACCACAGTCTTGCTTGATCTTGTCCTGCTCTGCCATTCATCTTGATCATGGCTGACCATCAAATTCAATATTCTGATCCCCTCCTTCCTCCCATATCCCTTGATCCCTTTAGTCCCAAGAACTATATCTAATTTTTTTCTTGAAGTCAGATGCTTAGGCCTCAACTGCATTCTCTGGTAGTGAATTCCACACATTCACCATCCTCTGGGTGAAGAAATTTCTCCTCACCTCAGTTCAAAAATGTTCATGCCTTATCCTCAAGTTATGACTCCTAGTTCTGGACACCCCCACCACCGGAACATTCTTCCTGAAATTACCCTAACTCTGTTAGAATTTTATAAGTTTCTATCAGCTCTCCTCTCACTTTCTAAACTCCA